>VZSV01000012.1:1989188-2023355 GCA_013398735.1 Nothocercus julius
TTTTTTTTTTTTTTTTTTTTTCTTTTTTTTTCTTTTTAAAGCTACATGTATCCTTGGACACAATTATATTTACATTAAAGGGACATAATTATTTTTAGGGGGAAAAGGCCTTCTACATTTAGTTTTTAATATAAATCATAATATCATAAATCATGCAAAATACATGCTCCATTTGCTCCCAGTACTTACTCCTTACTAAATATCCTAAAATATCCTTACTATCTATATTTTTTGTTCTTACGTGGTTGTCCAGAGAAGTAAAAATATTGTGAGATGTTAATGAAAAACATCAAACTGAATTATATATAGCTATATCAGGTAGCGTTGCTTAATTATTATTTTTAAAAGATTCTATTTTTCCTTTCAGTAGTGCTTTAGAGAGTAATTTAAGATAGAGTGGAACATTGTATCTTGACATGTATGTCTGTGAAACAATTTATGTATTTGCTATATAGTATTAGATTTAAAACTATTGGGCTTGTTTACGTCATGCTTGTAACATTATTAACATGTTTCTTTTTCAACTGAAGGCTTTTTTTTAACAATTCCTTAATATGAATAGTTTGCATTAAAGAGAATCTTGTCTTTCCTGATTTTTAATTACCTTCCTATATTAAATATTTTCTTTTTTTTTTAATCTGAGTATCATTTCACATCTTTCTTAAAACTGAAACAAAATTTTATTTTTTGTTTGTGTTTCCCAGTTTTGCTAAGAAAAAAAACTCCTACTGCCAATGTGCAAGTGCAAGTTAAAGTGGGATAGATACAGGGAAGAAGCACATGCTGTTTGCTTTTAAATTTGTAATTCTGGCTGTGAGGCTACAGTTCTGGATTTGGCTGAATTTTAGGTGGAATTTGCAGATGTGGATCAAAATAATTTACCAGAGAGAATAAAAATACTATTAGAAATGTAAATTTTCATCTTTCTCATGACAGTCCGTGACACAGAACATACTACTTGAACATGAGATTGGAGAAAGGCATCCGTGTGCTGCAAGAAGTTAATCTGTTGGGGGTATGGAGAAGGAGATTTCTCTCTCCTCAGGCTAATCAATCCATCTGTAATAGCCTTGTGCAGAATTGTGCACATTTCCTTATGCGATAACCTAGTGAAATACGACTAGTTATTTCTATGCATGTGATGATAGTAGCCTAAGTGCATCATTTTATCTTGTATTGAAAATCATATTCCCTTTCCCTGAGTAAAACATCTTTACAGCTCAGCACTGCAGTCCTTGTGGGAGGACAGGAACTGTTAAAAGGCTGCGTTCAGAATCCAAACTTTAAGGTAAAGTGATTTGAGGCTTGGTAGGTTGTTTCTCTGTACGTTAGTTCAGGCATCTCGACTCCTCTCTATCTTTTCATGTTGCTCTGAGTGAAAAAACTGCACATCTCCTTTTCATCATTTTGATTGGAACCACATACCATATGTAATGTGTTTTGGCAGCACTTACCTAGCCAAAGAAAACAAATTAATATTAGCCATGCTGAGGGGTGTCAGAAGTATCACAGATGTGTCGATTTAGTTTTGCTCCATCACACACCCTTTCCTTAAACAACCAGTCACGCTGTTGCAAAATATAGTGTTAGCTACGGAGAGATCCTAATAGGTGTGATAAGAGATTGATGGCTTTGGCAAGGTAGGATGAGAAGATGTTGTGGAGTTGCTGGTGCTGATTTTGAATGGCTTCTGAAAAGCCCCCCAAAAAGCATCCTCCCCCCGCCACCACCAAAAAAATATTTTTACATATATATATATATATATATATATACACATACACACACACACGTATGTTATATAGAAGATATAAACATGAGTTTAGTATAAGAATATAATTATTGCCCAAAAGCCAACTATAAATTAAACAATATTAAATCAATTTTATGTCCCTAGATATATCCAGATTTAAAGATACTTGCAAATGTAATGGAAAAGTTGGTCTAAAATGTAGTATTAACTTATTTCTGAGCATTTCCAAAATCCCTTCCCATAGAAAGGTGCGGGGAGAAGAGAGGCGATGGTAGCTTTTATTCAGTCTCTCGTTATCCAGGATATTCTTTTTCTCTCCCTTCTCCCCCTCCTCATTTCAGGGTTTGTTCTAGAAATACCTTTATAATAAATGTTTTCTTACCTCACATTTGAAAATTTAAAGTCAAATACAAGATGGAAAAATCTAATAAAGAACAGTAGTTATCAAAATGGCAAAAATATACGGCTCTTAGCATAACATAGTATAGTCAGCTGGCTGTTTGTACACTTCTCCATATATTGAAAATACAACAGAAAGGATTAAGCAGTTTTCTATGTATTCTGTATTTGCTTTTTTATTTTTTAATTTTTATTATTTTGTTTCTCTCTTAAATCTGTCTGAAGAATGAATGCCAGGGTACTTTTCTGTTTGAGTTGGTATTTTCTTTATGAAATAGACAGGATGTGCTCAGTTGACATGTTAATGCTGAAATAGTTTCAACAAACTGGTTGATTTTCTTTAGCACAATTGTTTTATTCTTTTCCTTAAAATGAAGAAGAAAAAGCATTTTGTGAAAGTAAAAGCTAGAAAACATATGCAATTTTGAAAACAAATTGAAAGGCAAAAGGCTGCTATGAAAATAATCTTCCAAGAATGGTAAAATTAGCAAAAAAATAAGTAAGATTCTTACAGCAGAAGATTTTTTTCCACCATTGTTGTTTAATGGTCCCTGAATGCAAAATTTCCTCTGCTAAATTCTGCTCCCTCTTGCAGCAGCAACAGAATTCCCTGGCAGTGTTGTCCCCGCAGCCGTTATCCTAGTGGGACAGATTAGGTGTCTGGAAGTGGCACAAGAGGCCGTGTCCTTAACCACGCTCACGTTCCCGAGAGCATCGGGCGGGTGAAATTTGAATTCCCCGGAACTGAGTAAAGCCCGCGGGTGCCCTGTCCTTCCTCTGGCCGGAGCCGAGGGGGCCCGCTTGGCGCTGGGCGATATTTAAAGAGCGGAGCAGCCGCCGTCAGGGGTTTTGCATCAGTGTGAGTGACTCCTGTCCCATCCGTCACGGGGCTGCGGTGTCACAGGTGGAAAAAGCACCGGTGGAGTCACCTGCACGTTGGCCTAATTGGGCTCCCTGTTCTCCTCCCTATCCAGAGGATGGCTCGTCCTGTTCCTGTGGCACGGAGGGACTCGGCGCTGGCTCTGCCGGCCCTTTCCCGCCCTTCCAGAGGAATCTGGCAAATGGCGGTGGCTGCTCGTGGCGGGAAGCAGCGCTCAGCGCGGGGGCTGAAGCATCGGTTGCTGAAAATGCTGCAATTTGTTGAGAGCTGGGCCTCAGTGTTCCTCCCAGCATTGCAGGACTTTTCCTTTAGCTGAAAGTCCTAGTGCGGATCGAGGTAGCGCTTAACTCCTCACGTGCCGTGCTGGCCCCGTCGCGCCGAGGGAGAGGTCTGCGCGTGGCTGCGCGCTGAGCGACGCCTCCGAGGCCGCGGCCTCTCTGCACGGCGTCGCGGTAAGAGATCTACTGCCGAGCGAGTGCGGAAAACCCCCCGCCGGAGGCCCGGAATGGAAAGGAGAATGGTTGAGGGGCTGATTTTTTTTTTGTGGGTGAAGGTTGAATCAGGAGAAATCACGATCTTGCTTCAGACAAAACCATTAAGGGCATTTGCATTCTTCCTGATGCACTGAAACTGTTTTTATCTTTATCTTTTTTTTTTTTTTTTCCTCCCCCCTGCCACTGTGGCAAATCAGAGAGAGCTCCTAGAGGAGGGGAGAACAGAACAAACAAAAAAGGAAATAGAAATTATTTCCTTGCTCTGAAGTCCTCTGTCAAGTATCTTTTGAACATATTTGAATCTCATTGCTTCCACACTCTTTTCTAAGTAACATATAAAGCAAATACCTGTAAAACATTGAGACGGAAGTTGTTGTTCTTTTTTGTTCTCATTTTTTCACATCTCTGTTGTGTTACACGCCTTTGGCGTCGCTTTTCTCCTCCTCTTTTTCCCTCTTCTCTCTGTAAGCTGCCGGTTGTTGTTAACAGCTAACGTCAAGCAGAAAACCTGTGGCACACCAGGAACAGGCTGCAACGTATTGAAGACACAGCTTATGTTTGATTGTGGGTAAATAGTTAGTTAGTTGGGTTTATCAGATAGCCTGGCAGAAGGAGAGAGGAGCAGTACAAACTGTTTTCAGTAACTGTGCTGTTCATACACCTGATAAGATTGAGAGTGCTTTCAAACTACTGATATGCTTTGAATAAGAAAAGAATAATCACATCCACTGGCACTGGCTTATCGGGAATGAAGTAAAACGCCAGCACTTTTACATTAGCAAAAGCAAATGTTTTAGACACTTTGGGCCTTTTTTTTTCCATTTAAATTGAATAGCAGGGTGGCTTTGAGTGTGCTGTAATGAATGGAAGGATTTATTACCTTGACAAAATTACAGGTGAATGTGTTGAGAGGGGAGTCCTCGCCAACAATAACAGCTCTTCCGATAAGCAGCTACATCTATTTCATGCTTTTGGTATAGAAATTCAGTAATTTTATCCTCTTTCTCTCTGTTAAGTGCAGGTGTTAACTTAAAACGTGCGGTGTTTCGCAGCGTAACATATTTGTACGTTTTTTAATGTACTGACAACACATTTGAAATTCAGCCTGTAACACGGCTGCTCATAAAATAGGGCTTGATCACTCTGTAGTTTGTCCTCTGCCTGTGACTGCTGCTTGTTTTCATGTTTGAAAAAAAATCTCAGAATCTTCCCTGGAAAGACGAGGTATGATTCATCATTAACTTCACCCAGAAGGCGTGAAGCATGGTTTCATGCACTATTATCTTTTCAAAGTTTCTGGATTTTTATTTTTGTAAGTATTTTTTTTTTTATTTCCGGGCTCTCTTTCTTTCATGCACCTACAATTAATTTTGGGATAATTCAGTTTTGATGAATGGTAGTGTAAGAGCAGATTTGATTGATTTTGGATTATTATTGATTGCTCTCAATGAGATCGCTGTGTCATTCTGAAATCAATGGTATGCGATTAACCAAGGCACCCCTGTTCTATACGTTGGGCAGCAGTTGGGAATTTAGGAACTGAATGTTCACAAGCTATAAATTGACAAAGTGTTCAGATTTAAATAGCCTTTTGTATGGCATTTACTCACCAAAACGTGTTTCCTGGGAAAGTTAGTTTTCACAAGTGCAGGCTTTCAGTATAGGAAAGGTCATTGATTTAAGGTTTATTAAATTTTAGCTAAAAACAACCGGTTCTATTTGGGTGTAAAATAATTTAAGTACTTACTGCAGGCAACCTTCATGCTTTAGAGTTGTTTCTCAAAGGTTTCATTCTTCTATGAAGATGTCAACTGTAAATATAAAAATGCATCACTGAAAATGTAATGGTTTAAAGATTCAAACTGAAATAAAAATTCCTGCCTGAGGAAAGCAGTATAATCAAAATAAAGTAGTCTTAACTTTCTTTTTTTATGAAGAGCCCATACTCGCAAACAGCGCTCCAAGGCACCAGGTAGCGAGGTTGGCAGAGAATGCCATTTTTTTTCCCTTTCCACAGATGCTGATAGCCCAGCTTTGGAACGAGCAACACACGTCAGCCGCTAATAGTAGACAATGTCTAAGTTGTTGCTGCTTCGGAAACAAAGCGTCCTGTCATTTAAGTGGACTTTATTATCTTGCAAAAAAAAGGCACCTAGCAATATTAAAATCCACCCTCTGAAGTATTTTGATTCCTGAAAGGTTTTTGTATCTTTCCTTTCTAGCATGTATTCAATTTCATAGGTGGAATGAGCCAGTTGTATGGATGGTACTGGTATAAGGGGGGACTTCCCCACCTCAGCCTCCCAAAAATGTGATGCTTGTGCGTTAGGGAATGATGGAATAGGGATAGTGCAGGGTCAGGTGTGCAACGGAACTACTGAGGGCTTTGCACCAAGGGCAGCCCGCTGACAGGCTCTTGCATGTCTCTCAAATCTTTCCTTGTGCTGGTTGCAACCTGCTTTGAAACTGAAATGAAGGAATGCTGTTCAGTTTAGTAGGGACTGGATCAGTCCCTATAACTGATTTTAAAAAATGAACAATTTGATAGTATCTTAGAAGCAGTCAATGATGGAATGAAGTCTGTGTTCAAGAATGTGTTGCCACAATGTGGCATTTGCACCAATCCAGAGTTGCCTAAAGGACTGCGACCAGGAAATGCAAAGTTTACTGCCATGTTTTCTCTGTGAGAGTAGAAGTGGTGCTGGCGTTACGCCAATATCCGTAGTCTCGAATTGCCGAAGGAGCAGGTGGACAACCTTCACTCAGGCTGACATGGCAAGAAAAAGACTGATTTCCCTCCCACCCCACTTGGTTTTACATCTAGATTGTGCAAAAGGTTGCAGTGCAGAACTTCTTTAAAGATTATTCAATCCTGGTTTATTTCTGCTGACAAATTCTGGATGAAAAACTAGAGAATCAAATGCATATGTTTGATTGATGCATATTGTGCTGCTATACAGGCAGAAACACATTGGAGTTTCTATGCAAAATTAAAAAGTCACAAAGGATGGTCATGGCCATTTAGCATGTCTTTCCCCCTGAGATGCAAAATAAATTCTAATAGTTGGAGAATTGCCTTGACTGGCCTTCAACAAGCATTTTATTTATGAAAATGTTCACATAGTATTGGAAGAAATGTAGAAACTTGGCTATTGGACAAAACCATATTTGCACTTCTTTTCTATAGAAATCAATAGATAAACATGCCATGAGAAGAAAAGGGAGGCATAGGGCTTGTTCTCCAGATACACTCACGTTTGTTTATTATTTTAGTCATATAAGGGATACCATAAGGTAGGTAGGTATGAAAGTAGGGTGCCCTGTCTTCCATTTTAGACTTTTTTTTTTCCTACTGCAAAACTGTGTTGTGAATAACAGTGTTTGCTTCTGAGACTCCAAGTCAGTAAAGTTGCATATGATTTTTAGCCCTGATCTCAACATATTATGAAGAGGATTCCCATTCTAAGGGGTTTTCCTCTCCTTGATTTTCACACTCTTTCACAATATGAGCACTATGCAATTCTAGAGCTATTCCCTAATCACAGAACACCCTTTTTCCTGGGGTAAAGTACTTAGTCTGCTGCACTAATGAAGCCATAGGTGTTTTTTCTTGCTCTTGAGATCGGTGAAAAGTCAGACTTAATGGCCTTTTTCAAAAATATTTAAATGTGTAGATGAGGTATGTGATTAAAAAGAGAAAACATTTTTTTCTTTTTTTTCTTTTCTTTTTTTTTTTCTTTCTTTTGAAACAAACAGTAACATTTGAATTCTGCCTGAATATGTTAAACGAGGTTACTTGGAAAATCTGCAAAATTCTGTTTCTTAAAAAGTTTGCAAAAGGATGTTTTAACAACATTAAGTGTTTCTGTTAGAGCGAAGCTTATTATTTTCTTGGGCGCAAAGAAAAAGGGGAGTTGCACAGCATGTGTTTGTGGAGGTGCTGTCCACGACGTTTGCCTCTGAGATCTGTTACCTGGAGAAGACCTCCTGGAAGAGCGTGGCATGAGGAGGGCTGAGTATCAACACGTACGCTTAAGCTTAAAGGCCCGATGCTGGGTTCCTAAGGGCTGGAGGCAGGCGAGGTGCACGTGTCACCTCTTCCCTTCTAAAAATTCTTGCCCGGCAATCAAGGTTTTGTTTCCAGTTTAGCAGTTTCTGCTGAAGCTGGCAAGGGTTGTCTCCGAGCAGCGCAAACCACAGCCCATCAGCAGGGTGCTGGTCAGCACCAGGTGTGAACAACAGAGAACAGGATTAGCCTGAGCCCGAGTGTACACTGGAAACAGAACCCCTGCCTTGGTTTTGCAAGGGCGGCAAGGGAGAAGCGCGCTGGCCGTGTTTACCATACAGTGTTCAGTGGACTATGTAAATGGCTTTGCTTATTCCTCTGCAGAGAAATAAGTACAAGAGTTATTGTGTATCTGAGCTTTTTAAAGGCTTTTTTTTTTTCCTGTCCCCTTTTTAAGAGCGAACTTTGGTATTAGTATTAAACCAGAGGCACAGTGGCAAATGCCAAAGTGCTCAAAGTTAATGCTTCATTTTTTGCAGCAGAAGAAAGGGAGGATGGAATGTCTGCATTTAATGTGGAAGTTTTTTAGTCATTGACATAGGGAGAAGGCAGATTGTGTTGTCTTTCTGAAATTATACCTTTACGATGCAAGGTTTAATGCCTGTTTATTTCTCCTGTACTCAGTTCCTATAAAAAAAAAAAAGGCATCTCTTCTGTTCCTTGGCAGTTGCATATTTGTGAGTTTTTAATATTGTGCATTTATTATATTCATTACAGTATCAAATTCTGGCCTCACTTGTGTTCTGTATTTAAAATAAGGAGGAGTTTACCTCTTTTTTTTATATTAGGTTTGTTTCTAAGCTGCTCCCATGTCTCTGGCTGTCAGTATTTTATCTGACCTGATTGATCTACATATTTTAGATAAATACATGTTTAAGGAGACATCATTTTTCATAAACACTGTGTGTAATTTTACTACTACTTTTCTTTGCCTTTTTTTTTTTTTTTTCTTCCTTATCCCCCTAGCATTCCTAGGCTAGAATTGGAAAGGAGGTTAGGATCCATCAAGCTGCATTTACACTCTTTGTGCAACTTGGAGAGGAAAATAATAATAATAATAAAAAAACCCCACCTGAACAGCCTTTCTTTTCCTGAAGTGCTTAGCTTTTTCACAAGTCATATAACCAGAACCTCAGGAAAACTCATCAGATCTATTGTTTGTAGAGCTCTAATGAAAATTTGATCCTTTGGAAAATCAACGCCTTGGTATTTGTGCCAGGTTCAGTTTAAGTATAATTATGCCTTCTTCCCTGTGACGCTTTCACGGGGTTGGGATTGACAATTATTTTCCCGAGAGGGAAATTTCTTAATGTTCAGAACGTTCTCCCGCCAGCAGCAGCTCCCTGCACAGTGTCAGGTTATACACAGGTGTTTAGGCATGCCAATATTTTCACTGAGCTATCTATGTGCTGGAGTTACTTTCTGGGGTCAAAATTCTGTCTTCACAGACAGCTGCAGCTCAACTGATTTTGCTGTCAAGATCCACATCCAGCTCCTTATTAGTGGTACAAGCTTGTGATTTTTGAGGGGTTACTGCCATCGTTTTATTCATGGTATCCCCAAAACAGTGGCGAATTTGCATTCAAGGTTTAAGATTAAATTGGAAGTCCAAGAGAACAGAATTGGTTCATTTGAGAGCAGAAGCAGTATAGACTTAATTTATTTTGTAACATAACTTGCATAATCACATCACTTTACAAATTAGTGGATTTAATAAGTCCATTAAAAATAAATATTGTATATAGTATCTAAATTGTGAACAAAATGTCCAAACCAGGAAGAACCCAGTATCATTCTTATGGTCTTACAACATGAATTATTTAATTCTTTTTTTCCCCACCATCTTTTTCCACATATAGCTAAACGAACAGTTTCAGTATTGAGAATATTTTTTTTGCGGTAGAAAACAGAAAGCTCAGAGAATTTTAACTTTTTTTTTTTTTATTAGCTATTTATCACTGGTGAACCAAGCCTCCCACTGTAATAAGCTTTTTAAAACAACAGTTTTGTTCTAGAAACACGGCTCCAACAGCGTGTGCCCTCCTTTGTGATAAACTGGCCGTAGCTCCGGGTTTTATTTTTAAAGAGGGTGTTCCCCTGCGCCTCGGCGTTGTGTTTCTGTGTTTTTGTTGAGAAAGCAGATTTTGTAACGACGGACCCGCGGCTTGCACGATGCCCCTCGCGGAGTGGTTCGAGTGCCCCGTTCTCGCTGTCTGCCCGTGGTGCTGTAACCTGGGGCTCGAACTGCTCTTCCGAGCACAGGGGCGTCTTGTTGGGCCCTGCTGGAAGTTGCTGTTCCGAAACCCCGCGACGTGGTTTTGTCGGGGTGATGGCTGAGGTGTGCCGGGTCCGCTCCGGGCTGCGCTCGCAGCAAACCTGCAGGGTTTTCAATTAGGACACACAAGCGTGCAGAAGTTGTGCTGCTTATCCAAAGTTTATCCGAAGCGCTTAACCTTCTTGGCCTCGGGATCAGCTGGGAAATCCCATGAAAGCAGCCCGTCTCCTGAGATTTTCTGTATTTCTGGGTTCGGCCAGGTCAGAAACATACAGGAATAGACTTTCTGATAATATTTCTGACTTTTTCCCCCTGCCAGCTGAAACTAGTTGCTGTACTATGATGTTTAGTATTAAGGAGTCTTTACTGGGTGTGTTTAAGTCCCTGAAGAGAGAGGTTTGTGTTTGTTCCAGGTTTCAGTTGCCAGTTTGGACCAGTCCTTGTTTAGCTGCGCACGTTTACATGTGATCAGGCCTTTTTCCAGTCATACCAGTACTTTCAGAGCAAGCTGAATCTGACGCACGGCATATCTCAATTTAAACTTGACTCTGATTAAAAAAAAAAAATACAGTATTTTGACTTAGTAGAGCACCATTGCAATTGGTTTCAATATTATTTACCCTGTTACTGTTTCGGATTTCTGTTAGGATAGTATCCAGAGGCCACCTGTCGTGCTAGCGAGTGCGTGAGCATGTAAGTAGCTCCGGTTCGAGAGCTTGGATGGCTGCAAATATAAGCAATTCACTATGGCTGGAAAAAAGAGACAAAATACCTTTTTTTTTGTTTAACTCACATGGCAAATGCAGCTGAATTGCGTACATATGTGCATACACCTGTATAAGATTTGCATCTGATTGTATATTTCTAATTAAAAAAAAAATTATTAACTTCGGCCAGCAGCGAGGCATAGACTGCTCTCTTGTAGCTCAGCAGAAATGGGCCTTGAGAAGGTGTCTGAGGGGGAGGCAGGTGGTTGCCTTTGCCAGGCCGGAGGAGGTGCAGTTAATGGAGAGAAGGTGGAGTGGGAAGCTCCAGGAAAGGCAGGGGAGCAGCACGGGCTGCTACCAGCGGGCACGGAGCATGAGGGTAGGAAAGTGGCGGGGACACATCTGGAGAGTGAAGGATGACACAGAGCATCCACCTGACCGCCTGCACGCTTTTGATGTCTGCTTTTTTTACAATATAGTTTAAATATTTTTCCCTGAAACACTGATTTCAGTTAACAGGATGAATCAGCAGCCTGCTAATAGGAAGCCTATGAGCTTAACTTACTGCTGCATGTTGTAAAAGCAGTAAATTTTATGAAAAGAATACCTTCTGTGTTAAACTGATATTGATGCCAGTCCGACTGCCAGATGTGTCAAGAGATACATATATTTTTGGATTCCTATGATTCTGATTAAAACTCACATTATATATGGAAAAAATATAAGATTATATATATATCAGATATTTAGAAATATATAGGTATGTATGCATATATACATATTTTTTACTGCCACCTTCCCAGTGGTTTGCCTATGGTTCCAAAGAGGAAATCAACATGTTCAAATGGTAATTTTTTAATTTATAGTCAAACAAAGACTTGCTGCTTCATCTTGTTTGTGTTTCTCTTATAGAAGCAGCAAGTGTTTTGTAATACACTATTAGTTTTATATTTCTTGAAACAGAAGCAAAAGGAATTTAGTTGAGGAACATAATACACAGATGCTCAAACAGAAACTGAGGCTTTTTGCTGTGTGTGTAATAATGGTAAGATTTCCTCTAAAATCTGTTGCCGTTTAACAGAGGATACTGTTTTATAGCAAAAAATTAAAACTGTATTAAAATTACCTGTAAAAGGGCACACACTGGGAAGCTAAATCTGAATCAAAAATTTCCTGAAGTCATGAGTTTAAGTTCTTGATAAGGTTTCAGGCATATTTTATTTTATGTGTGAGAATTTTATTTCTCTTGGCCTGCTGGAGAAGAGAGACTCCTCTGCCTTAAGGAAAGACAGAAGATGCTTTCAAGCCCTCTAAGAGGACTGCGTTTCATTACAAAAAGGAAGTAAGCATCTGGTCATTTATTTAGCTAGCGGCTGTGGTGCTGTACGCGAGGGTTTCTCCGCCGCGCGTTCCTGCCGCGCTGACGCTAATGTACCTGGAAGGGGAAGGCAGCGCGGACGGGGCGGGCTGCCATCTGTGCCACCTGCTGCATTCCCGCGTCCATCTGCTTCCCGCCCCGCGCGCTGCGCCCGCCGCGCCGGCTCCGGCGCCGGCTCGGTTAGTTAGGGAGCTGGTGTAAATAAAGAGAGGGGGAGAGGAGCGAAGGGAGGGCGCGTGGTGCGAGCGAGCTCTCCTGCTCCTGGGCGCTCTGGAATGCGTTAATGCATGAGAGCGTTTGATTTGCATATAGATTTAGATGTATAGATCATTGTGAAGATTACAAGGCAATGAGTTTTATCTAGATTTAGATAGCTCTCAGCCTGGTTTGCACATAAAATATAGCCAGTTTCAGGAGGAGAACCTTTTGGGACTTTAAACCTAAGTGAAACTGATGGAAGGTAATGCTTTTAGGCATTAATTTAGCAGAAATAAAATATTTCCTTTAAGGGCTTTCTGTGCCCTTTGCTAATCAAGAATTTATAACCACTTTACATACGTGCATTATATACACTGTGGTTTTGATTTGGTTATAGTTAATTTTATTTGTGTTCATCTGTATTTTATTCTAGGAGGAAAAGAAGCTGACAGAATTTCCCTTTTGCTTTTTCTCTCATGTTTGTGGTGGAGATTAAATCCAATTGTCAAATAATTTCTAACCACGAGCTCATATATTATTGTACAGACAAAATCTCTCTGCTTTTGTTTCAGTGTAAACATACATAGGACACACAAATCTCTTAGATATTTTTAATGGGGCTGAGCAAACCCCCATTATGAGGAATTTGTAAACTAGTGGCTTTGAAAAATAGCTTTATATATTAGCTACTTCATTTTCAAAAAGAAGTCACCAAAAGGCTTAGACTATGGTGAGTTATTTTTTATTGTTAAAACTGAATTATTTTTATAAAAGATAAAAATGAATTAGTGTTATACTTGAGCATAGGAATTTGGTCTGTCTTAAACATTTTTATAACTGTATGTATCAGATTTTTTTTATTTTCAATGGGAGAAACATTAGTTTATTCCAGTGCTGTGCTAAAAAGATAAAGATGTAGAATTCATATTTGAATGGGTTTTCTTTTTGCATGCAGATTGTTCTTGTTTTCTAATTTTTAATGTCAAAC
Source organism: Nothocercus julius (assembly GCA_013398735.1). Taxonomy (NCBI): domain Eukaryota; kingdom Metazoa; phylum Chordata; class Aves; order Tinamiformes; family Tinamidae; genus Nothocercus; species Nothocercus julius. The sequence goes on from VZSV01000012.1 coordinate 2,002,324, forward strand.
TTGCCCAGGCCAAAGAATAAAAGCAGGAGCTTCTTAAGAGGTATCCTTGAAATGGTGGGAGGGTTTCGTGTCATTGTTTTGCCTGGTTTTAGATCTGCAGAAGAAAGGGGCACAGCATCTTGCAATCCTAACAGCCTGGCTACTTCTCTAAGATTTGCATGAAATTCAGCTGCAGCCTTCAAAGGGATTTGAGTGGATTGGATTCTTTAAGGTTAGTCCATGTCAAACCTATTAAGTTCAATTCACATGCAAAACCTTTTTTTTTTTTTTTTAAAAAAAAAAAAGCCAATAAGGCTCTAGCTACTATTAAGGCAACATCATCTACTTGTGGTAGAGCGTCCATGGATCACCTACTGGCACATGTAGCTAACCAATAATGCACTTTGTCACCTTTCAAATTAAAAGGTTTTTGGTCTTGTATCTTCCTCAGACCAAAGAGTTTTTGCTTGTAAAAGTTGAGATCCTGGAGATGGCATTAAAGTATCGGAATTAGTATGAATATGCATCTTCCATCACAAACATCATTCATGAAGATAGAGTTAACTGAAGATTATAGATGTATAGTGTATGTTCTCTGGTATATCAGGAAAAATAAAAAGGCTTGATTAAAATATTTAATGGTATATACAAGCATTTGTAGTTACTTCATAATGGCAAGAACCTGATATTTAAAGGAGGCGTTTAATCTTTAATTTAAAGGCTGATTGGAGCAATTCCATGCATGCCAAAAACTAAGGCCGTGGCATCTAAATGGCCACATGCAGGATTGTTCAAGCCCACCAGCAGGCTGTGGAAGGTGTGTCTAATGAGGAGAGCTTGCTTTGCTTATATAGTGCCAGAGTACATGGATGTTAGGCAAAATTTGGATTAAATATGGAACAAAAGACTCACTGTCATCGGCTGTAGAAGATACGAACCTTTCCTTGTGCTCTCCTGTTCCCTGAGGTTGCTTCATATCCTGGAGCTTTCTCTCATACGTTAAGTTCTGTAAGATTAGCCCTTCTTTAATGAATGCCTTTGTTTTGTTATATTTTTTCGGTTCGATATTACATAACATTACGGGCCGGATCCTGTAACCAGGCAGGCTGAATCGGGACGGGAATGGAGCGGTTGCTCTGCGGAATCAACTCCTCCCGCTTCCGCAAAGGTGTCACTGGTAGCTCGTTGCTTATTTGCCTATCAGGATGCTGTATTTACAGCTGGCTTCTGACATTACTCAGGCTCACTGAACTTTGCTGGGTTTTAAAGATGTAAGTGAGGAGAAAGTAATGCTTTTTTATTATTATTATTATTTTCTCATTGCAGCGTTTGAAATTTACACTTTCCTGCTCAATGAAAGCACTGCTTTCAATTATCTTTGGATACAAAATGTTGTATCTTTGGAAACAATATGAGGGCAGAGTATCTTCCAGTGACTTAGGGGTCCATCTGCTCCAAGTCTTTTAGAAGTACGCATTAATTAAAAACATATATTTTCCTGTTCTACATTTCAAGGAAAGAAAACATCCCATGACACATACTTTATGTTCAGACTGCATTTTTGTTCCTGGTGAGAGCTATAGGATTAAACTGTGAATACTGATTTTTCTTGTCCAATCCTGTTTACTACATATAAGTTACATGTAAGGTATGAAATGTTGTAGTTTCATACAAATTATCTTTGTTCATGTAGAAATTCTGTATTGATAGAACTTCAGGAATAAAGAGCTTCTTCAGCAATACATGCTGCCTTTAATATTGATACCTCAGTTATATAACTGTTTAGAGAATTATTAATTATATGGGCTAAATAGCAAATATTACCTTTTATGTTGCTATAAAATAGCATTCTGTAAAAAAAAAAAAAAAAAAAAGTCTGTTATCCTACTTGTGATTGTAAATTATATGCATTTTTCATTTGTTAGTGTCTGGGAGGTGAAATTCCTGTTCTGCTGAGGGAGTAAAACATAAGGGATACCAAGACTGCGCACATGTGTGAATTGGAATATCTTTGCTTGGCACCCACAGCGGTGTTGTTGAGGATAGTAGTCATTTCACTGAAGAGTACAGTCATGTTGCAGGAATTATCTATCTGCGTTGTCTGGCGGTAACTCTGGAAAAAACAAAGATGGTCTGTTTTACCTTCATGTATCTCTAGAGTCAGAATAAACACAAAATGACTGTATTAATAAAGGAGCCAGGAAATTCTAATACTAATTCCAGAAGAAAAACGTACCAAAGGTAAAGTCATTTAACTGGAACAACCGTAGGCTCTAGTGGCATAAACAGAGCTCGGCCGCCTTGTTCTTGTTTTTACTCATTGTTAGCAGTCCTTGAATAAGAAGAAGGCGGGTGGGAGCAGGGCCAGGGGAGAGAGGTTAAATGGCACAGAGGTTAAATTGCTGCAGTGACGGATTCGCTCCAGAAAGGCAAGGAATCGCTTTAAGGATTAGTTTGCTAAAACGCAAGCTGAACCAGCCTTTCTCTTGTTCATATATTTCATCCTTACTGTTGCCATCTCCTATCTTTCATAATTACCAAAGTTCATCTTTAAAATGATTTTTAAAAGTGCAGAAGATGTTTAAAGCAAAAAGAAACCTCCCCCCAAAAACAACAAAAACAAAAAGCCCTAAACAAATTAAGTAGTTAGGTTTGACCAGCTGCAAACCTGGTTGGAATTCTGAGTGTTGTTTTATTGTGAGATGCCTAAAACACTAGTGTAGATTGGCACCATAAAAAAAGAAAGAACTATTTTATTATTATGACTGTTGCACAGCACCAGCGAAGTGTTACGGAAATGAAGATATCCAAGTGATCTAAGGGGAAATGTAGTTCCCCAGTCGCAGCCAGTACCAACTTCCAAGTGAGGTACTCTCTAAATCTTGGTTCCTGACAGAGGTCTGTCCTCACGGCAGCGCGCTTCCTACAGTGCGGTAAAAATCTTGCCTGCTAACAGCTAGCTCTAAATATTTTCTTTTGAAAAACCTCACCATATGAGCTGGGAGTCCAGGAGGATGTGAGCGCAGTCCCTCTTCAGAAAAAATGCGCTCAATCTGTTTCAGACGAGTTCCCCGAAAGATGGGTTAAATCAACTGATTGAGCTGATTTTCTCTCTTGAGGTGATATTTTATTTATATGATAAAATGCTTGGAAAGTGATTAATTTGTCAGGGGAACATCTTGTTACTGTAAATTTGCCGAATGTGTAATAAAATTGCCATAACACAGATGGGAAAATGAAGATCTTTTAAAATGAAATAACTGAGCAGTCTGCCTGCGTTTTCAGCAGTTAAAATTAACTTAGTTACATTTCTTTGCCATTTTTAACCCTGGAAGAACGCAAGCGGAGGAGGATTTGTGGTCAATGTGTGGTGTTGTGTGTGTGGTGGAGGTGACGGGAATAAACTATGTAGTTCTCCCCCTTTTACCCTATATCAGAGGGGACTGATACATTTGTTAAATTCCTCTTAGGACTGCCTGAGTGATTTTTTTTATAAATTAAAATATATGGGTCAGGCACTCCCTTCTGGTAGCACGTAGGTTAAGAACAGAAGACGGTTAGAGGCAAGTACCTCAAGTCAATAAGATGCTGTGGTAGCTGATCATCTGTGCTCGTCTGTCCAGAAATACTTTCAAATGGCATCTAAGTGGTGCAATGCACTTTCTAGTCTTTGTAGTAATCCCTTATTACATGTTATGTAAGTTGGAATTATGAGGGTATACTTGAAAAGTCAAAGGTAAATATCTTGTGTCTCTATGTCTGAATGCGTAGTGAATGAAAAGGGTGTTAGTGAAGGAAGAACTCATTTTATTCCTACTAACTTTACTCCTGCCTGTCCATCTCATCACTGGGCTGAGCTACTTATCATGCTTCCACGTTTTCCCTTTCGATTTAAGGAATTATGAAAGAAAAATTCCAATTTTTTGTGTCCCTTTATGACAGGTAGACTGGAGATTGTGGTCATTTGGATTAAAAACATATCTATCACCACAAGCTGACAGGTTATTATTATGCCTCCTTTGAATATATGAATTTCATGCCTATGTGTTGGAAGTCTAGGAATGCCAACTTTTTATATAAATAATTATCCTACTGGTGATGTACTGCATACTGTTGCCATATTTTTTCACTTTTACAGCATTCTTGGCCTTATCACCCGTAGCATAAATCTTAAGCTCTCATATTTAATAAAACCTGTAGGATAACAATCCCTATATAATGTACAGTAAACCAATCACACATCATCCTTTGGCTGTCATTATTTGTTGTCCTGTGACAGATGTTTCACTTGATGTCCCATTTTAGATTTGACAGCATATTTGCTATAGGGGTAGATGAAAGGGCACTTCTTTAGGTGTTTGTGCTGATCTCTGCAAACACCCTCAAGGTGCCAATACTGTCAAGGTATTAAGGTTCCGGCTTCGGACAGTTCAAGTTAGGAGTTTTTATTGGCTTTATCTTGGTAGCTCATAACTTCTTTTTTTTCTAGAACTCCTGGAAATTCGCTGTTTGAAGCTGCAGTAATGTAAGACACAGCTGTCTTTGGATGTCTGCTTGCAAAGAGCCAGTTAATAGTGGTGCGGATTTTGTGTATGTTCTAGGCAGATTCTTAGTGAAATGCAGGCTGTTTGATATAGTGATATAAAATGTGAAGTCTAATCTGGTAGATATCATTTATTTTGTTCTCAAAAGTGACAAGGTGATCACTTTGCTGAGCAGCCTGAACTTGCGCTGAAACTAGTGAGGCACTAAACTTTTCAGGATCAAACATGTTTGTTGATCTAGTTTGATGATTGAATGCAGTGTTTATTTCAGGCCAGGCCTTCATTCACTGCTTACCCAAATACAGTAAACTTAAGCAGAAGTTTTAGATGTACAAGGATTACACCTCTGATCCAGACTTTATATTGTTAGAATAATTAAAGCAAGTCTTTGAGCAAAATATAACTGAAATTTACAGTACACAGTATGAAGTAATTAATCCTGGTCTGGTCTTGTAAAGCTTTTCTTGGACAAATCCCTGAGAGAATTCTTACCTGAGTGATGACCACAGGGTTCAGCACAAAATAATTGCAGTGTATTGAGTCGATTGCTTCACAATCACAAGTAGCAACATGCTTGTTTTGAATGCAAAACATAGGCTGGTACACATTCATTGCTTTAGATGATTTTTTTTTTTGTTAACGTGCTGCATTTTCTTCTTTACTGCCTTTGACTCTCCCTGAAAATAGAAAGGCAAAAGAGAAAAAGAATAAAGCCCATGCCAGGACTCGGTGAAAAGCTCATCTTCCAAAATTAACTGGAGTCAAGCAAACATTTAAAAATTGAAAGGCATTAATACTAGCTCCTTCCTGAACTTTGTTGCTTATATCCAGAGGCAAATCTCTGACACGTAAACCCAGTAGCATAAATAGGTTTGAATTACACATAGTAACATGTGAAGAACAAGGAACTGTGAAAAGCCAAAGGTTTATTTTTTTAAAAAAAAGATATGTAATCACACGTTAAAATCCAAAGCAAACTAGAAAAGACTTACGCCGGATAGATTTTTCTTCTGTAAATCCTCTGATTTATCTCAATACTTTGGTCATCAGTAATATACCACACACTTTTTTTTTTTAACCTACTTTTAATTTCTGGTGTTTCCAGATTCAAGATAAATAGCCAAGCAAAGAGAATAAATTCAAACAAGGAGATTCACTTTCTGTACAGGTTTCATTTGTAGATGTTAAGGTTCTTGATAACGTAGCATGGTTGTGCATTGACAACAGAGTTGTACTGTGTAAATTCTTGGGCAGAAAATAAGATAGACTGTATAGACTTCTGTGGTCAGTGAGTCCTTTGATGTCACTGTATTTTTTCTTGGGTGCAGCAGATTATGTGATCTACCAGCATGTTACACATCCGAGTATCAGGAACTTAGACCTTCTAAATGCAGTTGCTATGTTGAGGAGTGACACCATCAGCTAGCGTAAATTTTTATAGCTTCAAAGTCCCTGAGTTTATTCTTCCATATCCAAATTTTGGACCCATAATGAATGACAAATATTATGCTGTTCTTGGAACAGATCTGGCTGTGTTCGTTGCCTGCTCCTCCCGTTATAATAACAAACCTTACACTGTTTATAAAATTTTTCAGATGACTTAAGCAATTTGTGAATCAGACAGTAATATTTGCGGAGGAAATTTCTTCAGAATTCATATCTCTTTTCAAGGATGTTTCATAGCAGTTACACATTTGTAGTCTTTCCTTCTACCAAGATTTATATGTATCAATATCTATATATACACACATTACTCCTTCATCTAATGAACACTAGTACTTCCTTTTGTGTGTTGTATAGTATTCTTATTTAATCACAATATTTTTTCATAGTATTGTCTTCCTATTTCAAATCTTTAAAAAAATGCACAAAAACCTTGGGCTATTCACAGCCACACATGGCTCACACATTTCTCTGTGCACTGGCTAAAGCTGTTCTTGCCATAGGCTTTTTGCAGGAGGGAAGGCTGCATACAAGTTGAATTACTTTAACAGGAAAATAAACATTTTAATGTAGAAAACAGAAGAGATTTAATTGAGTCTATAACTGTTTGTAATCACAGTCAGCCTTAAAATAAATTGTTTTAGAAAATACTATGTGTTTTTAAAATAGGAAAGGTCTTATTTCAGAAAGGTCAAGGCAAGTTCCCAGATTAGAAGTTCACACTTCTAACGTGCAGTTTCATCAAAGTGAGTGCAAAAAAAAATGGAGAAATCCTGCAGAATGTCCATAGCGGGGTCTGCAGAGCCTTCCATTCTCCTCCCTGCTGCGTCGTTGGCCGGTTGAGGAGCACTAGGCAGCTCTTTGCCTTCCCATGTTTGTTTTTACGCAACTGTAAGAAGGAGATAGCAGTACATTAAACTCCTTGAAATGCAATTTCAGATCTTTAAAATTAAAATCAAAAAGGAAAATATGGCTACTACTAATTAATATTTATGATAATGTGATGATGATAGTGAGTGTTAGTGCTTGTCTATATTTTATTAGATTTTATTTTTTTTCCACTGTTGATTGCAAGAGAGCCCAGTCGAGGAGCTGTGTACATGAAGCAGAAAGAAAGCAGAATCACCTCCAGACCTTACGGATCAGGCTGCTTTTCTGAACACACTTAGCTGCAGGAAAGGCTTGGTCCTTCACTTTCTTTCCAAGTCAAGGGCTTGGGATATTGGTCCTCATCCCGCAGCTAAGAGTAATAGCATGGTGTTTGCTGAAATGCAGGCGTTTTGGGAGACTGTTTTTTAAACGTTGTTGGATTTTTGTTCCTACCTTTTCGGTTTCTTATGTGCGTTTGCATCTCATAATTTGAAAGAAATACTTTCCGCTATGCAGAATCTTACATTTTGCTCCTTTGGTTTCCTTAACAAAAAATTCAGTTTGAAGCTTCTGATATGAGACCGTGACAAAGTGATTTTATAGCTGGTACTGAATGTGACTGAACTTGACAACAATTGTATTTTATGACAACCTCTGCTTTCATGTCCCCAGCCTGCTTTCCTATCATTGTTGCTGTTATTTTTTCTTTTTTTTCCGCTTCTTTTTCTCCCCTCCCCTCCCCCTATCATCCCTCCATGGTTCTCAGTTGTGAGCAATTCCCTATCTCTGCACTGGCTGGAAACAAATCCCTTTACCAGAAGTGCATTTTAATAGACAGCATGCTTCACTTAAGTCACCAGAACCTTAACTGTATAATATTCAATTTCTTACCAACCCAGAACCAAAGCTTTTTCTTGAGAGCCATGTTCATAAGAGCAGTGGAAGAATTAGTATTACGGAACTAAACCAGATTAGGAGGGAATGTGAATTAGATTTGGTAACAGATGGTGCTGTGGAAATTAAAGGTGCTTTGCGAATGGAAGCGACAGCAGCTTGCCTCTTTTCCTCTCCTGTCTCTCTCTTTCATGCGCTTGATAGACGGGTATAAATCACAACAATCCCGTCTTGACAGCCAATTTCGAGAATTTGATCTGGTTAAAGACACGGCTTTCCTGCTCCGCTCACTGAAACGGGCTGCTATTTTATTTTTATACAGCACCTTGTCATATTTAGGAAAGTGGAATCACCTGCCTCCCTTTAATGAAATTTTCTTTAATTACAGTTTTAGCTCTTTAGTGTTAATTACTTTTCCATTCAGCCGGAGTTCTCGGCTCGTCTCACAGGAACGTTTTCCTCCCCTCCTCCCCCACCTCCCTGCGCCATTCACGCATATGCTTTCATTTTTCTAAAGATGCTCTTCCTTGTTGGAAGTTGTTGTCAGATCCATTATAATTAGATCCTAATTATCAAAATCATCATTGTGAAGGAAGAGGCAGCATTATAAACGGCTGTGAAAGTTACAGGGCCTCATTTGCTAGAGGAGGAGCCTTTCAGAATGCACACGGGTAATAAACAAGAAAACACTCCAAAAACTGTACCTGGGAAACGTGGAAAGCTTTGGGTAAAAAATGCTTTCCTTGTGAAGAAAACTCACCCAGGGTATCCTCTTTTACCTGTACCTGCAGCCTCTAATCCCGTATTTTCAGAAAAGATCAGACTGAAATCCCACTGCTTCCTCTTGTTTATGTAATACCCGTCTTTTGCATGTCTCATTCCTGTGTCCTGAGGTAAAAACTCCTTTTCTCCTTTGGCGTGTGTCAGGACCAAGCTGTATATGCCATAATGCAATTACTTTTTTGCAGATAAGGCGGCCGGCATCAGCGGGCTGGCTGCTGTGGTGCAGAGTGATGTGGAGATTCTTCTCCCTGTGCTAAGAGCCTTCCGAGCAAAGGAGTAAAATAACAGCCTATATGAGAGGGGAAAAAAAAAAAAAATTCTCCAAGTAAGAGAAGATCCAGAGAGCTGGCAACTAACAGTTGGTGGAAATAAAGCTTCCTACTGGCAGTCAAATCAAATGTAGTAACAACTCAACGGCTCCCTGCTGCTAGCTGACAGCATGGTGTAACACACTGGGACAAACATTCACTTAAACACTGATTGCAGGAAAACGTCATTTTCCAACTCGCCAAGTAGTTCTTTGGCTGCTTGTGCGTGTGTTTGGGAGGGTTTAGAGCTGTGGTGTGTGGCTGGGAGGAGAGAAAGACCCTCGGGAAGCGGCTGAGTGAGGGGCGAGGGAAGGATCGCCCGCCTTACAGCGCTGAGTCTTTTAAGGCGCTCACTCACCGCTGCTATTTCTGGTATGTTCTTTCTAATTGTGCCTCCAATTTATCTGGCTAACAAATTATGTTTCTTCTCTCATAAACCTATGGAATGTCACTGAGGGAAGTGGGTAATGAGACCCGTGCAGGTACACGGTGTGCACACACCTACGCGCTGCCTTTTGCAGACGGAAGAAAATCGCTGGTAGGAATTGTGAAAACTCTGAGGATACAAACTTTGAATCTGTCTTGAGACTGAAGCAATTTCTTCTTATTTTTCCTTTTGAAAAAATGATGAGCAGCTATGTGTCTGTGATCTGTAGTACTGGCTTTCTGATGGGCCCAAGTAACTGCTATTGATGCTGTAATCATTTCAAAATAATCCCTCCTCAGAAAGCCTGTTATGTTGTTGAATAAATCTGTAGTTATTTTTGAAGTTTTGTATATTTCTCCCTTGAAGTAGCTAAATACAGCATTTGATATATTCTTGTTCTTTCACTTGATTTCTCTTAATAAAAAAGAATCCCCACAATTAATAACCAGAAGACTCCTTGACACTTTACCAAATCCTCAGGGGGCTCGAGACATCAGGTGGATTCCACCTGATACCAGTAGCGAGTGTATAACCTCAGCTAAAATGATGTTCATCACAGAGGAGACTCTCCAAATGCTTACTGAGATTTGGGTTCTGTTGGGACCATCATTACTACATGCAAAAATACAAAATCATGTATCCCTTTGTGGAACGCTTGAAAATCATATATATTTTCATTTAAATGGTCATCTGCTTCTTGTGCTCCGTTCTCTTCAGTGTTTGCTTTTCTTTTGAGTATTTCAAAAATGAATTGTCAGAGCATACAAAAAAAGTATTGATCTATATTTCTATTTGAAAGGTTTACAAATCTGTAGAAGTCGCCAAGTCTTCTGGCAAGAAGGTCTCTGTGGTTGTGGTCTGTTAGTAGCAGTGTATGACACAGCTGACAGGATACTTGTTGCATATATGCACTAGTAAAGTTTTTTTTGTTGTCTTTTTTTTTTAAATCATCTTTATTGCCTTTTAGTTGGTTTTCTCTCTCTCTCTCTTTTTTTTTTTTTTTTTTTTTTTTATTAAAGAGTGTGTTATTAGGACATATATTTAATGTGCTGTGCAGCTGTGTTACTAAGGGCTGGCACATGTTCAGATGTCTGGGGCTTCAGTTCAGAGGTGTAAGGTCTTCAAGATTCTTCCCTGTTGACCTTTTGGTTCCCAAAAGAGTACCTGATGTAAACATTAATCATTTTGTAGTAACAAAAACTCTATAATTTTGGCTGTTAAGTGTTTCAGATTTTAATCTGAGATTCTAAGAGTTATGTTATGTGTTGTTAGAAGATCTGTATGCTGCAGAGCTTGTGCATGTCTAAGGATGCGTTTAATTAAACCTGCGTTAGTGCATCTGTACAGGCTTATTAAAACAGTTTGTCTCAATAATATTGATTAAATAGCAGTAGTTTGTTTAAGTATATTTTTTGTTATTACTACATGACTTCCAAGTAATCAGGGTGATAGTTATCATCAGTGGAATATCACGTTAGCTATAGAGTAATGGCATAAGAATTGATTTGGGCTTGACAGGAGAGGAAGGCGCTCGGTCATATAGTGCCAAGCCTGAGCTGGATTATTAAAATGAAAGTTTTAAATATAATTTCTGTCCACATAAACAGTGTGTGTTTTATAAGTTATTCCATACAGTGCGTATCCGTTATCTCAAGGAACACCTCAGACAGTTAATTATGCAAAGCATCATGTAAGTAATTACACAGTATTATTATGCATTTAACAGTTTTATTGATTTGCCAGTTGCTCACTTACAGTATTTAGAGCTATAAACAAGAGATGCTCACCCTCAGTTGAAATAGGTTCAAGGAAATGAGCTAAAGATAAATTACACTAGTATGCTTTGGTGCATCAGATATAATCCTTAAATGTAGAAGCTGTCAACAGTCATAATTTGCAACACATTGGGGTATCTTAGGATCATTTCCTTCTTGTTAACAAAGTTTATCAACCCGGAAGCATGGGGAATCAACTTGGAGCAAAAAGGGAAGCAATAATGACTTTGTGTATGCAGTGGGGAAAGGGTAAACTAATTTCCTCTGGTTTTCGAGGCCTTACAGTTGTTACAAGACAGTCACTTGAGAACTTGGCTTTCAGAGAGAGCGCAGGAACGGTAATAATGACGGCCTCTCACTTGCAAATGTGAAGGGGCTCAGCTAATGTCTTATGCTTTGTCAAGCTGAAGAGGAACAAAGTAGTGTCTTAGTGTGCTGCCTCCTGGGCTTTAGCAGGCTTAGGACACTGCATACAAGACCACTAGCTGGACTGCTAGAGCCTCTTGCCATCGCTTAGCCCAGGCCATTGCGGGGAGCACCACGATGGCTTCAAGCGTTGCTGTTCCGTGCCCTCCGCCAGCGGCTCTGGCAGAAGCCATTAGCTCCCAGCCTTCCCCTGACTAAGGGGAAGTGGCGGCGGTTTCAAGATTCATTAAAAGAAGAGATCACCAAGAATAGGGAAACATTCAACATTTGTCAAAAATAAAATCAACAACTACAGAAAGCCATAGCTATTCTGTTCTTTATAAAGCACTCTTTATTACATGGCGCTACATGAATGTTTGTTAGTACAGACCTAATTCATAATGAGTTTTACATGTGCATGTGTGGGGCAGGATTAGCAATGCTTTGCAATTAATGATCTCATCCACTAGGTTAACCAAGCAGACCTTAAAATATTTCTTATTAAAAGAAGAAATCCTTTCTGTTCCTTCCCCCCAGCTAAGCCAGTGCACCTTAATGCAATGATGATATGTTAGACCCAGCAGTTGTCAAAGCATCGTATTACTGTGATGCCATAATGACACCCTGTCTCTGTAAAGTAGTCATGTTTTCTCAAATCACACGTTGCACCGTTGATTTCTGACATGACACTTCATTCAGTCGCTTTCCTTTTCTTCGGCATCTCCATTCTCTGACAATAGCAGCTGGTGCCCATTTTCCTACTAAGTGATTCACATTTTGCCACTTTACTAGAGTGCAATTAGCTGAAGCAGAAAGAAAATGCTCCATGTAAAGTAGCTCAGCTGAAATTGTAACTCAGCTCTGTAATAGGACCTGGTGAGGGCCTCGAGGTGTCTTGGATGGCAGTGCCAGAAGCAACATTTTCATTTTTTTCCCCACAAATCCTTATTGTCTTATCTGGGGAGAAACTGGAAAATCATTGGAAAATACCTCACAGTTTAATGTCTGTTGATTCTGGTGCAGACCTGTGAAACGATACTGCAAGTAAAGACAGTATTTGAGGGGAAATACGGCCTTTATGGTCAAAGGCAGGAACTGTGTTCTGGCTCTGCCACAGTCTCCATGTGTAATGTAGACCAAGACTTTATTTTGTGCATAGGTTTTCATGGCTAAAATGAGCGTAACAAATTAGAGGGTTTTTGGTCCACATCCATGTGACTTAGAGGACCATGTTAGAGAGCAATCCGATGGATGGAGCTGTAGGCATGCAAAGTGTGTATGTAGGTAAAACAGTGTCTACCTTGCTCGTGCTCCCACATAGCATCTTCCATTAAAAATGTCATCTGAAAGCAACCTGTTCTGCCAGTTATGGCGGTAGAGTAATTCTGCTGTTCAAGAAGAGGAAAGAACTGAAAACTTAATGTGCAGATGTGGTAAAAGTGGACTATATCATGTTGGTCTACAGTAAAGATGCTCACTCTGATTATTGTGACTAACTGCCGCTCTCACTGAAACGCCGAGTGCAGCTCCCCTGAAGCAGTGAGTGATGCTGTGAGCAGAATGTTGCCCGCTTGCAAAGCGGCCACAAAATGTGCTCAAGGGTTATGAAGTACCTGCATGTTGTTTTGACCTCCTTTAGGTGTCAGTAATATGGGAGGTAATGAAAAAATAACATTCTGAACCAATTGTATACAAGGACAAAATATAAAAAGCTCTCAGTGGCTTGGATGGGAAGGCGTTCTTTTCCGAGGCCTCAGAAACAGTAATCAGATGCAGTTAATTTTTGAACTCCACTTGCATTATTGACACTGATTTAGCCAGTGTCAGCACCATCAATATCATTAGCAATGTGGCAGGTAGATGGAAAGATGAATGTGATTGCATTAATAAATTCATAATATATTCAACCTTTCATGAGCACATAGCACACAATTTATTCATTATTGTTTTTAAGACCATTTTTAAAGCTGGAGTTGCATTTTTAAGTGTTCTGTCGCTGTTCATTTGTGCCAGCAGTAACCAGTTTCAAGTCTTGTTCTGATGAAGGAGTTGAGAAGCAGTACAGATGCGAGGAGTTGTGGTGTATGGTGTGTATTTTTAGGAGTTCGCAGCACCATACGCAGTCCCTCCTGCACGTGGGCAGAGAAAGGCTTTTACAAAGGAAATAGTTACTTTCTCTGGAGGTACCAAAAGGAAAGTGTAGCTGGGGAGCTCCTGGCTCTTAGCAAACTTACCTGAGAACATCCCACCACCAGTGGAATTGCCATTTATTTGACTTAAAATATAGTAAAGAAAAAAAACAATCCCACCAAGGCTTTAAAATAAATACTGTACATTTTTATATGACATATGTTATTTCTATTCATAAACCTTAACTAAATTTAGATTTTTATTAATCCAATGTGACCTAAAATTTTTGCATTAACAGCACAATGTGGAATTGGGCTTATTCTCTTTGAATGCAGATAAAGCCATCATCTTGAAAATAGCTCTTTCTGACAAAAAGGTGTTCTTTTGAAATAAAGTCTTATTCACTACATTCCTCTTAGAGTTAATGTGAATTTTAGTGCCTCTAATTTTAGATTGAAGTGAGGTCTAGAATAAAACCCACTGGCTGACAATTGAATTTATAGATAGTTGTGAATATTTCAGGCTTGAATAATAGAGCTGTAGAATTTCAGACACATGGAGGAAGAGAGAATTAAGCCCCAACTGTAGTTTTAGCATATAATGCAGTGGTGTCTAGGAATTCTTCAGCGTAACGAGCTAAGTAGTAATTAGGAGGGAACTGAGGGAGGGCTTTTGCAGAGATGTAGCTTAGGCATTATTCCAAATGTTCGGCGTAATAATGTGATGGTGGGCCAGCCTGCCATCAGGAGAAGATGGTTCTTGAGCTGCTGTCGTTCAGATGCGACGCTGCAGGGAGGGGGTGAAAGCAGCGCGGCCGCTGCCCCCCACAGCCTCTCTCAGGGGACAACGGAGGTAGCCTTTGCCCTCAGTCATGAGCTGCTGTTTTCTCTTTTTCCTTGAATGGTTGATGTTTTACCTGAACTTGTGCTTTGCCAGCGTGCTCCAATCCAGTTTAGACTGTTTAGGCTGCGGCCAGAAGCAGATGAATCTTGGTTGGTACCAGAAACTGCTCCTTTAGAAGCATCATCGGACTGGCTTTAGCCTAAACAACGCTGCTAATGAGATGTTAAGACTTGCAGAACAGAGATCCTGCTTTGGTTCTAGCAGCTCAGAGTGGGAGAAATCCACTTTTGCACTGGCTGAAGCAACATGCATTTGGGCAACTAATTAATTGCAAATGATTGTTCTGGGAACAGCAGAGTGACAGCACAGCTCATTATTGCACAGATTAGAAAAAAAATCAGCAGCGGGAGCCTTACAGGAAAAAATGAGCCATCAAGCTGGTTATGGTAGAGGGAAGATAGTGGTCACCTACTGCAATATGTTGAGGCTTTCCATATGGAATCTCAACAGAAGGGAGGAGAGAAAAAGACGAGGTCTTGTTTATTCAGTAGAAAGACTTTGTTGTTAGCGTACAGAAAAATAATACAAAAAGTAAGTAGATACAGTGTGAAAGAGTTAATACTTCTAGTCACAGCTGTATAAAATTCAGTGTCCAAGAAGGAAGAAGGGAGAGAGAGACAAACCATGTTTTAGTACCCTAATAACTTCTAACTCTAGTCTAAGATCATAATGTATGTGAGAGCGGTCCAGTAATTATAAGGTAATAAGTGAAGTGGTGGTGTAAGTGCCCTAAATTAAAAGGAATTCGCAGAGCTGCTGTAAGTCAGTGCCGACCCGCTTTCTTTCAAACGTTGACTTGAGAAAAGTGCTTAGCCCAGAGTGCAACTGGAGAGGCAAGAGAGAGCTATCTATTAATTACAGCCCTCATTAACAGTGACGGCGACACGGCAGCAGATGCAGGAGAGGAGGCACACGCTGCCGCGGGCTGGCAAGGGGACTTTCCCCCCTCCAGTTCTTGAGGAAAGGACAGCACAAGCAGGTGGTCCAGTGTAATAAGACACTTCCATGACTTTAACCTTCCCGTTTCCTTGGTTTATTTGCTGACACCAGTTAGCACGCTCCTTCTACTGCCCAGAATAAATACTGATTTTGAGTTTTGAGAGTAACATTTCTGCACATCAGTCTGGCTGTTTTCCAAAGCCGCATGTAGTTTGTTTTTAATAGTATTTTATAGTGAAGTTTGCAACAATACAGAGGTCCTAACCAAGGTCTATGGGCACTGAACTGAGGGTGGATCTCATCGTAAGCAGGCGTTTATAGTGAAGGACAGATTTTGATCTTAATTGGAAATTAAGCCAGGTCTCTGGACTTGCATAAATTTTGCAGTGGCGAATTTAGCTCCTGAGCTTCAAGTAGAAATTGAGTTCCGTTAATGTGCAGAAAGCAGAGCAAGTGAAGACAGTATCTCAAAACTGATTCTAGAAAGTTCTAGTCAAATGATCTGGACTCATGGGTTTGCTTTGAAAACATGAATCTATAGGTGCAGGTGGGTGGCCTTGGAGTGTGGTTGCATTTCTGCTGAAAACCTTCCTAGAGAAATGCTCGCTGTGCTCACCTGCACATTGGCAGCTCCTGAGAGCGCTGTCAGGAAAACGCTGGGTAGGCCGTTTGCTTCTGGGGTCTCACAGTCATGGCTGTAGAAAAGGAAAATAGCGTCTGGTTCGGAGCTTTCTGCTTGTTATTTTTGTCTTCCATTCCCTGCAAAATACCCTTAAAAATAAGAAAAAAAAAATAGGAACAGAATAGACAAGATGATTTTACTTTATACTGTAGAAAGCACTGATTTCTCAAATCAAATTTTTAAGGCTGTTTCAGATATTTAGTTTTGAATGTTAAATTTTGCAAAAGATGAGAACTAAGGCTTACCCCTCTGAAAGGCAGAACTCCTATCTAAAAATTCCTCCTTTATTATTATTATTTTTTTTTTAAACTGAGAATGGGACCCGTAAAATGTCAGATCCTATAGAGCTCTAGATATATGGGATGCTGGCATAGTTATTACTGGTTAGTCTGAGGATAATGGCTAGAAAGTAATTGCAGCCAGAGCTGATGAATCATTTCACTTAGACTTTGTGAAACTGGAGTTTAGCCCTAATTATTGGTCGGAATTCTCAGCTGATGCCTTACTCCTTTACTAATAGCTACATATAATGAAACAATATTAATAAAGAAAAAAAAGTTCATGGGAGACGTATTCCTCAACTATGCGATCAGATCAGTAGGTGATGGATACATGTTTTATTGACATGTGCTGACAAATATTAATTATAAGGCAGAACATAATTGTGTTCAGACTTGGAATTATTTGCTTCTGGTAACAACGGAATTTATGGAAAGAAAATGCTGGTAGGAAAGGAAGGAATTAAATAGCATAGTAAGCTAATAGTTTTGGTGGTGGTGTTTTTTAAATATTTTGACTCGCTAGATGGCAAGTTAAAAATTGAAGAGTTGATTTGAAATGGACCCACAGCCTGGAGGGGAGAGGTGGAGGGGAGAAAAGAAGGATTGGGTCTCTTTAAAGTTTTTGTTTACTGCCTGTCTGGGGCTTTGATAAAGCTCTGTCATGCCCTTATGCTGATTACCTTCATGTAGAACAAGAGGTATTGACTAATGAATGAGTGATGTGCGGTCCCTAACCCTTCCAGAGCAGCCTTAAAGAGCACTGTCTTTAATACACAAATTTCTCTTTCTCTCTCTCGCCACTACAGGCTTCTCTGCAGAATGTCAAGCAAAGATCGACACATTGATTCCAGCTGCTCGTCGTACATCAAGACGGAACCGTCGAGCCCTGCCTCTCTGACGGACAGCATCAACCACCACAGCCCCGGTGGCTCCTCCGACGCCAGCGGGAGCTACAGTTCCACCATGAATGGACATCAGAACGGGCTGGACTCGCCTCCCCTCTACCCTTCGGCCACGGGGCTCGGGGGAAACGGGCCGGTGAGGAAACGGTATGATGACTGCTCCAGCACCATTGCTGAAGATTCACAGACCAAGTGTGAATACATGCTGAACTCGATGCCCAAAAGACTGTGTTTGGTGTGTGGTGACATTGCATCAGGGTACCACTATGGAGTGGCTTCCTGCGAGGCCTGCAAGGCTTTCTTCAAGAGGACAATTCAAGGTTGGTTCTTTGGACTTCTATCTTTTTGCTCAGAGTGAAACAAAGCAGTTTTTGGCTAGATCCTGTTATAGCCTCAAACTGCATCTTTTCTTTCCTTATAGCATCTAGTCCAACATGTTACTCATGAAAAAATTGCGTTGGGATTTTCAGGGAATTCTGCCCTTATGTTAGTCCCATTGTCATGCCTATTTTGAATATCAAAGATAGGGAAAACACTGGGCCATCCAGCACGCTTCCAGGTGTGTTTTCTGTGCAAGTTCCTTGAGGATTTTTGTAAATGTACAGCTAAGAAAAGTGATTTTTTTTTCAGAAGGCTGTGGTGGATGCCTGCTGAACGCACCTTGTGCGCCACGGGGATCGTGTTTTTGCTTTACTCCTAGACACACCACTACTAAACTTTAACTGCTAGGGAAAGCCAGCTTATTTCTGTTAAAGCTCTAATCCCTTTAAAAATGTAACGAAACATAATGCTGGTGTTTTGTGTGCATCAGTGGCTTAGTAAGTGGCCTTTCCCCCCTGTATCAGACCATGGTGTTAACCAGATTCACCAACTATCTGTCAAACCACATCCAAAAGGAAGTAAGATAGCAGTTTTCATGTCTGCCCAGTGCTTTAATAATTTGTTTTTGATATCTGTTGCAAATATAACACATATTTTGGCATAAATTATTATGAATGAAATAATTTGCATGACCACTTGTTCTAGATACAGAACCAGCAGAGACAAAATAACCTTCTCTTTCAATTTAGATATCATCCTGTCAAGTAAAATTGAAGGTGCTTTATTTAAAGAACACGAGGCCAAGCTTGGCCTGTACAGGAATATAGTGTCACATTAAATTAAATTCAAACTTCAGAGTCTAAACTTAGGCTGCTAAGTCCAAATTTAAGCTCCTCAATAAAACCTGCTTGATTTTCATAGACGTTGAGCACCTGGAATTCTCAGGAAAGGCAATGCAGGCTAGAGATATTGTTTTCTTTTTTTAAAGTCACTTATCCTAAGGAGGTTAAGGCTAGTTAAAACTCATAACTTCACATACCTCCAATTTTTTTAAAAAAGCTCATAATTCCTTAAATATAATGTTTCCATGTTTAATACAAAATTAATAAGGAAAAGTAATGAATGTTATTCTCATTTAGCCATTATTGAAAGTTGTTTTTATTCTTCCCTCTAGCCATTTGATTTCCCATGTTTGATTGTTGTAAATGCACAGAGCCTTCTGGGGGTACTCACTGGTGGCACATCCACAAGTTGCCAGTGCCCAGTGGACCTTAGAACAATTGTGGTGTCCCTTGATCCCGTTTTTCCCCAAAGCTGAGTTATTTACACTTATGCTAACCTTGCCAGTTCCTTCTAGAGCAAAGGCTATGACTTTAAGGCAGAATGATGCAGGTACAATTCAAAGAAAACTGCCATTGAAAACAATTAAAAATTTTGTCTGTACAAGAAGGTGCAAGTTTTTCTTGGATGGTGTTGGTTCAGAGTGGCAACGAAAATGTAGTAAATATGTTTTTGAATCAGGAAAATATCAGTATTGCAGCAGCCACTTGGGTTCTGTTGAACCTAATCGCATGATTAAGCAGTTGCCTAAAAGTTCCCTGGTGTGGGACTTCTGCCAGTATGAAGTGTATGCATTTTAGGTTAAATGCTAAAACAGTGAACTTCAGTTTTTTAATGGAGCTCAGTGTGAAAAAGTTTGCAACCTGTAAATAAACATCACAATAAAGATTCCTAGCTGTCCCAGGCTCATGTAAAGTGGCTGCACGTGCAAAACTAGCATGTTCATTTCAAGCCTTTGTTTTTGAGGTTATTTGATATTGACCTTCAAGAACATTTTCAGGAAAGCTCCAAAAATGTTTCTAGTAAAGCAATGCATATTGTGTGTTTGCCAAACTTCAACTACCATGGTTTTGTTTTTATAAAAGTTATTTAGTTTTATAAAAGCTATTTAGTTCCAACACGATAGATATCCTACAGATCTCGATGCACAATTATTTTAGTTTTATTTTCAGCATGAAAAAAAAAAATGCTTTCACTGAATAAATTTTGACTTCTGGCACTAATAGGCAGCAGTTTTGCACGACACCATGGACTGCAAGTTTCTGGGCATGGAAGCATAAGAGAGAGACGTCATTCTCCAGATTAGCAACCTGGACTTGGCCACAGAGCTCGAGTTAGAACTGGCAGCTGTGCAGAAGCTCTCAGCAGGGTTACAGCGCTAGCTGCATCAGCAGGTGACAGTGCTGTAAAGACAAAAAAAAAAGAAAAAGGAGATAAATTAAGCATTGGCAAGATGAAGAAACTAAGAGTAGGGAGGATGTTACCACCATAATGTCATGGCAGTTTTTCTGTAATGATACTGACAAGATTGGCAGAGTTTTAAGAGTTTTCAAAAACCACCCAAAATAAGGGAAGCTATTTGCTGTGTCAAACCATTCATCACTGTACGTGGCAAGAAGCATATAAGAAAAAGTTACTCCGTACATTTTGAATTGTCAAATTCGGCTTTGAATTTTCAAGAAAAAAAAATTAGGATTTACCCCAATTTATATAGAGGTCATTCTTCCATATGCCATCTCTCTCTTCCTGGTTCCTATCGCATTCTTTCTCTGCTTGTTTTTAAAACAAGCTGATTACTGAGTAAGTGCTGTCTTAAGAAAGTACAAACAAACCAAGATATATAAATATCAAGTGGTAAAATATAAAGTAGTAAACCAGAGTGCTTCAAGACCCAAATATTGTAACTATGCATGCAAGAATTGCTGATCTCAGCTATAAGAATTGTATCCTTCAGGTGCTAATAATATAGCTCTGATGAGTAATTAATTATAGATTCAGTGAAAAAGAATGTAGTCGACTTTTCAAAGCCTTCTTGTTTGTCATTCATAAACTACCAAATTAGCTCAGACGTATGGAACATAAAGGCTGCTCTCATGGAAGTCGAGCAAAACTGCCACTGACTTTTTTGGGAGCAAGGCTGAGCTGATAAAGTTAGATTATGAAGCAAATCTGGTGTTCTTGTCAGACCTGGTATACCTTCCAGTGAGTCATTGGGATTTCTTCCATTCTTTCCATTTCAAGGGAACTTTTTCAGTTCTCAGCAGGTGAAATCAGCACACATCTGTTCAGAGCACCAGCCCAGAATCTGGGTGCCACTGGCACCCTACGTAAAACATACGTGAAATGCATCATGAGCCCCATCAGAAGCAATGCACAGCAGTAGCCCCTTATACAAGGTGAACTTCACTCTAATGTTGAGTGTACATCTCTCTCCTTTTTTTTTTTTGTAGTGAAAATTATAATTCCCTTTCACATGACAGCAATTTAGTTTTAAAATGTCCCTTTCTCTCTAGAAGATTTCTTCTCTTCCTCCTCCTCCTCCTCCTCCTCCTCTTTTCGTACAAACCCATAGTAATTAAAAGTAAAGGAAATGAACCCTATCCTGA
>VZSV01000012.1:2023455-2055011 GCA_013398735.1 Nothocercus julius
AGCACAAAAATCTTTACAGCTGGGGGGGAGAAGGCATAGGAAGAAAGGTATTTCCTATTCTGAATATATATATATATTTTTTTTTTGATATAGCACAAAAATCTTTACAGCTGGGGGGGAGAAGGCATAGATTCTGAAAAAAAAAATCAGTAGCATTAGACAACAAAAGAAAAGAGAAATTACGTGGTTAAAAACATCACAGCTGGCTATACAGCATCACTTTCTTCTTAGGTCACAGCAGAATCTAATGACGTTCTGCCCCCTTTTGCGACATATAAGGACTGAGAGAACTGGCTGTTCTCTCTGCTCAGCCTAGCACTCGCTCAGCTGCGGCTCTCAGTTTGCTTCTGGGATAATGTACATGATGGCTGATTGCAAATGTCTCTCAGAAATACACACACACAGCCAAATCTCCCCAAAATTGGCTTAACATCAGGGACAGCAGAAAATAGAAAGGGCTAAAAATAGTTACAGGTCCATTGATTTTTAGGGTCTCTCTCCTGTTTTTGCTGTGCTCTGTATTATCTCGAAAACTCAAAGCTTTCATTAAAGGAAAGAGAGAAAATAAGGATTTTCTCTTGTCAGCTGGATACCAAGAGTTGTGTTTAACACTGAGGTTTTGGACTTGGTATTTTTTTTGGTAGTGATATTTCACGTAAATAGGTTTCTCAAGGTTTTTATTTGCTGAGTTATAAAGGCTAGCAAGCACACATTTTATATTAACAAAATATAATTATTCTCTACCTCTAATTTAAATATTTTTGCAAGAGGACTGCAGTAATACTCTTGCTTTCAATGGAAGGGTAATAGGACTTAGATTCAAAAACCTTTCAAGTAATTTGTTTTATTTTAGCCTTCGTATCTAAAGGCTAAATTAAGGCATAAAATAATGACTGGCACTTAGATAATGTTCTTCCTCTCTCCTTCAAATGCATATACGACTATTGTTTTCAAACTAGCATGAAAAGGCAGGATGCAAAGCACTAGGTACAGACATATTGCCTTCCTCATAAGGTTTTGGGGCAAGAGCATCACAGCTTATTTAATATTTCCTTGACAGTATTTGAATTTTATTCTCCAAATATAAAAAGTTTTGCAGTTGTAAAAACTCATAGAGTTCTAGGGCTTTTTTGTTGTTGTTTATGTGTTTATTTTTTAATGAAAACTGTTGGTTGAACATTATTAGGACAGTAATCTTCTATTTATACACAGGCTGGATAACGCATAGGTAGTGAGAAGCCTTCTAGTCCTACCCTCAGTGCCTCAACTGAGTGTTTTAACCCTGAGGGATTCGGTCCCTCTCAATATTTCCTGAGGCAAACAAGAAATATTCCATTCTGGAAATGCTTTTTCACCTTTTTGGTCACCTTTCTATTACAAGCTAGGCCAAAGTTGCCATCTTGTTTTATGACGGTGACCTAAGAGCCTTCAGCTCTTCAGTTCTGCTTTAACATAGTTCTCAGGGCGTTCAAAGCCTACGCAAACTATGAGCTAGATGCTACTGCTGCTGTCTGAGAGTGCCCTGTTCACCCTTTTCGTTATTCAGAGTTGTTCTTAATCCCTTTAGTGTTCAGGTTTCTCAACCGTCTTTACAATGTTTACCCTTTACTGAGCCAATTTGATCTGTAAATCTACAAACACGTTGTAGTAAATTTTTTTTTTTTTTTAATCAGCAAGTTTTAATCAGGAAATTTAGAACTAGCTATGTAAATTCAGATAAGGTGACGTTTTGAATGGGCAGCATAAAGTTGGATTCAAAGTTGCATGTGACCAAAGCTGCTTCCAAAGGTTAATTTGTATGTCTCAGCGCTGCCTCCTGTAATAGTACTGCACATCATTTTTGTGGAGGAAATGAAAGCAAATTAAGCAAGACTTTATGGCTCTTCAGCATCTTTACTGGTAGCTAGGATTGCACGTTTTATGGAAAGGTAGGGTGGAGGCTTGCATCCTGGTGCAATAGGCTGTGGACCTTGGCTCTGGTACAAAGATGGCAGCTCTCCAGTGAACCTAACACTAAATGTCACCTGAATCCATCATTACCTGATTAAATCATTCCACCTTCCTTATATAAGTGAAAGCGTGGATCAGCATTTCTTCTGAAGAATATTTTAAGCAAGCAATGATAGATTTCTTCCCTTTCTCCCTGATTTCTCTGTGCCTGTGGGGCAACCAAGCTAGTGAGCAAGTATTTTTAATCCCTTCCCACACGTCTTTTCATCCTATCATCATGTCATTGTGCATCTATGGCAGCCAAACAAGATGAGACAATAAAATATAATCATGCTGAAATCTGAGAACCAGAAAGAAGTTTAACAGTATACTGATGGTTCTATTGTGTTTAATATCTCTGCTTTCTTTACAGCCTTGTAAATTATATGCTACGTTTAGATTATCAGAGAATAGGAATGAGGATCCTGATTTCCTCATGGCTGTTTCAAACCCATCAGAAAAACTCAAAAAAAAAAAAAAAAAAAAAAAAAAAGGAAGGAAAAGAAAGAAGACAGACATGGTTTACTAATAGCGATGGGTATGGTGGTATATATCAATGCCATTAGAATTTCATCTTTTGTTATATGTTACAAACACATTTCTGAAGCATCCAAGTTAACCCCTCTCTAGAATGGAATTAGTCATATGTGGTCTCAGCTAGCAAGTCTAGCAAGTATTTTGTTTTAATTTCTCTGTAACTTTTTTTTTTCCTTCTTTGAAAGTTGTTAGGTTGGCAATTCTAGAGATTGAGATGTTCTGTCTGTTCATAGACGAAGCTGTGCTACCTTCCTAGGGTGAATCAAAATCGATCTGGAGATGGTGTCAGTAGGAATCAGCAGTAGATGGGTCAGTCTCTCTGATCCTGATTTGGGCAGCTCTTCAACGACTCCCAGCCAGGTGGCAGGTTCTGTTTTTGCCTTCAAGGGTTTGAATGTCTCTTAAGAGGGTCTGAGTGCCCTTCGCTCCTACTGAAGGTGTATATGTAAGTTGAACCCAGTGGTAATCACAATTGCTTGATCCCTTACAGGTGTCATTCAGTCCACACTAATAGCTTTCTTATAATGACGATTATAGTATTTTTTATGGTGCTGGAAACCCACCTACCTAAAGAGAAAGGCTGAGGCAAACACATCAATAGTGAGACAGCCAACATCACCGTTACGTTTTTGTTTTAAATCTCTGTTCTCATTGCTTTCTAGGAATAAAAGAAAAAGCATTTAAAATTACCTTCCAGAAGTTCTAAGTATATTGTAAATCAATAACATAGTACACTGGCGTCTTTGAGCAACTTGACACAGTGGTTTCTTTAAAATGTAATACTTCTAAGCAGCTGTGTTCTGTGTCAAGTACTATCCTGAACTACACAAC
The DNA here is from genome assembly GCA_013398735.1 of Nothocercus julius. Taxonomy (NCBI): domain Eukaryota; kingdom Metazoa; phylum Chordata; class Aves; order Tinamiformes; family Tinamidae; genus Nothocercus; species Nothocercus julius. Next base: position 2,026,813 of record VZSV01000012.1, read on the forward strand.
TATTAAAACGTGGCTGTTTCTCCTGAGTTTATGATATTAAAAGAAAAAGAAGCATATGCATTAGAGGCATAAGATAGGCCTACCTATATGGCACTATCATCTTAATTTTTTTTTTGAGTTTTTGAATGAAGAGACACTGAGAGATGCATGAAAGCCGTTTTTTTAACGCATGCGCAATGCTTTCCTGCAATCATCGGGATGACAATTATAAATACAGTCAACTTCAGGTGTAATCAGCTCCAAATGACAGGTTGCAGAGCTCAGAGATCTGCCATTCATAGAACTACTATCTACAGCACAAGGTGAATCCATTTAAGGATTCTCAGCCAAAACTGTGCTGGGCTGCGTTCAAGTCCAACCTCATTCCAGGTCCCATTTCTGAGACCCTACTGATTTGAATACTTTTACCTATGAAGATATTGATGTATGCTCAAATTCAGCTGAGTTCAAACAGTAAAGTAGGGAACAAAGTTTAAAAGAACTGATATTTAACCTGAGTTTTTACTTTCCTCAGTTCAGTTTTGCTAAAGCCTGAACACATTAAATACTTTTTTTTTTTTTTTTTTTTTTTTAAATACATCTGGGATTGTTTCTCTACCCATCTTTTCTAAGTTAGCCTATTATTCTTTACCTCCAGCAACACCTGCTTTTCCTCAATTTCTTTGTAGTTATTCTGTACTCTGCTGGTTGGATTATCTGTCGTGGCATCACCTAACATAATGTTATTCGCTCTCTGTGTTGACTTACATTCTCCTGTCTTTCTTTCTAAGGCTTATTCTCTATCCCCAGAAGACCTAACTTGTTATGCTGTAATTATAGCTACTTCTTGTTTTCCAGATTCGTTTCCCAAATGACAGAGTTCACAGAAAGCAGGGCTATTCCTTGGTTTCATGATTCCAAGGAAAACAGGGCTTTAAGGTGGTATCCAGGGTAAACATTATTGCAGAAAGACTTTATTCCAGTGAAGCAGAAGCCTCTACTAAGAGTAGAAGGAAATTTTATTTTATTTTTTTTTAAAGAGATATCAGATTAGAATTTTTAAAGAGATATCAGATCAGAATTTCAGCAGTAAAGTTTGGGAGAGAAGGAAGGTGTTATTGAACATAAATGGAGGAGTACAGTTTTATGGACTGGTTGTGCCACAGAACTATTTACCTGGTGTAATGAATCCTCTGCTTTTTACTTCTGGCCCTGCTTTCCCACACCATAAAAATTTCATCACTGTTAACTTTAGTTTCCTTCTGCTCTTCCAAGTAGTGTAAGGCTACTCCTAAACAGATTTTCATCAAGTATTTCTGTCTTCTCTTTTACTTGTCCAAAGATTTTCTGAACGCATACACATCCAACAGCCGACAGCAATCCTTTTACCTCTTTGGTGTTATAATATCACATGTCATAGTGTGAAAAGAGAAATACAGCTTCTGCTCAGCCACTGCTGCCTGCAGTTACTGTTCTTATCAGTGTTTCTAGACGACACCTTTGTTTCAGCCTCTCCCACCGACATGGAGAGTTTCTAGAGCTGCTTTGCTCTCTTGGTGTTTGCAAGGTCCTGCAGTTTTAAGTGTTGCTGGCAATACCTTCAGGTACAATAGGATGCCTACCTATAAACTCCTGTGCTTTCAGCGGCCTTTTCTTTTCACTATTACTCTGAGGCTCCAAAATTGTTGACCCATGATGCCATCACTTACATGCAAGCAGTGGCCAAGATGGTCCGGAGAATCTCAGCTAGGCCAGGCAGTTTGCCTGGTCTGTAACACCCTCCACCAAAATGTGTCACTGCATCATTCATATTTTACTGTGACCCCACCTGCCATTCACATAACCTCCAAACCTCACCTGCGAAATGTAAGAAAAGTGGTAGCTTGACCCATTCCCCTTGAGCTTTGCAGTTCAAAGCATCTAAAAGCAGAAGGACAACATACACTGTAAGTCCTTGCAGCACTGATTTTTGCTGTCTTTTGTTTGATAGATCAAATAGATGGCATTATTGTATTTAGTGAGTAAGTTACTCTTGATAGACCATATGTGTTAGATTTTTTTTCATCTTTCAGCCTACTTAATAAAATTTAACCAATTAGTAGAAAAAAACAGGTGTTTTAATATAAACTTTCTTCAGCGGGTCAGGAAAGAAAAGAGGCTCAGGCTGGCATAAATCCCACTGTATTATTGTAGCACAGGGCAATGCATGGGGAGTGAAGATTTGACATATATTTTTATTTTCAAACGTCATCTTCATTTATATTACTCAGCCCTTTAACTGCCAAACTGTAGAAGTCCATTAGGCCCCTGAGAGGCTCATTCACATTATCCGCTGGCGCTCGGGGCAGGAGCTGTACAGATGCCCCGTTGTTCTAGCAGCCAGCTAGCTGCAAGATTCTATTAAGGAGTAAGTGAGAAAATTATATTGCCTGCAAACTAATTGTACAAAAGACTCTGAAATAAGTAATCAGAGCCCTTTGCTTCCTGAAAACCAGCCAGGAGATATTAGGAAGTGCTCTATCATTCCTGTCAGTCCGGTTTAAAGACTCAAGAGCTGCCATGTTGATTTTGTTCCTTGTATAACACAGCAGCCTCTCCAGCTGTTGACAGGACTGGGAAAACTCGAGTTATCCTCGTGCTAGTTGCTCTGTTTCAGCCTGTAGCACGATGCAGTAAGCAAGTGAATGACAGAGCTTCCTTTTACATCCTTCTGGTTGAAATACTGTGTGGAAGTCACTCGTACACATATGTAATGTGGCTATGAAACTGTGCAGATTCCTAGACCTTCTAAAAGGATTTCTGCTTCTTTATTTTTAGGATATCGAAGCAAATAAGAAATCACGAGAGCTTTTTATAACCTCTAAGATGAAGAAAATTTAAGTTGGTGCCAAAATAGATCAACAAATAGTCTCAATGCAATTTACAGAACACTTTCAGTACGCTATGCACTCATTCGCACGCCCACACAAAATTCAGAGAGGTTTTTCAGGAAAATCTCAGTGACAGAAGTGTGGAGAAGTTTATCCATGTGGGCATTTGATATGGGGCACTGCATATGTGTGTGAAATGGAGGCAAAATTTTCATTTCATTGCACTCTTACTGCACTCTACCATATCCTGAAATGCTGTTCACTTGCAGGGAGCCAAATGTGACTCTCAGTGAGCTGTGGATCTTTGGTGCAGCAATGAACCCAAGTACTGTAACTCCACTAGCTTCACTGGAGGAAATCTTTCAACATCTTTTGAAGATTATTTTCCAACGGTAACAAAAAAACAACCCAGCTTCTGCTGTAAAACATAATTAATAAAAATAAAGTAGGCTAACCTGATAACAGAAGACTCTCTAAGCTAAATTACTGGGCTCTAAGAGACTGGAACAATAGCCCACTTAGAAGTTCTTTAGGTAACAACCATTTGGAGAAAATAGTTGGCTGTATACTTAATATCCTCCAGGCTATGGACAGTTGCCATGTTTCATAGGGTTTTGTGCTTTAAACAGGCTGCTCAAGACAATAAGCAACCTTCCCTATGCGTTTATGGTTTTGAATACCACTCTCTTGTGTCAGTACTTGGACCTTTGTCGTCTGTGCCCATGCACTAGGGCCCTGGCTTAAATCTTAAATGGCCCTGGCTCTAACCCTTTTTAAAGCATTGCACTCTTCTGGTTCCTAGTAGTTTTGATGTTTTATTTGATCTTCAGCTGTGGTCAGTGATACCAACACTGCTATGGAATGATGAAGTTAATTAGGTAAAATGTGTGAAAGGTTTTGAAGGCCTCCCTGTGTACTGGCTGTGTCTCACTGAGAAAGCCTTGCTACAATACTAGAAGATAATGTGGATCTTTGTTTAAGCCTGTCCTTTCCATCCTTTCCTAGCCATCATGCCAGACGTATTAATTCCCAACCTCATTATCATGTATCAGAAAGAAGGTCTGTGTAGGAATTCACATACCGAGCACATCCCCCAATTTCGTAAGTGGAGAAAAAGAAGGGAGAAGAAGAATAAAGGAATAAAGCCTGCAAGGGCTTGAAAAGGTTGTGCCAAGTATGTTGGCTTTATTAGCAGAACATTTACTGCACCTTGCAGACCTCCTTTATCATAAATACTTAACTAATTTTCAATAGATATAAGTGGTTTAAGTATTACTTCCTGTTGAATTAGCAGTTGCTGAGCATTTGAGTCTTTGTGCAGTCCTGCAATCCACTAATGTGATATTTAATGAGGAGACATCAGTCTGGAGAAAGGTAGTCAATATAAATCAGTGTTTACAAAGTGTGATTAACTCTGAAATATTTCATCAATGCTGTGGTCCCAGGCAGACTCTATGCTAATTATTGGAACCTGCACATGTTTCAGGGGACTTTGATGGACCCTGAGTGCAGCAAACAGGGAGCAGCAAAATTGCAATTATGCTCGGACTGTCTCTGATGACAATTTATGCATTTGGTGCAATGACCTCTTGCTTCCCAAGAGGGCAATAAACAGAATGCATTTTCATTAAGATACTAATGCACTTAATCACAGGGGGAAAGGGTTAGAAAGTAACGAAATACCTTTAAAGCAAGATGTGACAGGCTGATGGGGAAGATACTTTATTTAAAAGTCAGTTTCCTAATAAAACTTCTGACTACTGCAAAGTCTGTCATTGTAGGCATGGGCAATAGGGTACACGGCTAGACAGCTGGATAAGCTGAGCTAAGCCTTTTATGAAAAAATATGTGGTACTAGAGCAAAAGAGGACAAACCTGTGTCTCTTTTGGACTTGGATTCCAAAAGATGTAATATTAAATATGTAAAGAATATGTTCTTATGTATTTTTTTTTTTTTAATTTGGGGAATAAATTATAAATACTAAGTAAAAACAAAAAATAAATGGAGATGCTATTCGGCCCTGCAGTGATTATTCTTAAGGATCTGGCTTGTTCTAGGCCTTAAGGAAAGTTGGGAGAGACACGAGTGAGCATATCCCCCACTTTTTATTCTAATGTCAGCTTGCTAAGGATGATCTTATTTCTGCTGCCCCTCACTACCCAGACTTTCTGTTCAGCGCAGACAGAAGGGGAGAGATGCCCTGCCTAGCAGGTCTGACCCAGGAGCTATAAGATGTGCAAGATGTGATAATAAAAACATAGTTAATGCATTTGGATTAAGCTGTGCCTACCATTTCGGAGGTGGAAGCTCCATAGCATTGTTCTGTCTTGGCAGGCAGTAAAGCATGATGGTCACCTTTTCATATTCCACCTGAAGAAAGACTGAAGAACTTGGTGAAAAAAAACAGTAAGATGAGTATTTCAGTTAGGAGCCTAAGCCACGTGGCGTGGGGCAGACAGTGAATGACAAAATTTCCTCTTCCTCCCAACAGGAATAATCAGCACAAAGGGTTTTGCTTGGGGCCATGTATGAAGGCAGCTACAGACCCGCATTAACTACGTACTTAAAGTTTTTACACATATCTTTCCAATTAAAAAAAATAAATAAATAAAGTGAAAAATCTTTTTCTTTAGTTTGTCTGACTCTCAGTTTTTACTTTAAGGACATGTCCTTTCTATAGTTCTCTACAGTCTTTGTGTTCCAAAATTAAACATCAACTGTATGAGTACTTTGCATATTGGTTATACTGGTTAGTTAACAATTCTGAATACCTCTTTATTTCTTTACATTCTGTTATAGGTAACATAGAATACAGCTGCCCAGCAACAAATGAATGTGAAATCACGAAGCGCAGACGCAAGTCCTGCCAAGCTTGCCGCTTCATGAAGTGTTTAAAAGTTGGCATGCTGAAGGAAGGTAAGACTGATCCAGTCAATACGTATCTCTGTGCAAACACGTGTAGCAATTACAGGGCAATCAGGAAAGAAGAGAGATGGGTGAGTGTTCTGAACAGCTCCTGAAAAGGCAATCCGCATATACACTTGCACTTCCCGACGGTCTAAGTGTCAGCTCAAGAACTGAGGTGTCTGCTTAGAGCTCATCTTCTCTGGAGTATTTCCTCCCATGTGGAATGTGCCCCAGCAAAATGTGCCCCAATTCAGTCTCCTTCAGTTGGTAACTTCCAGAATAATCATCAGATAAAATTCCTAAACATTTTTACATTATGAATTTTCCAAGGTATCTTTCTTTTGTTCTTCATCTATTTTTTGACTTAACAAAATACATTTTTAAGTGCGTCCACTCAAGTTACTGTAGCTACACTGGAGAAATACGGGTATGTAGGACAGGAGACTCTGACTTTTTTTTTTTTTTTGAAAAAGCACATAATACTGATCTCTCACTACAAATATATGCTGGGTATTTAAATTCATCAGCTCTGTGCAAAGGATCTTGAATCACAGAAAAAATATAAGAATATGTGCCCAAGAAACATTACTGTCTCACCTAGAACCTGATTCATTGGTGCTACAGAAAAGCTATTCTTTAAATCTCTGTTGCCTGTCATGCAGTTTTATTGGTGTTAATGTATATGCAAAAATGGACTTTTAGCTGTATGTATTTTATCCTGTTTTATGGATCAAATGCATGTTACAAATTCTGAACAAGATAACTTTTTAAAATGAAATGTAATGTTTTCTAAATATAATCTGCAATGGATAATTCTTTTTGTTAAGCAGTTGCTCTAAAATAGTCCCATGCAATTCTGTTTTGTCACTGCTTAAAAAGACAGCTTTAATAGATAGCTGATTTTTGCAAATCGTTTGATTGTAATTTAAAGCAGGTTTAAGGATGTAGCTATCAAGGTAAAATCCAAGAACACAGACCTGTGGAGAGATGATGGACAAATTAGGCGTATCACGCACCTACAGACATATTCTTATTGGATTAACTTACTAAGAATAAACCTTGTTCTGTGCAACTACTTTGGCAGACACTATCATCCTGTGAGCCAAATCCTGCTGTCCTTAGTCTTACTTGAGCAAAACTCCTGTCAAATTCAATGGGATTTTGCCTCAGTAAAAATGGCAGGATTTGACCCGCTCTTGCAGTGGTGACGGGAGGGTTCCTGACTTGCAAAAATCCTAATATAGTTAACAACTAAAAATAGTTCTTTAAAGGTTTATTTGGGATGCTTAGATAAACTGTAGAATGAAAGGAATGTCTGAGTATGGCACCTTTTGAAACACACTGTGCTTAACATCTTTTTTGATAAGTTAAGACCTCCTAACACCAGTGCCCTAATATGCAGACAAATCGAACAACTTGTTGGAAATGGAACGTGCTTCCAAGACCATATACAGGCAGGCTGATTTCAACCTTTCCTTTTAAATTTGGGGGACACAATTGCCCATCCATTCATATACATATTTGTATATCTAGTTTGTGTGCAGCTCCTGGAACTGATTGAGGAAATGAAGTGACTCTTCTACAAATGAGTAATTATCTCAGTTACCAAAATTACATGCAGAATCATAGTAATTCTGCACACAATTCGGATGCACATCATGCATCTGATGATTTTTTTGCATGAATTATCATTGTCTGTGGATGCAAATCACAACAGAGCTTTTTTTTTTTTGATCAGAATAACTTAACTAGTTTATGTCAAATCTACATACATTTTTTTTTTTTTTTTTTCTGGAAGTTCTGCAATAACAAAGCAATGAATGATAGGAAGTCTGATAGGACAGATTTTAAGGGCCTGCAAGGGAGTCTTGTTTTCTCACCTGCTTTGGTGGTCACTTTGAAGCAGTATGGTTTCCAAAGTTGAAGTACACTTGTGGAGCTGTATTTGAAATAGAGAGCATGGGAAGGTACCTTTGGAGACAGGCTTTGTTTGTTTGTTTGTTTTACTACCTATGGGAAGTCTGAAGATGAGATTTTTGGGCTTGGATATGGCATTGCCCTTTATGCACAAAATGTGAAGAACGTTGATACACTTTTTTTTTCTTCCCTGTGTAAATTGTGCAGGGTAAATTTATTGATTAGCATGGACTTAGAGCAGGAATTATTTCAGCCGACTCTATCTTAAACACATCTTTATTATAGACAAGGATTTCAGTTCCATACAGCATGTCAGAGATCATGCTGCAGTAAATCTATTCAAATGTAAACCTGTTCAATTCAATTACCAGTTTATAATAAAATTTGCTGCTGCAGCCTCCACGTTTGTCACAGCAGTCTCTACACGCTGATGGCACAGCATGCCTAGAAATTGACAGCCGAAATCTATTTACAAAAAAAATTTTGTTGCAGACCTGAAATAAAATCAAGTTGAAGCAGGTTGGAGAGGAGCATCGTATTCCTTGCAGAAACTTCTGCACAACTAGCAATGCACATTTTTCCAGAAATTTTCCCTAACAGTTTTTAACGTGGCCGTAGTTGACATAATTAACAGCCTTTGTGCTTCCTTTCACATTGTGAAAGACTTCATTATGTTGTCGTTTTGTGGACTGGAGTATAAAATTCATGGTGAAAAGTACTTGAGAAATGTTGCTCGGTCTTATTTTAGCTGTTAGGCAAGGCGTGAAAACCATCACCAAACATACAGCCCCTGCTGTGAATCGTTTCTGGGAGGAAGATCCCTGGGCCTAGCCGATGTTTTCCTCCCGGCTCCTGTGTTTGTGCAGAAGGGCTGATGCTGGAAGCTTGGGGCCACGTCTGGGGCTCAGCCATCGGCAGGTTTTGGCATGCGTTGTGGGTCACACCGAAGCATTCGGTAAAGGCCCTAGGAGCTTTTAAGTGCGTGATAAATATATGAGTTTCGTGTTTTCATTTGTTTTTCCAGGTAAGGGTGGTTAATAGAAGACACTTTCCCCAGAGATATATAGAAATCTTTTGTGTTTCAGTATTGTGAAAAGTTAAATTCTCAAAGATCACGATTGTTTTCCCAAAATGCGATTTCTCTGCATCTGCCCATGTTTTGTGTTTCTCTCACGTAGGAATGTGAGGCATGTGACGACAGATGAAGCAGCATAAAGGTTCCTGGAGAGTCTGGGCGAAAATATGTAACACGTGTCTCTCATGGCTTCTACACAGGAATATTACTGAAAAGGGAGGAAAAAGGCAAAAAATACCTTATGCCTGTCTTTTCTTAAAAGATGTATATATACACTTTAAGACAGCCTTTGTTTTTCATTTTGTTTTATAATCAGTCTTTGAAGCTTTTAAATGCCTCTTAAGACAAGGATTAGTTTGCTTCAGTTGGTTGAATTAAATCTGTGTTCATGTGTAGGACTGGGCGCTTTAGCTGCTTTCCCTTTCAGACAGGTTGTTGCAGAGAGAAAGAGGGCTTCATTTTGGTTTCTTTTATTGAAAAAGAAAATTGGAAGCAAAACTGCCTAAGTTGATATGGAAATAAATTCCTGAGCTGATTTTTGACCTGTATTCTTCTAATTGCTAGTAGACCTGGTTGAATTGTACTTTCAGGCTCTCATTATATGCTGTGGTTATGTGCCTTTTGGCACCATCTGAGGGACTGAGGACCATACTTACCAGCATATCTTTGGGATAGAGGATATTATTCCAAAATTATCCACACAACTTATTCAGAATGAGTATGTGTAACCCACTGGACTAAGTATTTCAAAATAAAAATGCCCTTTTTTCAGATGCACAGTTCATACAACTATTTTTTCAAGCAGTTACCCCATGATACTCTGTTTTCTCCGCAGAAACAGAGCCACAGCTTCTATTTTATCTGCTCTTATACTATTGCCCAGTGAAGAATCATGGTTAAGAGGGGAACCTATTTGGTGGCATAAACACAGCCATGGATGGTGTGAGGGAGTTATGTCTCACCCTAGCTGTTCTGAACTGTTCTGAACAGTGTTCTTGATGGGACTGCTAATACCAGAGCACTTTCTTTGTATCTCTTGTCTTTGGAAAGCAGATTTCAAAATAGTCTCTCTCAGTAGATTTTATAGTTTCTCAAAGTGTCTGGAGGCCAGTCGCATGGCAGTAGTCAGAATCTACCCTGTGTGTACAGAAATTCTTTGAGGTTTTTCCTTCAGTGCTGCCCCCACTAAAAGCAATTACTGGGAGCCTGTAAAATGCTTGAATTTTTTTAGATGGTCAGTTCAATCACAGCTCTGTTTTGAATCAGAAGACTGCTACCCATTATTTAATTTTTTTCTCAACATATATTAGCTTCTGCAGCTACTAAAATTGGGGATATCTAAAATACTTTTGCTTTAGACTTCGAGAGATTTCATGAATTCAGGAATAAGATTTTCTTTTTCTAAAGAGAATATGTGTATTTTCAAGTATAAATTATTGGATTTGTTATTCAAAAATACTGTACGAACATCTCTGGCTTCTGTTAAACAGATCAGATTAAATTATCATATTGATCCTTGCAGGTCTTGACAATCTATGAAACTGAATCCAATCTATCAAGGATAATAGACAGTTTGAGTTTACTGTTGTGTGAGGAGATTCATGATATGCACAGGGACAGATTAACGCATTCCCTCTAAAAATAATAAACAAACCCAAGCAGTCTTCTTTATAAGCAAAAATGTGTTATCATTTGTGTTTTAAGGCTAGCAAGAAAGCCTGCTTATTAGGATTCCTCCTAACAGCATCTCCTGTGAGAAGACCTGTACACAAGACATTGCCAAGGTAAATTTTTCTCACAAGTCTAATACTATTAGTCTGCCAAGAAGAAAGCAGAAATTATTGTGGGGGAAGTTTTTGTTTCTACTGCCTTCAGAAATTAGAAGAAAGGGAAGGAGAATGCATTAATAGTATTCAAAGAAAATATTTCTGTACAGTATGACAGTTAATAGAACTGCGTTGACCTCAGCGATATTTCCTGTGCTCTCTATTAATATTACACTTAAGGAGCTCCTTCATTAATGCAGGATATTAAGCAAAGCTGCTGTGTTGTAACGTCCAGGGGTAGCACAGTGTATCTTCTGTTTAAGTCTCTTTTGAGTATCAGCTCTTTGATACGTTTCTATATGGTATAAGGGAATTTTAGTTTGTACTGCAGCGATTTTAGTGAAGCACTTCTTTTCTTTTCCTTCTTCCTTCCTCCTCCTTTCTTCCTTCCTTTACTTTCCCCCTATTATTTTCTTTTTTTCTTTCATTCAGCTTGTGCTTGGTTTAATATATCCTGGGACGTGTTAAATCTCCTTGGAAGCAATAGCAACTAATCTCAAACTGCTGGTGGTGTTCCTAAGCAGGCCTTACCAAAATGTGGCCTGATAGCCCAGCGCAGACATTAAAACTGACAGCCCAATTTATCTGCCCTAAAACATGGCCCATGACTATCCACTCTCCGTAACTGAGGAGGAAGGACAAACTGTTCAACTTAGCGTTAGTGTTGATGGGGAACTTCAGCCACAAGCATTTCTATCCATCCACAGAACAGTCAGGAATAAGCCAGTATTGGAAATGTAGCTGTTCTTTCGGGGTTTAGAAATCAAATGCAAGGACCTACAGTTCAGACCGGCTGTCAGCCTCCTGAGAAGTTCTTGCAGTGTTCGTGTTGCGGCGTTGTGCTTGTCTCGTTGAAGTCTTGGTGCTGAGCATTTTTGACCCCAATAATTTAATTGGAAATTAACAAATTCTAGAAATTCGCTAGATTAATTCTTTAGAACCAAATGTATTTCTTACTGGTTACAATTTTTATTTTCCTTGTTGATCTTTTATACAAATGCTCTACTTCCATCAAAAAGGGAGCATGCAATGGCGATACGATAGAGAAACCACTATATTTGTATGCTTGAGAAGTATTTGCATTTTTTTGGCATTCCACGGATTTGTGAATAGATATTTCTGAGGGTTAGCTTCTGTTGGTCTGGGGTCAAAACTGTTGCTGTTGAGTCATGTGCAGTTTCACTGGAATTAGCCATTGGGCTTGATGCTATCCCATGGCAGCCGTGGATGAGAGTCCCAATGAATGCAATGGTTTGCAGGACCAGGATCAGTCTGGTCAGTGGTGCAACTGGCCTACAAGTACTTTATTGTTTTGTTTTCCTTTTCAAATTAAGCGAATTTGAGAGATTTTTGAGTGGAATTTAAATCTATTTTTTCTTGGTGCATATATCTTACTATTGCTCCCTCAGAATTAGAAATAATAGTTTATATACGTTCACAAGTCTACTTAAATTGACCTATCATTGAAAATGAATGATTTTATGATTAAAAAATTCTATTAGGCCAATCTGAGGTCATTAACTGAACACTCCCATTTGTCATATTTCTTCTTTTGAATCTAAAATAAGGAAGTAGCATTTCTTTAATTGCATGAAATTATTATTCAATTAAAAATATATATTCAAGGGCTTTAGCCGCATGAATATTTACGTATGCACTGAAAGCACAGTGACAGAAGCGTAAGTGAAGGTAGAGACAAGTTGAAGCGTGTAGGACTGTGCACAATATGGCATCTTTTCTCCTGAGCCCCCAGACAAATAGCTCCCTTTCCTTCTTGCTCTCTACCTCCCATATTTGCACGTCTCCTACATGAGATTAGTAGGCTTAGCATCCCATGTAGAGGGATGCACTTGGCAGTGCTGCATATGCCCATTCCCAAAGTGCCGCTTTGCAGCCTTGCCCTTTCTGTATGTCACTCACCGGAGCAGCATTCACATGTACCCAGGAAGCTTTTCACTGGGTGAAATCCAGGTAGAAACAACAGAATGTATGTCAGGATGATGAAGGGTGCAGCGCCGAAAGGACGTTAAGTGTTGCTAAATCGAGCCTGGGTGGCAGCTGCACGGGCAGACTCTGCTGCTCGGGGTGGAGTTCTACCAGTAAGGCTGGCGGTTCAGGAGCCCTCTTGGCCTCTTCACTCAGTCAAAGCAGTGTAATTGTTGAGAAGCGCTAAAATTACAATCTGTAATTATTGCTTGTGCCCTCATACAGTGCTGTCTCTTAACTATTTCGCATTTGTTAATGTCTGCTGTCCTACCAAGACTGTTCCAATAACATGGTTTACTGAGACATGAGTGTAACTAAGCTACAAGGCCCTACCTGGTCAGGCATTGCCTTTGGTAAGGTGGAGGCGTTTCACCAGCCACCAGGCGAGGCTGGCATATTATTTGGTTTGCTGTTTGTACCATGTGCTTTGTGGTTGCAAGTCAACAGTCTGAAGTGTTTTCTTCAGCAGTGAACTGCCATTGTGTTAGATTTTGCCACACTCACAAGCTGTCCTAGTATTAGATTTCATCTAACCAGCCTTTTATTGGGGGGGGGCCTTAATTGTTCCAGCAAAGCTAGTATTTTTTTCAAACCTCTAGCTTTAGTTATATTTTTAGTTTTAGTTCTCAGGTCATCAGGCAAAAGCTCAGTTATCAACTCAATATACCATGGCAGTTTTTAGTACCACAGGTCCAAAAGCGATACACACACACAGCTTCCATAGGATCCTATAGCAACCCACATTAAAAGTTAATTATTAAAGTAGTTACCTTTAAAAAAAATCAGAATACCTTCTAAAAGGAAGTCCACATGATACTACTCTATAATCAGCTTAGCTCTTGCTTGTGTCCTCAGAGGCAGAATTATTGGTGTACTGCAAAACACCTACTTGACTAATAACACCAGTCACTGCTTGACTAATAAGAGAAAATGTTGGTACACTTCCAGCATGCTGAATAGCAGGTAGCAGAAATCAACAAATAATACAAAGACATCATCCTTACTTTTTTTTTCTCTTTCCTTTTCTCATTCCTTATCAAGAAGCAGTCTGTACAGCAGTACTGTTCTTAATGTTAAGTCCAAATAATCAACTACAGAAAAATAATTTATTACATCACCATTGTCCTTTGTCTCTTTCTAATTTTCCTTTTCAATGCTGTGGATGACTGACTATGGCAACATGACTGAGAAAATACTTTTCTTTTCAGATGGGATTGTTCTTGCATTCTGCTCCAAGCCGATCAAGAAATCAGGCTTATGTTAAACAATTTTTAGCCACATTTTGCTTTTAATGACAGTCTAACAGATTGGGTTTACAATGGTGACAATTGTACTACTACTGTAATGAGGTACAACTTAACTTTCGTATTTCATATTTTGTGTAAAATGCAAACTTAATAAATGGGCATCTGATGTTGTGTGACTGATACCAAGGATTGTCAAACTGAAATGTGAAAAGCAGCATGTATTTTTCCTAAGTCACTAGAACTACAGTGTCTCTGAATATAGTTTGTGGAGTCTGTTAAGGTCAGATGACATAAGAGGTGGCAGAAACACACTTTGGATCCAGTGTGAGTGTACCTGCCCAAGGATTATTGAATGTTCAGAAGTGGTCTTGCTCTGAACTGACTTCTGCATTCAGAGGAGTGCTAGAGTCAGTTTGTCTAGCAGACTTTTAATGAAAGTGCTTAGACTTCCAAGTTCAAGACTGATGAAAATGTACTAAATATTGAAATAAGAAAATGAATCTGTACTGTAAAATGCACTGTTAAAAAAAAAATATTGCTTTTGTGATTTCTTGCTCAAAGATGTACCAGGAAAATTTTTAAGATCATTTATCTACTCTCTAATTTATACCCCGTGTGCGGATTAGGCTGAGAAGGGAAGTTCTGAGTGTAAGATCTTACCACCAAGGGGCTGAACAGGCTTCTTTTGAAAAGCCCCCCCTCAGCATCACCCCAAGAGAGAAATCTCTGCCTCTTGCAGACGAGCAGAAGACCTTTGGGCTTGCTGTGCTCACCTGTGGTCTCTGCTGATGCAGAGTGTGCCCACGTGTCCCGCTGCTTGAGCTGGTGTCAGGTGCTGCAAGGGAATCCAGTGATCAGAGCTCAGCAGAGACTAGTTAAGATGACTTATGTTTCTTCCTTCTCTGTTTGACTCATTTTTAGGCTCATTTTTTTGTATTGTTTTTCTTCTTTGGAGCACAGCAGTAGCAGCACACTGCTGAAAGAGCAGTCGCTGCAAACACACATCCTCTGGGCAGGATTTGCTTGGCCGGGGCAGAGGGAGGCGTTAAATTCTCGAGTTCCCGGTGCCTGCCCGGCGCTGCTCCGCGAGTGCTGCTCACACGCTGCATGACTCTCTTTCCTCCTGGGCATCCTGGTAGTGCTGAGGATACCCACATTGGCAAGATGCTTCAGTAGCAGCTCATCTCTAATTAAAATACTTGTTATGAAGTATTCTTAAACACGGCTGCTTAATGAAGTTAGGAAAAGCATTTGGATGCAGAGCATGAAGGCTTCAAACGCTGGAGTTCCTCTCTAGGGAGATTTGTGCAGTGAGAAGGTACGCTGAATGCTGGCGATCCTCCCCATTTTGTTCCCATTTGTTTTCTCTAATTTCCTGCCTTTTTTAATGCTGGACAGCTGAAATAGGTCCTGTTCCCTGCTCCCCCCCCGTCTGTTCTTCTTTCCCCCCCCCCTTACGGAATGGCCCACGACACGTGCCTGTAAAGTGGCTTCTTGGGAATTTGCAAGTCTTTGAATGTGTTATCTGATTAAAGGGATGTATGTGTCTTTAATTCTCATCTGCAGTTCCACCTTTGACCCCATCTGTTAAAGTGGAAAGGAGTTGAGAGTCAGCGAAGTCCCAGATTCAACCCAGATAACCTGCAGTGTGCGCATTTGAAAGCTTTAACTCTTTGAAGGCTCCTCAAAATTACACGATTAAACCACAGGTTTGATTGGAAAATGGGGCAGTTTTGCTATGAGGCAGGTGAATTGTTTCAGTCTGTTGTGATGCTTAAAGTGGAATAACTTCCGAGGCTTCACCTTTTAAATTAAAGCAGCAAATGAACAAGAATGTATGCAGTGCAAACAGCCATGAAGTCTTACGTGTGTGTTTGTGGGTTCGTTCTTCTGGGTGTGTGGTTTTGATTTTAAAAGAGACCAGGCTCTTGTGAGGGTTTGAACTTTCATTCTTGTTCAGTAAGCATCTATTACACATGCTCCCTTTTTGAATAGGAAGCTGAATTACATGGTCGGAAATAATCTTACAGTTCTGGATGGGTTTTTTTAGACGCTCCTGAATAGCACAGAACTCATTCCATTGGAAGATGAAGAAGCACACGGCAAAAATGATACTTCGTGTCATTTTTTTGTGGTGTTTTGCTAATGCATTTTTTGCAGGGCAATGTGATTTTAAACTTTCCTGTGCTTTGAGGATGCTTAACATAAGTGACTAGAATAGTCTGGCACATTGGACCTGTGGACGTTCTCATCCTTTCTCTTGTTGCATTCTTTCCTAGCCTTCAAATACTCTTAAAATACTGAAGGACTTTTAGTATCCCAGACTGTCCCCGTTCTCTGAAAGCTAGAGCCAAATTCTTCCCCCACTTACATCTGTTCAACTCTGGTGATTTCACTTATGCTGCATGGCTGTAACAGTGCAGGATATGTCCTAACCTGCCCTTTCTGTTTCGAGACAGCATATGCACATGCAAAGAGAATATCAACACAGTAGCTTGAACTGCAAGTAGAAAATATATGTATATATATTTGCGTGTGGGTATATGCACAAATAGAGTAATAAATAGCACACAGATAGGTTTGATAGTATATCTACTGTGCATAATATTGTAAATGGTATCTTGCTGTGCTGGAATCTAGGCAATATGAGTTCAGTACTAAAGTGTTCAGGTTGCACCTGAGCTAGCTGGAGCCTGCCAGCCTCTGCAAGCCCACTGAGAGCATCTGTCTCGCCACCACCTTGCTCACGCTGTGTCCTCTGCAGGCTCTCCGATTCTTCCGACTATGAGCATAAATCATCCACCTGTCAGGAGCTCTGGCTGCCTGGATTATGCAATGCCTGCCTTCATTTGGAGATGGGGTGAGCAGAAGATTGCGGCAAATGCTTTGCATTCATTTTAATGCCCTTCCAGCATCTCCTCAGCTTTAATGAGGGATCAGGGTGGTGACGACTCCCTGAGACAATGAAAGTCCTAGAGACCCAGGCTGGCTTTGTGTGTTTGTACGGCCTCCTTTAGATTTCCTTTTTTTTTTTTTTTTTTTTTTTTTTTTTTTTTTTTCTTTCTTTCTTTTTCTTGGTTTTCCCTTTCTTTCCCTGCCTCCCCCTGGTAAAGAAATGAATGGCTTGAAAATTGAGGAAAGAACTGGTACTGCACAAAGCCAGCTGTCCGCAGCTCTGTTTTTTGGCCTTGTAATACTTCCCTCCAGCTGAGCAATGAAGAATTTAAAAATCAGTCATGTTTAATGTTGATTGGCCATTTGTGCTGTGTCTAAAGCTGCATAATGCACAGTTGCCTTCACTTACATGTTTAAAAACTCTACCTTTGCAATTTACTTACATGTATATTGGGTTATGCTATCAAGTGCAGAATGCCATATTGTGTATCCCAGATTTAAAATGCAGCTCCTCTAAATGAAATTCAACCCTTATTGACAACAAAAAATCACGTTATAGTAAAACTGTCTTGCTTCAACTTGTTAGACCTGAATTAATCCAATTCCTTATTGACACATAATTTTAATCACAAATTACGGACAAAATAAATAGATGTATTACATGTGTCTGTACACAGAAGGAAAAAAGTGGAGGCTGTAAGGCAAAAGCAACCCGAATCCTCCCAAAGGCAGGCTCTCAAGGTGATGAACGTGAGTCCCGCTTTCCTATCCCTGAACAAGTACCATGAAGCTCTAGCAAGTACAGCCCTTAGCCTGTAGCTTTACATGACCATCAACCTCATGTTCTTACTTGCCTGAAGAACACTGTGTAGTACTAATAGTCAACATTAAATATTTAGCTTCAATACTTGTTAGCAGGTAGCAGAACAAATCCACAGCTGTGCTATCTACTATGTCCTTAGCTGTGTAGGATCACTGTTCTGGCATATTTTTAAGGAAAGAGAATTACTCTATGCATTTGAAGAACATGTTAAGCTTGTGCATTGTGCATTTTTTGTACTAAATGCTTCATGAGCTTTTCCCCAGATTTCTGAGAACCTACTTGTTTCACATGTGATGGCCATAGTAATAATATCCCTATTTTACAGTAGTTAACCTAAGGCAAAGAAAACAAGTGTTTTTTTGAGGGGGGAAAAAAAAAGTTGTATTAGTGGTGCAGGCAGAAGTAGAACCTTGAACTTCATTCAGTCCGCTCCATGTCTTTCCTGTAGATATTAGTGAATGATGCATGCAAACAAGCTCTCTGTGTCTGTCTCTGTGTCCGGTTGTGCCCGTCACCCTCTTGCACTGAGGTTACTTATTTCTGAAATTCGAAGTAGCAAAAAACACTGAGACTCAGTGAGAAAATTCAGTGAAAATTTCTACAGCTGAACAGCAACTCTGGTGGCAGCTGAACGTGGAACGCGCTGCAGCCTGTGCAGCAGTCGTGAGTCACGTTGAAGCGGGAACCACAGCAGTACTGGAGAGCTCTGCACGCATCCGCATCCGCCACGCTAGGGATGAAAAGCACCGGATTGCGCGTAGTCTGGTCAAACTTAACTAGGACCACACGGAGCAAGGAAGACTTTTTCAGTAGGCTATTTGGAGAACAGTGAAGACCCTAACGAATGAAGTGCCTAGTCTTTGAGATCCTTCCTCGGAGCCTTATTTGCTTCTGGTAACAAGCTCACCTCCCATGCCATTCCCTCCCCCTCTGGTTTTAATTTGATGGAAGGCCAGCAGTGCCACAGCCCTGTGCAAAGCTTCCAGTGAACTCAAAAATGAGTATTATTTCTCACTTTGGCTTTCCAGATAACTTTAAAATTTTATGCATCAGAAGCCAGGATGCACACATGCAACACAACATCAGAAAAAAAAAAGAAAAAAAAGATGAAAAATCTCACTCTTTTATCTATGAAGAAATTAGATTTATCATCAGAAAAGCATTCTCTTTTCATTTTCTGAAAGGTGCTTTTTGACAGACCCTTTGCAGTGGACGTCATGCTCACAAAACATGCTGTCACCGGGCTATTTGAATATGGTGACAGGCTCATTATCATGTTGGAGACAACTGACAACACTGCCGACTAGAAATGGACAGGCTTGCCAATCAGCTGGTGAAAGGACTGCCGTTGAAATAGGGTTTTTTTTGTTCTGAGAACAGTAGTACAAATTGACTACATTAATTCTTTTTATTATGGTTGCATACACCGTAGTTAAGGGTCCATCACTGTTTCCATTATAAATCCCTGTTTTCAAGGGTTTATTAGTAGACCATAAAAATGGTTCCCGTTGAAATTTGGCATTAAAAATATATATTATCCGAACAGAACAAATTTTCTGTGGTAACTCTGTGGAGGAGGGAGGGTAGAGAAGGAGGGATTGACTGATTTTTAGCTGAAGATTGCATAAAGCTGAATGCATTATTATTCTTATAGCACCTTAGGTGTCCAAGAGTTTTATAGACAGGTCTGTGCCTCAGGAGCTTACACTTTCAGGACTCGGGACTGCCAGCACTTCTGGGATATGGTATTTGCTCTGGTTGCACTGGAGTTAGTAAAGCAGCAAACGTTACCCCAGTGTGGGCCTGATCTGAAAGGAAGACAAAACTTTGCCTCTTGAATTGTGCTGAGACCTTTGCAAGTAAAACATAATTCTACTTGTAGTCTTGTGAGTCCAAACGTTTGCAGCTTTAATTGATGCTCATTTGAATACCTTATTTTAAAGCACAATGAATTAGCTTAATGCCTATCACTGTGTCTGTCATATGCTCACAACTATGGTGATTGCAAAATTAAAATTGTAAAAATGGAAATCACTTCTGAAAATTAAGTCTGCAACCCTATTTGCAAAGTCAGATCTGTGACACTCATGAATTACACTGGTACATATCAAACCTCTATATTGTCATATTGCTAGAGCTATTCTAATGTATTAGGTCACTTATATGCATTCTTAAACTCTTTAAGACATTTACTGCTTCTCTAATGCAGTCAGTCATCTGTTTCCAAAAAGAAACTTCCTGAAGATGTATTAAATAATACTTTTACAGGATGTTGAACGTAAAAGTAGTCTTCAGTTGCAAATGGCTTTGTCCGATGCTGTGTCTGTCTTTTCATGAAAGTGGCAAAGTTGCTGTTGGTCTTACTTAGGGCACCCAGATTTTCATGTAAATAGTAATTCTAGTGGCTAGGTCAGAGGAATGGAATCAGGACCAATTTCTATCCCGCAACATTGACTAGAACAAGTCTGATGGGCAATTATTTTACTGTCTCCTTTAATGAGCCGGCATGAAAAAGTCATTTCTACCTTGTGTGCCTCCAACAAAAATATAATGGGTAAAAGAGTATTGAGCTATCTCACCAGCATGTTTTGAGGATTATTAAATTAATATTTATGGAATACTTCCAAGACTTGTTTGATAGAAGGTTTAATATAGCTGCACACTATTTTAATAAAATCCAGAAAAGCCTTACTTTATCTTGTTGTAACTACTAATAATACATTTATTATATATAAAATTTGTTTAATTTAAAATCCCACAATTATTCAGAAAATTCTGGAAAGTAGGTTATGTATTCTGGATTTAATATTTGAATTGACTTTAGTTTTTGTGATTACATGCCCTTTTTTCCTGTACTTTCCAAGCTAGATTTGTAGTTAAAACCACGCATAACATAGTAACTTTATGTGGTTTGGGAGAGTAAATTAATATTTCCTTATTATGTTGTAAATTGCTTCACAGAACAAATCCTGCACCTAGCCCACCAGAGGAGTAAATAGCATTGTCTTTGAATCATTGGTTCCTATGATTCCTTGTATGAACAACTATTATTGATTCATTGATTCAGGAGGTTCTGTTGACTAAGTATTTTTTATTATTTGCTTTTGAAAAAAAAGCCAAAGATGATATTCTTACTATGAAAAGCCACATTGATTTGAAATAAGCTACACATGAGAGTGGACTAATTATCTATTTTTTTTTTCCTCTCATCAATCAAACTCTCATTACCTTAAACATCCCTATAAAAAGTTAACAGAAGTCCTGCAGAGCAGGACTGCATTATAAACACAGTGCTGCACAGAAACGAGAGAGAAAAAAAAAAGCCTATATATGTACTGAAGGGATATTGGATGAATAAAGATATCCACACCCTGCAAATGAGGCAGCTTATCAAGCGTGTAACTTAATTTTGTTCATCACCAACAAACTTTCGAAATCTAGGCTATGAAGCCTGGAGGACATTAATGTTGTAGGAAAACAGTGCAGGCATGGAATCTTCTTTTTCCCCAGGACTGACCTAGTAAATGGTGCAAGCACCAGGAGAAATTTTGCCACCTGTCTCTTATTATAAAGGCCTGTCCCTCACTTAGTCTCATTTCAATGATATAATTAAATGACACCATTTTCCCATTTATGTTGCACAAACATGCTGCCAGAATCCTATAGTCTTATCCAGATACCCAGGAATGTGACTTAATTTGTTTCATCTAAAGCCAAAAAAATAATCATTTGAACATGCTCCCTTGCCCTAATAGCTAACCCAGCATGGTCTATTAGGATACTATTGTTACAGCATTCATTGCAAAAATCAATAATCCACTAGATGGAGCAGAGTAGAAGTGTAAAAATTGAGTTAAGTCTGATATTTTAAGAAACAGAATTGAGTTTCAAAGTGGGAGAACTTGGACAAAACACCAGAAAAAAAATGCAGTGATAGTATTTTTATAGTGTTTAGTCTAGAAAATCAATTTGCTTTACAAACATGAATGGATTAAAGTTATAGGTGTCTCCTCCTTTGGTGTTCTCCGTTCTTCTTTAATCAACAAACTGAGAATAAAGAAATTAATAGACCAAATTTAGCATTGAATGTTTGTGATAAAGTTGAGAATAAAATCTAGGTTTCTTACTTCTTATCTCTGCTCTGGAAGTGATCATAAGAAATTTAGGGGAAGACGCATCTCTCTTGGACAGAGAGCATTTTCTTCCCCAAAATAAAGGAATCTTTCCTATGGAGAAGAAGTAATCAGAAAGAGAAGGGAATTTAAGATTGGGAATCTGCTAAATGACAGAAGAGAAAAGAAACTCTTAGGAACATCCTGAACTTATTGTCATATATTTTGATTCTCTTGAACCTTCAAAATAGAACTTAAAAGACCTTTAGAGATAAGAATAAGAACATTTTTTATTATGTTCATCATTTGCAGTCTGATTTTCAATCTGAGTTCTGTTATGAAAGGAAAAAATGTTTCTAGAAGCATGAAAAAGAATGCACTGCGTTTAGATCAAGTTCTATAAAAATATGTAAAAATCTAGTGGGGCTTAAGGGTGAGTAATGTGAAAATAGGGCACGTAGTGGTTCCTTTTTTTTTCTTTTTCCTTCTTATTCTGCAACATTCCTAAATTATAATCCCTACCAAAAAAAAAAAAAAAAGGATTAGTGTTAACCTAACTTGGCATTTTTTTTTAATTCATGACTTTTTATGCCTATATATGTATCCATCTATAGGAAAGTCAAATTGAAAATTGTACTGAAACATTCAGTTTTAGACTTTCTCGTTGGACTGTTTAGAAGGAAGAGGAAGAAAAATGAAAAGGAAGATGAGTCTAATTGAGTGTCTTCCAAGTGAACATATCTACAAGCATAATATTTTTTAAATCATGTGCAGTATATGAAAAACCCAAGCACTGTATGGATATTTGCATATAATCAAGGCTTTCTTTCAGGTGTTTGATCAGCTGGGAATCCCGTAAGTCTTAAGCAGGTAGAAACTAGTTTTGCCAGCAGCCTATGTTTATCTGTAATTGTTGTTTTCCTGAAGTTGTTACTCATTATTCTGTAATTAAAATGAATTATTGTGAATATAGAGATTCGTGGTGTAAAACCTCAACCTTTTCCATACAAATAATCCTTACATGAATATCCTTTTAAAATATGTGCACATGAGATGATGTTGATGGCAGCAATATCAGCAAGTAGATTGGTGAAGATGGCAGCAAAGGCTCTACCGCCAAGTCGAGCCAGTCTGTAAAAATAGCCCTGTCAGGGTACCCAACGCCGGCATGCTCTGCGCTGGGTCCTGGGGAAAGAGGCTGCCAGCTCTGCCAATGGGACTGCTCATCTGATGGAATCACAGAGGGGAAAGATTGCTCCTAGTGCTTATTCTAGAGGTATATATGATATTCTGCAAGCATAAGGAAAGATATGGTCAGTATTTCAGGGAACCAGCTATCAAACTGGGAGTGCTGACATCTGTAAAAGTGGTTCTTTGTTGTCTGAGCAAGGCTTTGAACCCAGGTCTCCAGAGATGAAAGCCTCAGGCATTAACTTACTGCAGTATTTCACCCTCAGCTCTGTATTTAATAAAATGCTTTAGATAGATGCAGGTGAACTTTATTTGTTTAATATTGATTGCTTTGCCTCCTTTGAACACAGAACTGTAGGAACTTTGATAAATGAATTTAAAAGTTGTCTAGTTCCATAGTACTTTCTGAATATTTCAGTGTATCTGAAGCTGTGTTCTTTAAATTGTAACAGATAGGCTTCCTGCAGAATACATATGGAAATGGTATTTTCTTCTTTGAGAGCAGATCCTTCTGCTGTTAAAGGGTCTCCTCTGCCAAGAAAGGACCCCAAACCCCACTCTTTGGTGTAATATGGCAGCATGGGCTTAAGTTTTTCCTTTGTCTGTAGAGGATTCTTATGAAATCTTAATTTTGGTGGTGTAAAATGTTCCTGTTACTTCCTGTCCTTAACTACTGCACAACATTGTTACAAGCTGCTGGATTTCTCCTCATAGTTACTCTCTTTCTGCAAGATGTGTTTGATTTATAGAATAGTTCGGGATTTGCTATTTTTATAAAAATAGCAGGTATTAACAGTTGTAGTCATGCACTTACTTTGGGAGAGTAGGAACCTGAACTTTTTGCATTGCCGTGTCCCTTTCCCTTCCCTGGGTTGGTTTTGTCCATCAACAGAGAACTTTTGTGATTTTTTACATGAATTTCTGTACACACACAAATTAAAATACTGTGTATAGAAGTATATTGAATATAGAATTAATATCCATTTTCTCAGAAAGGCCCGTGGCTGGTAAACGTCAACCTTCCTAAAACTATAAAGCTGTTGTGCCTCAGCTTGTTTGAGCTGGGGCCTTGTCATGAGGCCATGGATTAGAGTCCACAAAGATTATGATTTTCTTGTATCTGTGTTTCCCTCTTCCTTGTTCCTGGTGTTGACCCAACACCCAAAACCTCCAGAGGGCATATTGGGACAGGATCTCTGCATGAGCTGTGCAGGAAAGCTCTCCAAGTGCTTGTAAAAATAACTATCTCTTAAATAAAGCAGCTGCATTCAAATAGCATAGTCTGTATGTTACAAAAATGAGTATGTGAGAGATCTCTCTTCGTGCTGATGCTGCTCGTCGCCTTCTCTCGTGCTCAGTGCTGTCTGCGCCGGTTCAGCACCGGTCAGAAGCCGTGAGGGCCCAGGGACCCGCCTTCTCACGTTACTGAAATACCAAAGGTGTCCATGCTCAGCGCGTCTGAAGGAGAGTCATTTTAATCTTAGTTTTATGCCTTCTCTGTTCGGCAGTTTTGGTGCACGCAGAGGGCCCAAGTCCCTGAGAGGAAAGCTCTGCTAGCGTGTCACCAAGGCTCGGCTGAGGAGCATTGCCAAGGTCATGGGCAGACGCAGCCTCGGGCCCGAGGGGAACGGCCGGTTCTGGGAGAGGGCAACGTGCAGGAAGGGCATGAATTCTCCTCAGTTCTCTCTGCTTCTTCTCATTTGGCAGGGAAGAAGAAGGTTTGTCTGAGTTGAGAGAAGACCAGCGAAATGAGGCAATTCTTTATATAAAAACCACAGGGCAATAACCAGTTAGTCACATTTACGTTATTATTTTGAAGTGTTTATTGCAGAACTGGGTGGTTTTTCCCATTGTCTGCTCTGTGATAAAGTAGGTTGCAGATGGCACTGTCAGAGCGAGCCTTGAGAAAGGGCAAATGAGCTTCAGTGAAATGAATTTGGGTCTTGTCCTCCGCCTGCAGAACAAAGTTGTCAGCTTAGGCCTAACTGCTTAAATAAGCTGGATCTAGCCCTTTCCAAATGTACACATTTGCTACAGCGGGTTAAGGAAGACGTGGGCGCTTCATCACGTAGTCTTTCTGTGATACTGGGGAATATGTTTTTATCAACTAGTAAGAGGCACACTGGGAGTACAGCAAAAACTCAGTCTTTTGTCCTTTCCATGTTTACTAGTGCCACAAAATCCCTCTTCTGAAGTTACCATGAAAAGGTAAAGTGGTCTTATTGCAGTTTCTGCACAGAGCACCAGGAGTGATTTAGATTTACATAGATACATGCTGTTGACTTGTTAAGGATGTCTCTCCATGATTAATTATAGAAATACTCCTAAACATTTCTATTCACTTCTGAGGAAAGGTTTGTTTGGGTTATAGTTATTTTTTTTGTGTGGGGGAAAAAAAAAATCTTTAACCAATAGTGAAAAATTATTTAAAAAAAAAAAATAGAGAAAGATAGAAAACTTGGAAGTTGACCAGAGTGTTCTCACGGGAATGCCCTAACAAACTGCAAAACATGACATTTGGAAAGATCTTTTGTAAAAGTGCATCATCACACGCTCTATTTTATAGTAGTCTTGTGAGTTTCTGTGCATGTGGCTGCATGTTTTGTTTGTGCTCGATGGTCCTTTTTCTGATTCACTTGTCAGAAGAAAGGAGTTAGGTTTAAACTGCAAAACTAATATGTGCTACAGAAGACATATCTTAAATATGAGGTGACTTGCACTAAAAGGAACAATCTGTGGTAAAAGAGCAGTGTTCAAAAGAAGCATTTTCAGGTAAATATTTATTTGCACACTTACAGTTATACATGAGCAATGAAAGAGGAATTAAAAATCAAATATTTCTGACAAATAAGCTTCTTTCAGTTATCTCATTAGGCAACATAAATGAGCGGCCTCCATTTAGAAAATGATTTTGCAGAAATAAAAAGGCTGTGAAAGTGTGCAGGGCCCAAATTGTTAAACTCAATTTTTCATAACTGTGATCTACTCCATCTATTCTTTTGTCAATGTACACTGAAAAACAAAATCTCAATGTCTGATTTCAGATGATGTTTAGTTTTATTTCTACATTAAATGCAAGCTCAGTTTTCATATACTGTATTATATTATGGATTAATAGCAAGAGCACAACAGTAGGTCATCTTTTTTTTATTATTATTATAATACTTTGACTTGGCCATCAAACTTTAATGACTGTTGTCTCTTGTGCAGCAATAATTGTACACATGAATTATTTTGTGGTGCAGCGCAATATGTACATTAATTTCTGTACCATGTTTTAACAATATGAACTTTTATTAAGAGTGTTTTATTAAAAACACTGCAGTAAATTATCAATGCCATTAACAGCAGCACTGATGTTCTGGGCAGATTCAGTTATGTATTAAGCCTGATACATAACTGATTGCAGCCATGCTAAAATATCCATTTGATTTCTGTGGCTGGATCTGGTAAATAAGATGGAAATACTGTCATTTTTTTCTTTTAATTCATTTTAGCTACTCTATAGTTTTGCTCAAATGTGAGTAGTAGCATTTTCACACAGACTGTGCTATTTGGGGCTGTTTATTTTTTATAGAGCTTAGCGTGAGAGAGCATAGGTTAGCCCACCAACAAGAGAACTTCAGATGAAATAGATGTGCCTTTATTCAGGCCACAGCAGGGAAGAGCAAGCAGCAAGCTAGCAGGTTACTTACCAAAACACAGGATAAATGCAGGTGTTTCAGTGGGAAGATGTAGGAGGTGTTTGTTATACAACTAATGACACAAATAGCATTGTTTGGTTTTAACTACATCTAAAAGCAAAACTTGAATTTTCTAAATGTAATCTCTAATCTCCTTAAATTAATGTCCCCCTTTCATTACTCCATGTCTCTTTACTCTTAAATGTTTCACCTTGCCCAGCAAAAGTTAAGAAACCAGTGTTTTATCCTCTTCTGAAATACTTCTGCTCTGATATATAAGGCACCAGTTAAGCTACTACTTGTGACAGGAATTCTTACTCGTGCCTGTATATTTACCGTGTCGCTGCCACCCAGATGGTTTGCCCAAGCAATGCATTTACAAACTGTTGCTAAAAACAATTTCACTCCAAGACCATTGGACTCTTTGCAGTCTAATTTTGGCCATATATGAGAGTAACTTAATAGAGAGATAGCATTAATCTTTCAGTAGCAACAAGTGCTGGCCGTGGTTAAGACCAGGAGCTTAGCATTCCTGTAATCAAAATGTTTTTGCTGGACATGAGTAATACAGTATGTGATCATCTTTGAACATTAAATCTAACCTGGATTTGGTACACTCTGCTACATGATACCATCTTGCCTCACATGGCACTGTTTCACCCCTTCGGTCCATAAAGATATGGGGCGGTAATTAGCAAGTACCTCATTTAATTGGCAGGAGTTCATATAATACCAGCCAGTGCCCTCATGATGCTTGCGTAAGTAAGTGTTTCTATTTCGGTAGACAGCAGGCATTTAGATTTTTTTTTTTTTTTAACAATATAACTGCCGGGGCTTGGTGTTGCAAATCATGAAACATTTTGTTTATGCATTATAAATAGTGCTGTCTATTTATAAATCAAAAGCCCTGTGTTCTCACTCTATTCCTAGGAGGCCCTGGCTTGTGTTAGCATTGCCCACGCATGTGCTTCCATTTTGTTGCCTGGGAAGCCAAATAGAAATATATGACTTGTACCTGGTCCCATTAAAGAGGCAATAGAAACAGGTCGCGTGCTGGATCTGAAGGAGCCTCTGGAAGAACATAATAAGCAGGGAGGAAAAAAGAAACCAAATGGAATATATTTTGAATTGTTAAAAGTGTTATTCATGGGAAGCAATATGGAGTTGTGTTTAGGGAAGTGGAAAGGAAACCCTGAGGTGGCAGAGGATTCCTAAGGGTGGAGAGCGGTTTATCTTTATCCCACATAGTCATGTGGGGACAATTTATTCTCATCTTGGAGGAACAGGAAATATTTTAAACTTTAAAATATCCCCGCCACCTTTGTTTTCCCTATCACGCTTACAGTCAAGGGGGAAAGCCGACCCTCCGTCCCCTGTGACTAGTGTGGGATCTACCTCAGAAGCAGAGAGATGGGCGGAGGCAATGAGGAGAGCTCTGTGGCTTGTGACCGTCTGTGAAACCAGAAGAGCCCTTGCAGAAATGGGAGCCAGGCGGGACTCACCCAAAGCGGCCATGCCCCCCAAACACGCGCCCGCTGGCCGTCGCGAGCCACGGGGCGGCTCACTCCCAAGAAACTGGAGCTTCTCATGCCAGAAACTTGCAGGAGTAACGTGTGCCGGTGACCTGCTCACGCGCCTGCCGTGGCCGTCGGCACGGCCTGGCGGAGCTTTCCGCGCGCGCGGTGCG
>VZSV01000012.1:2055121-2102410 GCA_013398735.1 Nothocercus julius
GCGTACGTGCAGCGCGTGCGCCGCCCGCCCCGGAGAGCTCCAGCGGCTGCCGAGGCGCTGCCTTTAATAGGCAAGGTTGGGAGGGTGGCGGGGGGCGCGCGGGCTGCCTTTTCCTTTTTAGAAATGGCTAGCAACAGGGTGTTGACAGGCCTCGAAGCCTAAACAGGCCACGAGGGTCATCGCGATAAGCAAAGATTAGTATATATAATTTGCCAAATATGGGACCAGCTGCGTTTTTATGCACATGGTCGATTATCTGCAGTAGCTTCAAGGAATGCAGCAGAGCTGCTTGCTGTAGTTGTTGGCACGTTTGCCCTTGCTTCCGCTTTACGGAACTATATGCTCGGCGTGCAAGGAGGGCAGAAGAAGTTTGGTTTCAGATTTTGACAGCAGAATATGAGTTGAGCGTGCCGTGTACGTCTTCAAGTATAAATGCTTTCTCAGTGAACCGTATTTGTTTTCCCTCAAGAATTTCACTTGATAGATTTTATATGCATCTTCGTTCTTTGTAAATAAAGCTGTTTCTAACTTAATTCCCCAGAGGGTATAGTTACCCAGCCCAAAGATCAATGGTCAACAGAAAATATAAAGAGCCCCTGGATCAGATCTTTGACTGCTTTGAGGCAGATAGCTAAACAACTCACCTTAAAACGTTAAGAGAACGATAAATGCTGTAAATCCTTGGTTGCAGTGAAGAAGAACTTTTTAACCCTGGACTTACTGGAAATAGATTGGTCAAAATCTAAAACTGTTCTCACTGTTGTGCTTCTTTCTTACAAGAACAACAAAACACAGGTTTATTGAGTTCTTGCAAGTATTATCCAAAGCAGATTGTCCCTGGCATACAAGAAGACTGTTAGTTTGCAATTCGGAGTGGCACTCATGCTTTTCAGCTTCCGAGTGCTACTATGCCAGGTAATGGCAGTAGTACAGATGGTTAAAAAGTAGTACAAATGCAGTTACTTTCTGATTTATGTTTACTTAGAAGGTGTTGATTATTAGTTTGACTTTGAAGTCAGCTGCAGCAGTCCCGTTGTGCTTTCTTCTTCGTACCTTGATAAGCTCACCCTTTAAACAAAAAAAAAAGTATAAGTAAAATTCTGCAAGTCATTTAAGGATGCAACTAAAAGACATAATTGACTTTTTGTCCATTTTTAGAGCAAACTCTCTCAAGGCCTTTTTTTTTTTTTTTTTTTTTTTTTTTTGTGCTCACAGGAACACTTTGCACTGCACTGGAACTGACAAGAGTGTATGCATTACTTTATTTTGATACTGACATTTAAACAATAAAATAAAGCCATTTAAAACAAATAGTGGTGCTTTAAGTGTCTGAGCTGTCAAGATATCAAATTATGTAACTTGGAAAAATCAGAATTCATTGTTAATGGTATGCACTTAACACAAAGGGTCGCTGGAGTACTAACCAGATATATATTCAGCTACCATACTGGAGCTAACAGGCTATATTCCTTTAGATGGAATTGACTATATTCACTTAAATGGACTTGACTCTGGTACAATCACTGTATTCAAATGTCAAAAAAAAGAGAAAGAGGATGTCACGTAGGGTCACAAATTATGTTGGATTTTGACAGATTGTAGCCTTGCTTTACAAGAGCAGTAACATCTCATTTGTCACCGTTTGATCTGTAAGTGCGGGAATGAGAGCGGAAGGCCCTCCATCTCCACCGCAATTTAATCGCTCTGAGGCCGACAGTGGCAGCTAAAGCCACCTGCCCATGCACTGTACTGCTGATCTGTTTTAATTTAATCGTCCGTCAGCTGGGATGAAAGCATAAATCGCCTCCCTTTGATCTGCAAACGGTGTGTTTTTTTGTAAAGCATGGTCCAGAACCAGGGAGGCAGTTTTCACATTTAGTGCAACATAGACAACATGGGCTTGAAAAGCCTTGTAAGTGATATTTCACTGTAGTAGTAAAGCAAGAAGTTGCTCTTTTTGTAAATTGATATGGAACAGTGTAAGTTTAAAAAAAAATGCACTAGCCATAAGTGAAGGAGGTTATTGATTAATAATGCATTAATTATTCAAGTTTGAAAAGCCAACCTTGACCCTTAAGTAACTTATATGTCTTTAAAACTCTGGAGAACCTTAAATCACTTTGTTTACAAAGTGAGGCAGAGAAACAAAATTGTTTTGCAATAACTCTGGGTAATTCTATGTGCTCTTAGCAATAGGCTGGACTGGTATTTTGTTTTATCTTCTTGCCGATGGTCAATGAATAGAAGAATCTGAAAGAAAGCGGAATGACGCTTAACTTTTCTTAGTGCTCTTGGAAGTTTTGTGCAAGGACATAAACCGGATGATGTTGTTTGAACGTTAGATATAGTTGTTAGGCCAAACCCTGCCTTTGGCTTTGCTATTTGAAATCTTATACTGTGGAAATTGGCAGGGTGAACTGATTTGAAAGTCGGTGGGCTGAGAGTTGGCCCAAATCTTCTCCATCATCGTGTTTTCCTACTAAGCAGATAGAGAGTAAAAGCTCATGATTTCTATGCTCTCTTCTCACTGCGCTTCCCCTTGTCAGATTGTTCTCCCAATCCTCTTTTTTCAGGCATTTAGTTCCTTAGCTCTTGCAGATGGTCTCTCTCCTGAGGTACTTCATTCAGTTTAAGTTCTTCAGACATTATCCAGTTATAACAGTTCCCTTTCAAGCCAACCTGAGTCTTTTAGTGTTGCAGTCTTCAAATCTTCCAAAGAAACACTGCAGCAGAAAGCTCACCCCTTCACTGAGAATTTACCTTGAAAAGCACCGTGTTCTCCCCCAACCTTAGCTTTAAGAAGTTTATTTTAGGATCAAATTCCACATCAGCAGTACAAAGATCAGAACCTCATAAACTCTGCCCAAAATTCATACAAACCTGAAGACTTGCATAAACTCTCTGAAATACCATTTTGCTCACTGAGATTGGGAATGTGAACTGCCCAGTGAGATTTCTGAGTGTCTCTCTAGTAGCCCTGACACTAGACTGTGACTCCTTGCTGCAAGAACATTTTTTTAGTCAGACAGCAAAACTAGGGAATTTCCTTCCTAGTAACAAATACAGCAAAATATTTTGACCTCTTAAAAAGCAGTGAACTTAACACAAACGAGAGCTTGGAGGAAGCCCCACTTTTTGAGTGACTGAGCATCTTCTATTTGTCAAACAATCTTACAACTTTTTATTGGAGAAGACTTTCCATCTCTTTATTTGTAGCTGGATTTTGTTACTTGGCAAAGGATTCTGTTTGGGGCTAGAGAAGTCTGTATGCTTTGTCATGTAAAATTCCTTTCAGCTTGTGCTGGAATGTAAATAGTGAAAAATTGCCCTTGTCCTTCTTTTGCTTTCATTCCTTCTGAAAATGTTGTCAGCTTGACAAAACAATAAATAATTGTGGAGCTGCTTTGGCCCTGGAATGGGGCTCTCTTCCAGCAAAGATCCACCTTGTGGTCCTGACAGCTTCAGGAGTGCTAGCTGCTCAAAAAACACCCCACAAATACATCTTCCTGGGGAAAAAAAAAAAAAAAAAAGAGAGAGGATAGATAAAAGGTTATTCTTATCCCATAAAAGTAGCTCTGGGACTGCCCTGGTGACCCCTGGGGCCAGAGCTCATGCAGCTTGGGAGCAGGGGCAGGCGGACGGGCCGGACTGCATTCCCAGCCCTGCCAATGACCCTGTCTCCACGCGGAGTCTTCTGCTGCGAGCTGGGGTGCAGGGATCCGCTGGGAGCAGTCAGTGGTGCTCTGCTCAAATTCAAGTGTTAAAGACTGCTGAAAGCACGCAGAAGAGAAGGACATCTGCACTTGCAAATGCTACAGCTGATCTCTTTCCTTTTCAAAAATGCGTCTAGAATATGGTATGCGGACAGACGAGAAAAAACATGCAGGGAAAAACATGATTTTGCAAAGTTAAGGACCCTCATTAATGGAATTTTTTGTTTAAAGTTGTTCGTACAAACAGCTTTCACGCATCCTAACTCAATATAAGTACATTATGATACAGCCTTTAAGAGCATGAAAACTGCTCTTAGCTGCCACATACCTATTCCTGCTTCATGCACTATAGAGAATTGATGCAAGAGTTCTAATGTTTGCAAGTTTCTGTTGTAATGTTTTTAACTCTTACCATAGGTTTTTTAGTTGCAATAATGAAGTGAATGCTTTACAGACACATGTACTCTAGATAGTGTAAATGATGGCTTTGGTCTACCGTGACTTATCTTCAACTGAATGTAAGTAATGATAACAAATAGTAATAAATGTCATAGAGACCTACACTGAACTGTCACCTAGTTAGTCTCAGGAAGGTTTATTTAAATAAATGCAGTCAAAACTAGTGAAAGCTGCCAATCTCCCTTTTATACTAAACCTAGCTAAAATAAAATTATTTTGCAAGTTTGGTCAACTTATTATAAAAAGATTTCACAGAATTCTAGTCATAATAATGCTGCTATAAATGTGGAATTACACAATTTGTAACTGAGCCGAGAATGAAGCCCTTCAGTTCGAAGTACTGATAAATGATTTTTAATTCTACAGCAGTAACTGGTAACACTGTTACTGAGCCACAGAGTACAGGATGAACCTCGTAGTGCTGAGAACTGTTAGTGTCCTGAAAGATATTTTCAGTAAGTCAGCCTTTTTAATTCTAGCTTTATGAAAATTGATGTCAACCTAGTTTTGTACTCCCTTCGTGCAGCCAGACTTTTTTCTTCTTCATATTTTAGGCATTTTTAAAATAGCTTTTTTTTTATTGGAATTTTGAACTCAATTACACTGCAGTCAGATAAGTACCAATATAAACCACACCATGCTGCTATCAATACGGTCCTCTCTTAAAACTCCAGAGCATACAACAAGCACAGATAATGCCCTCCTGATAACATCCTTGTATCTACTTAGCCTAAGTAGTGTAATGAAAGTGAAGGCAAAGACACAAATAGCATACAACACATGATACATTCGTGCAAAGTACAGTAACTAATGAGTAGAGAGAAAAACATTCAGAATGATCCCTGGTTACTTATAGGCTTTCACAGGCCCATTAATTTGCACTTTGTTTGTAGGTTTTTTTTTTATCATTGCCCGAGTATGTTAGCTTCCATTCAAATATACTCTCCGTGTTCGTGTGTCGAATCTCCACTGCTCTCACCAAAAATTCACCATTGCAAAAAGCAGAAGCCAATCATATAAGGATTACAGCCATATTATCCTGATATGGTGGAAATATATAGATGATAGCTACAATTTATGTCTTTGTTCTTCTTTATATATTTTGGGGCTCTACTTGCAGCTTGAGTTACACAGCTTCTGTCCATTTGAAGCCTTTTTCAATGCCACTTCATGGGCACTGAGTTGAGGTGGGACCCTTGCACGCTGAATTCGCTGTGCATGCACACACACAGATCACGTGCTGACTTTTCATAGCACGCTTAAGAGTTGTGCCTGTTGGTATTTCAGGACTGCGTTACATTGTATTGGGAAGCACGGTTTGTCCCGTGGTGTGTGTTGGCACTTAGGGTGCATACTCTGCAGATCCACCTAAACTAGCCTTTTACTTCTGTGGGTGCTTACTGTTAGGGAGGGCAGGATTCAGTGACTCTGTTATTCCAGTTCTGTGTAGAAGAGGTCAACTGTTTTACAGCTGAAAAATTACAGGAACTCTCAACTTTGCTAATCCTTTCCTTAATGGCTTGTAATATGCACATATACATATGCACACATATGTCTGTCGCAGAATATTGTAAATTACATTCAGAAAGTCTCCATGATCTAAATGGCAACATTAAATATTTACTAGAACTATATAGATCATTGGGAACCAGAAATTTATTATAGGTACAAATAATTTTTCAGCATGTCTACTCTTAAGACAAAAGCAATAAAGCAAGATATTATTTAAGTTGATAAAAGATGCAAACACAGCTCCACTGAGTTTCCAGTTTCAAATTAAAAGAATAAATATTTCATCAGTGATACTAATTGAAGATTGGTCAAAGATTTGTCTGTGTCTTGTAATGCAAATGCCAATCAGACCTGATTAAGGGAAGTAACATTTATAGTACTGCCCACTGGTTGAATTCCTTTGAAGCCTTTTTTACCAGATAATAACTGTTCTATTAGTCTTTACTATAAAGTGTTACCCAATAACTGAAGAAACTAGCTTCTAGTAGGAAAAATCACTAAGAATTTGTTGTTTAAAGGATGCGCTCGACAATGGCAAGTATTGTACTGGGAAGAAAGCTGTTAGAAAAATCCTGTTTTATTAATTAATTTCCATGTGGAAAATGGGTGTGCCCTGAGGCCTGGAAATAGATAAAGATCTGGAGAGGACTGGTAAAAATTAAGTAAAGCCAAATACGAAATCTTACGTTCTTTTTTTTAACCATATCCAATAAATGTAGAGACTAGAAGTTTATTTTTGTAGTGACTTTTCCAGATTATAAACCTGGGCTTTGCCTTATTTGATCAAGTAGAAAATCTGTCGTTCTGATGTGTTGTTTCCATTGGAGGCCTAATAACTGATTCTTTCAAAATGAGAAATCTGACAATTAAGTTATTTGTGCGGATAGTATTTGGAGAGTGTGTGAATGTTTGCTCCAAACCGTCTTTAATTCTCTGCAAAGCTGGTAAGATGTATTTCACTTTTTTTTTTTTTTTCTTTTCACAGTCTGTGTAGACTGCAATTCCAGTCATTTTTCTGGAAGTGTCTTAAATCTGCTAGGCTATTTGACTGCAAGTTTTGGCCTCAGAAGTGTTGAGGTCAGGCAGGAGCTAGGAAAAGACCTGATAGTGCTGTTTCTTTGTCCTTATCTATGTTTGGAAACCTGTTGTTTTCTCTGTTTTTCTTTCTCAGATCTGAGATTTTTAATATAAATTTTTACGGATTTTTGATTTTGGAACAAAATCGATTTATTGTTTATGTGGGAAGTGTGTGTTTCTGGCTGTGAGACAGTTTTGTTTTCAATACTTTTCACTTTAGGTATATTAATAAAACACCTTTAGTTTAGTAAGTGCAATACAGCTTCACTCTGGTTAAGATATTAATGAGGAATTTCATTTTGAATTTTTTTTCTTCAAGAATCCCCAGTAGATACACAGATAAATCCTGGAATTTATCTAACAGTAAATTGCTTCTATCTATAATGGAGATGAGGAGTCCAAAGATGTGTAAAGCCTCTGCTTCCCTGAGAAGCTGATTCAGTATACACTTACTTGGTGCTGTTTTCATTAATGAAAATATGAAATAACTACCTGTTTAAACCCTACCCTTAGTGACCTGCTTACACCAGGTAGGCACGTATGCTCTCCATACGCTCTCTGTCTCACGCACTCTCTTTTTGTTACTTAGCAGGTACATTAAAATTCACATTTAAATTTCAAATGAGCTAAATACACCATTTCTTTCAGATAAATGACTGATTTTGTTCCTCTCATGTTATATTAATATTAATATTATGGAGTCTTCTATACCCTTGCTCTGCATCCTGGCTATCTGATAATTGGGCTGGGAGAGTCTACCTGGGGTCATCTTGTTTAGCTTATCTGCACAAGAGAAAGAGTGGCAAATAATAAGGGAAAGCAGTAATAAAACAGAAAAAAAAAAATTGAAAGGAAGATTTAATCTGTGGCCAATTTGAAACATATCCCAGTGAATCCATGGAGAAAAAGATAAAGTGTGACTATGAGTAAGTTAACTAAACACATTACAGTGGGTGAGAGCAAATGGAGTTAGTCCTTTGTACATGTTTAATTTCCTATTAGTCTCTGGCGTTTACTACTCCGGCCTGAGTTGGGGCATCTGTAAATTCAGTTAAATACAGTGCATTGTCTAAACATATCACAGCTCCAATCAGTCACCCTGGCTGCTGATAAGAAGCCTCTTGTATTATTGAATCTACAATAGGGAGGCTCTGCAGGCGCAAAGATAACAGCTAGGTATTTCACTTGAACTATGAGAAAAAGCGGTGGCTCGCCTTTGCTGCTGCAGCGCTGACGTTTATTACTACCCTCTGATTTGTTTTACACTACTGATGTGAATTTGCTTTCAGGTGCTTTATATCTCGTCTTATTCCTAACTTAAGGCCTCTATCTGGAAACACCAAGGAAAGCTGAATAAACTAGAATCAACTTGCATGGTATTACACAGATAGCGACAACTTCAGGGCTTTCTGGTTTAGCACTTCAGGAATGTCACGCTGCTGTCACTTCCTGGGGATGAAACAAAGGCTTTTGTTTATTCCTTCACCCTTTTATTTGTTTGAAATTAAAGGAATTTCAATGCTCCCAAAACGTACCTCAACCTGATTTTTTTTTTCTAAGTTTTCAGCTATTGCCAAGAATAAGCCTTGGTAAAAATGCATTTTGTCCATTTAAAAAAGTGATATGAAACATTTTCAGTAAAACCTCGTATGTTAGCATATAGAGATGGGATTTTAGAGGGGCTGATGACTGTCAATGTCATTTGTAATGAGAATATATTATTCAATGATTATAAACTTATATATGTTATTTCCCATAGCAAGTATATCTGTTAAAAGTGATAAATGTGTCTCAAAATATAATAATACAAAGATATGCACACATAACACTTAGGTGTATATAATATATGTAACATTTATATAGTATTTATTTACTTATAACCTCTGTATTTTTTTAATCCAAATTTTGTAATTTGTAGTACATGGCTTCCTATTTTTTCCTTCTCCTAAAAAATTATCTATTTTATGTATGGTTAATATATTTGATTTTATTCATCAGTGAGCTTATAGGTTTTATTTTTTGGTTGATAGCTTATTGATTGCACATAATTCTTCACAATAGGAAGTTTGTATCTTTTTCAAACATTCTTCATTTATTTCATAAAACTTCTTCTGTTCTATAGCTATGTGGACTTTTTCTTAAAGTAGCTTCCGTTAGTTTGTTTTGTCTGAGCCATAAGGGAAAGTTTTATATGATCTGCCTTTTGAGTGGTGACTACAGAAAGTGCAATTTACTACTTGAAACTATATAAATACATTTCCTAAAGCAAATACTGTAAAAATTAAAAAACAAAACAAAACCTCCTTGAAAAGATCCTCTAAAATACTCAAAACCAAAAATAAACAAAGAAAAACCTCAGATTTACTTCTTTCTGCTGGTATTGCAGTACATTATTTCTATGCAGGTTTTGGACCAGGCTAATGTTTCATTCTGCTGTGTGAAAAACAGATGCGATTAAGCATTCAATATGTTGTCTCCTTGACTGCTAGTAGCAGAGTTCTTGATAACAAAGATATCACAGCAATCTATGCAACTGAGATTCAGCAAAAATCTCGGCAAATTCAAGCCTGTTTTTAACTTTATGTGCACGCTTAAATCCCGTTTTTTTTTTTGTTCAGCAGGCAGCAATCTTGAATTGGCCTGCGTGGTTCCCAGAATGACAATTTATTGGCTTCTGAAAGGAATGTTGTGTAGTCATCCACTTTAGAGGCAGTGCCCATAATACAGAGCCTGGAGGACAGCAGGGATACGAAGCACTGCTTTGTAGGCAAACAAAAATGTAAAAAACCCTTTTGCTGGGTCGTTTAAAATCAAAGGTGTTATGTGGCACGGTAGGTTCTTTTCCCCCGTTTTGAAGTGGAACACCTAGCAGTTACTGCATGATTTTTTGGTCTGTATCATGGATTGTTTCCATAGTGTTCAATTCTAATTCCAAATAATTAGAATTAATTTGTAAGATCTCAATACTGGGCTTTTGTTTTTTTCTGATATAGTGAGCATCAAATGTATGGCTAACGTGGCAGGCAAGCACACCTGCTCATGGCATTAAGGGTGCACCTAATAAAAGGGTTAAGCTTTATGCAACCAAAGACAGACATAATAAGAAAGCTGGCAAAGGAGACCACAGTTTAAAAAACTGTGAGGGAGAAAGAGGGTTTTTTTTACATAGGTTGTAAACTAGACTTTGGTGATGTTTAGGCTGCCAATAAAACCGTGTGTGTATACTGTTGGCATAGGCAGTTGTCTTCAGTAGACAAAATGTTTGTTCAGGGTGTTGCCGTGACACTTAAAAAAGGTCTGTTCATTTTATAGAAATAAATTCACCTACATGCATGGATATTGCCTCTAGTGCACAACGATGAGCAGGGATTTGCACTGTGAGTTTGCATGGAGCAGGGAGAGGATGCCTTTACTCTGACCTAAGGCTGAGGTTGCCACTCCTCTGCCTACATGTAAACATGCATTTATATATATATAGGTGCGTGTATGTATGTTCAGCGGGACAAATATGCACTTAGGGCCTACTGGCTCGTCTGCCTCTCGTGTTCAGCAAAACCTGGCTGGTTCTGCTGAGCTGGAATTCTCTGTGGTCACCATGGAATGCTACTGTTTCCTAGATCCACAGTCTCTTCCAGGGTTTGTAGTCATATGTAATAGATACATTCAGTCCTTAATCTGTTTTCCACCACAGGTTTCTTGGTATTTGCAAAAGAGAACTAACAGGAAAATTCTAGAGTTTCTAGGAGAAGTGCTCTAAAGTTTCACTGGTGTAAATATTTAACTTTGAAATGACTGTGCTCGTGTAGGTCTATTTTCAGCTCAGCATTTGTTAGTCCTTTAAAATAGGTCTTTGTATTAGAGGGACATGTTGTACTCCATGTTAATGTAGTGTCTTTGTAAGTGGAAACTTGGATTCAGAAGTGGTTCAGAGCAGAGAAATGATACTTTTCCAGTTCTTGCCCATCCCAGTGGGTAATGCTTAAACTCTCGTAGCACCTATGTCTTTGGCTTTGCTGCTGGAGTTGTCCCTCACTCAGAGCATTGGGATGGGACAGTCCTTCCCTGAAGGTCAGAAGAACAAAAGACTCAGTCAAATAAATGCGCACTGAGGCTTTATCAATTGATCCTCAGAGAAACATATTAACTCCCTTGCTCTACCGTCCACTTCCATGCTGTTGCAGCGGTGGCTATGAAGCAATCTTGCTGCAAGCACTGCACCTTCCGTAAAATCAAACCGCGAAGCAGAAACCTCTCTAGCATCTTCCCTGTCATGGCTAAGTAGAATGATATTGAGTCTTATGAGGAAAGAATAAGAGAGCTGGGCCTGTTTAGCCTGGAGAAGGGAAGACTGAGAGGGGACCTATCAATACGTATAGGTACCTGAGAGGAGAATGTGACGAAGATGGGGCCAAACTCTTCTCGGTGGTGGCCAGCGACAGGACAAGGGGTAATGGGTACAAATTGAAACACGGCAAGTTCCATCTCCACGTGAGGAAGAACTTCTTTCCTGTCGAGGGTGACAGAGCCTGGCACAGGCTGCCCAGAGAGGCTGTGGAGGCTCCTTCTCTGGAGACCTTCCAAACCTGCTTGGATGCCGCCCTGTGCCCCGTGCTCTGGGTGTCCCTGCTGGAGCAGGGGGGTTGGACCAGATGATCTCCAAAGGTCCCTTCCAACCTCAACCATTCTGTGAGTCTGTGATACTGGTCTCTACGCTTTGGGCCAATTCCAAGATTTGTATTACAGTTTTGTACTGAACGCTTCTCAGACCTTGAAAGTCACAATTGTTTGTTTAACATTTGTAATTGTGGAATGCCCTTCAGTTAGGGAATCGGTATTTTTTTTAAGAAAGTTGAATTGCTATTCATCAGTATAAATGTGGCTACTTTTTATCAATGGATTTTATTAATTGATTAAACATAATCTGGAAGCTCTGTAGAAAAAAATGCATTTTTAAAAGACATTTTTGTGAGAACGAAATAAAAAAATAATTTCTGATGAATGAAAAGAAGGAAAAATAAAACTTTTTATTTAAGTATAAGGAAATCAAGTGCCTTGTGGCCTGCCGCTCTTTCTCTTGCAAGACAGTATAAGTGATGACCTGTATTAGCAGTTTTTCTTCAATTATTGCTGTTATATTTTTTTAAATAAGCCAAGACATTTCTTTTCCCCAGGAGACAGCCTGTAACTAGGTAGCAGCAGCTTTGGAAAGGTTACATTTTTCTTTTCCACCTTAGGATTTGTTAACAGATGTGGTTATTGGTACCATGTGCTCTCCTAATCTCTCTTCAGTGTTGGTGCATCTCCAACCCTACAGGTTTAATTAACGTTGAAATTCTCGTATTATTTTGGTGTGCTGATTACAGGCAAAGACTAAGTGGAAGTCAGTTTGGTATCCCAAGAGACTTGAGTGCTAACAATGCAGAAGGGTCTTTTTTTTTCTCTTCTCCCCTTTCATGAACTCCAGATAAGCAGTAGGCCCCAGTTAGATTTCATTACTGTCACGCACTCTTCATGGTCATCTTTTAATATTTGAAAGGATCATTTGTTAAGTGGAAGTGGTCAATTTTTTTTTCTTTGGCTTTTGAAATATAATTTTCAATTTTTAATTTGATTCATTTAGATGAAATCATTAATCAGGGTTGAAACTGAGTTAATTTTCTGGAAAATAAATGAGGTTGTTAGAGTGAACGTTATTAAGTGGGCTCTTTGCAAGAAAGGGATAATAGCTGAAAATATGGAAGACTTTGAGAACTATAGCAGTTGAGGGATAAAAAACAGAAGGTTTTTTTTTTACTAGCTAAGTGCAGTAATTTTTTAAAGGAAGCTGTGCATGGGAGGGATATTTCAGAATTATCAATATTAAAGTAAGAGTTATAGATTAAATGCTCATATTAAATATAGGCTTGATTAAAAATGCTACAGAGTCAGCATCTAGATAGTGAGTTTCTTAAATGATGTTCCATTTTTACAAACAAATCGCTTGCCCTAAAGCTTTAATATTTGCTCTTCCAAGTAATTCCCGCTTGATTTTTTGAGACAGAGAAACACTGTGGAGAGTGTTTCAGCAGTGTGGAGAGCAGCCACCCCAGTACCAAGCGGCGGGCGGCAGTGAGCACCGGCCGCTCAACCGCCTTGCCGTCTGACCCAAATTCAGCTGCTAGCCTTGAGACGGTCTGTTTGCCCATTCTCTGGAGTGTACTGCGTGATACAGAGTGATTAAGATAGCCGGCAAAATCTCTTACAAAAAAAAAAAAAGGAAGAAAGGATTGGACTAGACAGGCAACAAGCTGAATTTACCATTCAAGCTTTTTCCAGTTAGCTACAAAATGTTTTGCATTTTTCCTTAATGTTGTCTACTTTCTGCTAATTTCCCCTTTAAAAAAAAAAAAAAATTTTCTTTTAGCAGATAGAGCTGCCTGCTCTGTTCTGATAGGGAAGATTCTTTTACCTTGAAGTATTCCTGTGTGTGTTTTAGAGTTATCCTAGCACCAAGCATTCGGTGGCCTTAAGTCAAACTTTTTGAACGGGAACTGTAACTCTCTTTAGCTTTTCTTTAGTGTCCATATGCTCATCAGACTGTTTCAATGTTCTGTAACTGGAAATGAAGAGCAGGAATTGTAGGTGTCTTGTCCAAGAAGATGTTGCCTTGTAGGTGGTTTTAAACTTCCGTGTCTGACAAGATAGAGGGATGTGAGAGTACGATGTGAGAGTGCATGCCATGTTAGAAGGAAGAATTCCCTGGAATGAATAATGATGAAAAAGTTTCTGAAGTGGAGCAGAGTTTCAGTCAGAAGTGAAGCTGTTTCTGAGCTACTGATACTTTCCCTTTGTGGTGTACCTTTCTGTGATAGCATAAGAGATAGTGTATATAAAATTCACTTGGGTTAAGCATCAGATATTTTTCTTTTAATAATTTGACCCCACAGAGCACATAAAGTCTTTTTCCATTTTCTTTTGAAAAGAATTAATTACCAACAACAACAAAAGCTGAAGTTGAGGTTTTACATCCTCTCTTCTAACAACATTAACAAAAGAGAACAGATTTTTCTTTTTTTTTTTTAATATCCAAGATAGTATTTGGAAGATAGTTATTCTGAGAGCAAATGTTGATTTACAGTTTTGTTTTCACTCACTGTGATACCAGCAACCTCAGGCAAGTAAGAGTTCTTGGTCTGTAGCTTAATCCAAAATGGCAGCTGGGTGATACAGATACTCTTGGGCTGTTTTATATTTGTTTGGTGCAACATGAAACAGGAGCCTCTTTAGGAGAGGCAAAAGTACTCTCTTCTGGAATGAGGGCAAGTCCCAAAGTCCCTCCCCATGATTAAGATCGGTCCCTTGTCATCCCCTAGTCAACCGCAATTAGTTAGCACTAATGGTTTTGGTATCCACCCTGCATTGCCGGCCCTACAAGCTAATAGGGACAGATTGATGGGTGGGCCAGTGAGGCCAGAGGCCCCCGTTCTTGATAATATAATTTATTATGTTAGTGTTATGGAGAGTGCAGGGACGGCCTGCTAAGCAGCAGTAGCCAAATCTTGTGCCTTTGAAGTTAATAGGTATTTAAAACTGATGAAAGTAGTAGAAGTAGGATAAAACTGATGCTGTTCTGTTCACCTAATCTTAAATCTATCCTGCAAACACTCTTGAATTTAATGGCATTGTCCTAAATATGCAGCATTTTCCAGTATGCCAAAATTGTTTCTTAAGATATATTTACAGAGTTTCTTAAGATAACTCACATATTAAATGATATTTAAAATATATACATTGAGAAGGGGTTTGTTGTTGTTTCTGTGTGCCTTTCAGTTTTGCTGCTTGATTTGGTTATAACTGTGGCTCCTTTTTCAGAACTGTAGGAACTGTTTGTGGGGTCTTGGTGTCTCCCACCACCAGAGGCACTTAATGCTCTTACACTCATAAATGGGTAGAGCTCATAAAAACGTCTCAAAGTTGTTTCTAGCCAGTCTGTATCCGGGAGTGAGCTTCATTTGATACTCGTGGAAATACCAAGTGGCTTGATGGTCAGGACCCAGGAGCATGAAGGTGGACTTAAAGGCAAAGAGATGGCAAAGATTGGGTCGCAGCAACTTGTGCAGTGGGCCCTGCACCACTCGGCCAAGGTGGGTGTGCAGAGGAGGAGCCACTTGTCAAGCTGAGTGTCTCTGGTGCCAAGTTAAGCTTTGCATCTTGCTAGCGGCATTTTCTAACAGCTGCCTTGGCAGTTGGCTCTGATTTCAGAAGTTGGTTCCTTTGAACCCGATGAAATCGTAACCCCCTTTCCTATTTCTATGGTCTTCCCTACCCAGCTTCCTTCTCGTGTTTTCTTTGGTGTTCAGCCCTGCCCAACTTGGTGTATATTGTAGTATCCAATGGTCATTTCCAGTTTCTGGGCAACTTCAGTGTCTGTCTTATCGCAGTGTTAAAAGGTCAGTACTGCACTGCACACTTACTCACGTAAGAATCCTTCCCCATCAGGAAGGGCTGCTTGGCTTCCCTTTGCAATGTTGTTGACTCTGAAATGGGCAGCAGTATTAGGTCTTTGAAAGTGGCAAGACTGACAATAGTAATGACAATAGTAATAAGGCGGAGAGACTAGAGGATTTCCAGTGTCTTAAAGAATGGTACTATAAGGAGAGCATCTGGAGAGGATCCTTTATATCTAAAAAGATATTTTACAGAACGGCCAGCTGCTGCTCTCACATAGCTTTACTTAAAGCCACACTTCAACTGCTACATATTCTAAGTTTAACTGAAGG
Source organism: Nothocercus julius (assembly GCA_013398735.1). NCBI lineage: Eukaryota > Metazoa > Chordata > Aves > Tinamiformes > Tinamidae > Nothocercus > Nothocercus julius. The sequence continues at coordinate 2,070,642 of VZSV01000012.1, forward strand.
TATGTGGAGTGGTTGGGCCTTCATCTTGAACCAAACAAGATGCACTACTACTTTGGTACTTTCCTGATATGGATGAAGTAGTAATATGAGACCAGCAAATGTTATTTGAGTGAGTTTTGAATCAAATGTTGTATTGTAGGAATCTCTGTGTCCTTAGCCACTGCTCACTCCATTCTCCAGCCAGCCACCTCTTTTTAATATATCAGATATGAAAGCAGAAGTATTTTAAAAACTATGAATAATTTACTTTTCTGATCAGAACACATTTTGTGTAAGCTTTTGAAAACATAGCAGGTTTGTTTAGGAGAGGCATTAGATAGTAACTATCTATCAAGTAAAACGTATTTGTAAACTTAACAGTGCCGGAAATGTTTTCAAAAGTTAATGTTTCCTTCTTGTCTCCCTGTGCAGCAAGCTCTGTGCTGGAGATTCAATGTTCACGCCGTGCTTAGGATGTCACTGGCTGAGACCCGTCCATTCAGATTTGGCCCAAGTCATTCTGGGCCACGCAGATGCAAACATACACCACTGATTACAACACGAAAAATTAAATGTATTGGCTGTTCGGAAAGGGAAGCTGAAGCTGCGATTCACTCGTTTTTGAACGGGCTGCACTGTAATGGGGTAACCATCTGTCCTGTAGGCAAGGTGCTCGGCCAATGTGCAGCGATTCGGGTTACTGGCTAGCCCTCTTATCTAAGCAGTAGCCAAAGCTTTAAGAATACACAAATAAAAAATGATTTAAAATAGCCGTTTTTACGGGACTTTAAAGAAATTCCCTTCTTTTTAAAGAAAAAGCAGGGTTCGTGAGTGCAATAGCCCTGCTTCGAGTTTCTTATTTCAAGCTAAACTTACCAGTTTAATTTTAATCCCTTTCAAACGCCTTGGTCCTGCTTTGAAGATAGAAAACCGCCCCCTCAAGCTCTGAAGCTGAGCAGTGGCCCTTTTTGTTTCCACAAGCCGAAAATAAAGTGTTCGCATGAGCTCATTTACAGAGAGTGGAGTTGGCAGCCTTATCAGGAGAGGAGAAAGGAGCTCTGAAGATGAAAAGCTATCGCTGTGACAGAAGTCTTTATTAGGCTGGGCAGTAATGGAACGTGGTGTACACAGGATAAAGTGACAGCTACCGCCAGCATTTAGGGAAAACCAGAAGAGTAATCATGTTTTATGTTGTTCCGAGCCTGGCTTCTTTGGTGATCCCTCTGGCCCGGGGGACACGTGCAGGGAAAAGGGGACAGTATAAGGAGCGCATCATCCCAGCTCCGCTTGGGGGGTTGAGCTTCTGCCGACCATAAAAAAGGGAATCGGAAATAGGGGAAGTAAAGGCGAGTCGTTACACGGGATCAGCACTCCACGGAGTGTGCAGTTTTGCTGGGCCTCTCCTAAAAAATCTTGCTAGGAAAAATGCTTCCTTTCACAACAGATTCTGATTGAAAATCCTATTATCCTATTTCACACATAGGCCAAATCTCATTTACCAGGCAGTTGTTGAAATTCAGATTTCTCAGGCTAATTTTTGTATAAAACGCAAAGTTGATAAATGTATCATTCCATTAAAATAATAAATAATTAGCCTGGGAGTAAAATATTTATTTTCTTCAGCTTGGCCTAGGGAGTTATTTCTTTGGCATTCAAGAGGAGGCAAAACTTCCCTATGAGTTTCTGCTGCAAATTTCTGTGTTATTGTGGAAAGTTTTGTTCATAGGGATTGAAAAGATTCTGTCAAGTAAATAACTGAGCACTCAAGCCTATGGAAATTAGTGGAGTTCTTGCATTCATTTTTGTTTCTTTGGAGGGGGACGCTGATATGTGGTATGTGACATGTGATAGGGCTTCTGAGTTACTATCATATACCGGCAAGGTTGTCTCAATATCCCAAGGCAGATCTCAAGTCTTTGCCAAGTAGTAGGAAACATCCTGCTTAGCGTAATGGGCAGTGGTACTGCATGGTCCTGTACTATACAGGAGTTACTTAGCCCACCCTGTGCTCAAGTTCGCACAGACTAATAGGGAAAAATGGCAGTTCGTGCACTGTTGTAATCCAGTGGTGCCTGCAAAAATCATTGCATGCACGGGAAACAGTTTGTTTTATATATTCCCCCTTGGAAATGTGGCTTCTTTGATATGTAGGCTATTTCTGCTCAGTTTCAAGCAGAAATGGAGTCAGTTTTGTGAAGGAAAGATGCCCTGAGAAGTGCTACAAAAACAGTTTTCTGCTCTAAGTATCTTAGACCTGGGCAGCCCTTCCCTTGCGTGGGTTCCCGCTTAGGAAGCTCGTGGCGGCCTTGGCTTGGGAGGAAGCCCTTGTGGATGGAGCAGCCGTGGCCACCCGCGCCTGCCTCGCTTCTCTCCCCGCGCGCTCCGGCAAGCCGTGAAGGAGCACGTTTTAGCCCTTGCGTGCCCCGGCCCCGCTGCTCCGCGGTCTGAGCGCGTGATTACGGCTGCGGATAGAGGGGAGATTCCCTGCCGGCCAGGAGTCACATCTCAAGCTCCTCCTCACGCAGCCTGGTTTCTAAAAAGCAGCTTCACCCGGCGACTGCTGATGGCTGTTTGCGAATGCGGGGGCAAATGGGCCTATGTTACCCTTACCTTACTCTGGTGACTTGGAATTGCAGTGTTTGATGAGAGTAGCCCAGGTGACAAGATCTGAAGCAGAATGGCAGGCTGGTCCCTACCACGGTGCAGCAGCATCTCTGCTGACCCCTAGCTTGGATTATGGCCCCAGGAAAGGCTTCTTAGATCCATCTTCACAGCCTTGCGGGGGAAACGGGGCTACAGCCGACTCCGTTGGGGCTGTTCTGAAGGCATGCGGGGCTGCAAGGCATGCAGACCCTTTCTTGGCCCTTTGTGGGTTTGTTTCAAGCAATGCACAAAGGAACGGGTCCGAACTGGGCCTAATGGGCTCTTCTGATGGAGAGGGCTCTTTCTGTGGCAGCTGAAATCAGGGGCAAAACTTGTGCCAGCTTTAATGGACTGGCCCTTACCGGCATGTCTAATAAATCAGCTTTGTATTGATAATAAACAGGATAATCCTACTGATCTTCCCTGCATCTCCGATAGTCTATATGGCTTGCTGTTCACATTATTTTTACTTTTTTTGTTTTCCATGTTCATTTGTTAGGTGTCCATCTTCATTAAGGACTTTGCCGTCTTGCTGTGCCAGGATTAATGTCATAGCACTTTCTGTAGGTAGCAGTGTCCTCCCAACACAAACCCTTCAGGATTAGTGGCACTTGAGCTAAAAGAAAAGGGGATCGCTAATTTTTACTGTGGTTCTTCTAAGTTTCACAGCTACTGTGAAATTCAAATAAAGACCTGCAGTGCTTTTATAGGCAGCTCTGCCCCTCAGTAAAAACAAGGTGGCTTTACTTCAAGTTTTGAATTGCCTTCTTTAGTGCCTTTAAACAATAGACTTATTTCTTCATTTAATTAAAACAGTAAAAGTTGTGCCTCAACCATAGAGACTGACAGAAAACTCTAATTGATTTGGCTCGTTTCTTTTTTTATCACAATTAACAATAAAGCACAGTGCATTTTGCTTGAGAAATAACTGAGAAATAACAATGAAAAGGAAAGATAAATGGTAGTAATTCTGCTTACATTAATTAGTAGGGTACACAGAATATTATTCATGCTGCAGAAAGTCTGCAATCAGGATTTCAGTGACATGGGAGTTTTAGTGAGAATTTTCTCTGAATAAGGACTGCAGTCGTTAGTCCATCAAGAAAATTGTATAAAACCTCCTTATTTTAATAAGGGATCTCTTTGTGCCATGGAACATGACAATGGTCTTTAAGTGTGCCCTCATGTAAACTGTGCCTTAGTGAAGGCACAGCGATGGATAACCTTCTTTAAAAAGATAGACTTAACCTGATTTTTCACTGCTTTTGTTAAGATCCCATATTTGGATGGAAGAAGCTCTAATTTTGCTTGATCCTACGTACAAATTCAATTTTGAAGACTTGTTAAAGCACTTGCAGCTTTAAATGTAGCTTTTAATTTAATGAATTTAAATTAAAAAAAAAAAAAGAAAAAGGACCATAGAATTCTGGATATGGGGATGCTAGCAAACTTGCAGAGTGCTGGATTTGGATTTTCTTGAACTTTAGGAAAAATTTCCTGTGGGACTTGAGAGGAATCTTTTGGTCTGCAGCAGGGGTATTTTAAATTAACTCCAGATTTGGAAAGCACTGGACAAAGATATGAATCTCAATCTAAATTTTTTAATATGTTCTCATTTTTGCTTTTTGCTCCTAATCTTCATTTAAAGGTTCAGATTTCACTAATATTCTACTTGCTTGATATATTTAGAATATGTGGCCAAGTCTCACTTTGAGCTAATGTTTAGCTACAAGCCAACTGAGTTGCAAGGTTTTGAGAAATGTGTTAGTACCATTGTTAAGAGAACAGCAGACTCCATATGAACTTGACACAAGGTATGGAAGTTTGCTCTGTTCCACTCTTCTTGGGTAGTTTGAAAAGAACATCACTGCTCATTTCAAAATCAAATGCACAAGCTGGAGAGAATAAAAATGGATATCAATCCACAGTGCCTCACCATCTCCAACTCAGTGGCATGACAAGTGGAAAATAACTTTGTCGGATGGGAAAAAGCATTAAAAAATGAATTGTGTTATAGTTTCTAAAATATGCCTCGATTCTAGAAACAAATGCTTCTAAACAGTGCCAAGTTGTGTGATGTTCACATAAATCTCCCATGTCAGCAGGTGGGAAACTTGTAAAAACTTAGGAAACTGTAGAAAGATGGAAATACCAAATTCATGAATACTATTGAGATAATTGATTTAAAGAGATCTCATATCCAATCCCAGAAGCCATCATCATAGGACCCACTCTCAGTGCCATCTCTTTTGATTTTCTCCAATAAACCATGTGGGTGACTGTTCTAAGGAAAAAAGTATTGATGTTTCCTATAACTGACATATAATTTTGCTCCATATAAGATAGTTACAGGCTTCAGAGATTTAAATGGCCAATTCCTTCCTTTTCTGCAGGTTGACTAAGTTAAGTCGTGGGGGTAAGAACAAACAAACAAAAAAAACAAACAGAAAAAACAATTTGAGTCATGTTCCTTTCAAAATACAGTCAAGATCTAGTCCTATTCCTGTCATGACATTATAGTCATGTACTAAGCAGTGCTCTTGTGTTCAGATGTCTTGGTATGTTTTTATACCATTTTCTGAATGTATCCAGGACAAGTTAAAATGCGTAGAAAAAAAAAAAAAAAAACACCTTTCTGAATATCTGTAAAAGGGTAAATGACTTCAAATCCGTTCCTTGGGATCGAAGTGTTTTTCTGGAACAAATAAAGCATATTGGTGAAGGAGGTTCTGATAGGAAGAAAGGAAGGAACAAGCTTGTTTGGCTGAAAAGACAGTCCTAGATTCAATTTTGGATCTTAGAGAAATATCTGGTAGTGAGAGAATGGGCAAAATATAAAATGTGGAAGCTGAACCTCATTGAGATTTTATTTGAAGATGATTTTGAGATTTTCTGTGTTTTAAGATTCCTGAATTTACCCTGAAGGATTACATATATAAAGCAGGCAAACAGAATGAGTAGGGAGTCAAGGTTTTGACTCTTAGCTTGTATCAACCTTTAAGGAGTGCAGAGTATTTCTTTGAGTAGACTGTGCAGGGCGTGAACAGCCCTTGAAGATGCTCTTCATCATGGTGCTGGTGTTCACGCTGCTCAAAGAGAAGCAGGCTCAATGCCACGCATCTTGGGTAGAGTAATTTGCTTTTTCTTCTGCCTTTGCCTGCTTCCCTGGTCACAGAGGTTACAGAAATTATGTTTTTTTGCATGGGGAACTCTCAGGAACTCATCGCCATACAAGAACAAAAAGATCTAACTGTCTGTTGTTTTCAAGCAAATGATTATTTTCAGATGTATTGTTTTAAATCTCATTCAGTCACGGTGAATTTCCAAAACATTAAAAAAAAAAAAAAAAAAAGAGCTAGATATTCCAGTTTGCACCCCATGGTGATGCACATATCTTTCCTTTTCTGCATCAGAACAAATCTGGTAACATTGCAAGGAAATAATTGCAAACCCTTTAAAAAATTATGTAAGATACAAAAGCATATTTGTGTTCCAAATCATGAAGTAAGTTAAAATTCATATATGTGTACATCTGTTTCTTTTGGAGTTTTTTTTTTTGGTCACATAAAGAAGGATGGATTGGTAATAAAAACAAATTCCTGTGTGTCTTTCCTTTAGATATAGATTATGGTTTCTTAATCTGAATTTCAAAGGAACTAAAGAAGCCTTAAAACTAAATGATGATTATGCTAAGAACATTTCTGATACTCTTGGCAATAGTATCAAGTAAATATTTTTCATGTGTTTTATTTCCACTTTGCATGAATATTTTAAGCTGCGATTGTCCTCTCCTGACCCTACAATTTTAACGTCTTTAATATCATAGCAATTGTATAAGAATGTAACGTCTTGTTTGAGGTTAGAAAAATCTAGCAAACTAGGCTGTCATCTTTTGACTATTTAGAGAAGAAAAATAGGAAAAAAGCATAGAAAGTGAGCTTATAAATATCAAAAAGATTTAGGAAAACACCCATTGAAATGTATGACTGCTTCTGAAAGAAAAAGAACAGTATGCTTAATAGTCCAAGAATATAAAAGGTTTAGTTAGCCAAAAAAAGAAAAAAAGGATAACATGGGGTATCTGTACTTCAAATATAGCAGGAAAGACATGTATAGTAAGAGATTAAATGCACTGCTTAATTCATATGAGAGGATCTTGGAAATGATATTTCAATGGTATTTCGTATGTTGTCGAATGTTCTTTCTGATTGAAATTTTGGGTTTCCCTTGAACACAAAATACAACTCAATTATTGCTGAATTTTATGGTGAGCTAGTACTACAAGTCTGTCTATCAGTGGTTTTGATAACTCTCATCATCACACCGAGAGGACTTAGGTTTCCTCTTGGATTTTGCTCTGGATGTCATGAGTAGAATTCCAGGTTGTATGTGCACTTCGTGATGAAGTTGCTCACCATGAGCAACTTTCATTGAGAGAGGATTATGCTGGATGTAGCAGCCTTCAGGAATGAAATTCAGGTGGAAAAGTACAGTTCTATATTTAAATTGCAAAAGAAGGAAAGAATCCATCATACATCAGTTTTAATGGTAGGGAGGGGAATTTGGGAGAGAAATAGGAGACAAAGCAGAATTTTTTGAAAGCGCAAAATAAAAAAAAAAAATCAAACTCCATAAAAGGCAATTGTTTGCTCTTCCTGTCCTTAAAGTAACTACTCACTATATTTGCAAGGTACTGGTGAGTAGAGCTTAGTCTCCTGTTTGGTAAATATTCTCCTTATGGCCCCTAGAATAATAAAATATTCCTGTGTGTAACATTATGCACTGAATATTCCCACTGAGATCTGCATTCTTCTGAAAGGTAAGAATGTGCCAACTTAAATAGACTGTGCTTGTCAAGTATTATTCACCTAACAGAACTAAGTTTTCTTTCTGTTAAAGTTCTATATCAAAATAATTCCTTAGGATGATGACATTTTATGTTTTGTTTCATAATAATGTTTATCTAATTATGTTGACCAGTTAAGAATATTAACAGATCCTTGTATTTTGTACAGTTTTATACTTTATACTTTGTATAGTTTTTCTTCATAGCAGCTGCCATTGCAATTTAAACAAAAGTATTTTCCCCACAACTATCTTTTTATAAAGGCATTTTTGACAGTGAGGAGTTGCTTGCCCTGAAAAAGAATAATTCTCATGACAATAATTGTTGACCTTTTTTTTTCCTTTTCTTTTTGTTTTGTTTTGTTAATTGAGTCTGGCTAAAATTGCATACATATTCATATATTTTAATAAGAACAAAGCATTACTCTTGGATATTTTCCATAAATTTGTCCTCATAAGCAACTTGATAGACACCTACTGTAACTGTAATGGGGAAGTTTACAGTAAATCAGGCTGCCTGGTTTAGAAACCTAGAATTTATTAACCCATCTCCCAAAGGCCCAACATTTCATATCCGATTAGAAGAAAATTGTCACTAGTTTTTCTTTCAGAACAGAGAGCATTTTACAGTCGAAGTGTATTGTCTAATTGTTGCAAGATTTATTGTGTTTTATTAAAGTAAAATCAATTCTCATAGTATTAATTGTGCGTAACATTAGGAACAGGCAAAAAAAAGCCGGGAAACATGGAACACATGCTGTTTTTCAGCTCGGGTTTTCTGCATTTTCTGTGATCCGATCCTGAGGCCAAGTAGAGAAAGAAGAGTGGCCATGGGGACAGGCATGCGCTTTTGTAAGGAAGGCTTCTTGTGGTGGTATCAATAATGTGATATCACTAATAAACTTCCCATTAATGTTCAAGTATTAGCTTAGGAGAAGGAGAGGCCACCATCAGGGTAACCTCTTGCTCCAGAGTGCTAGGCATTATCATCAAGCTACGAGGCCAGCAGCATATATAATATTGATTTCGAAGCCAGTTACTCTCTGGGCATGAACGTGGTGTTGTATATGTTCAGGAGCGTAAATAATATTCAAAATGAAGAATGAGCTTCCTTTTTGGCATTTATTCATTCACTTCATTTACTTTTGCATCTATATCCACAGCACTTTACCTGTACATATTACCTTCTTGTCCTTCATGTTTTCTTCTCTATTTCTTTAGCAAGATAAAACACGGAATATACATTTGTTGCAGGATTTTTTTTTTTAATTAATCTGATTCAGGATTTAGCTGGTAGAGCCAGTATCAGAATTTTTATATATAGCTATCTTTTTACAGGGATATTCCAGCCCTTACTGTTTTAAGAAAAAAAGTGAACATCCAAAGATTCAAAAAAGAGTATACTTTTTAATCTTAAGACTTTTCATTGAGTCTAATACTTTTTGGGAATCTGGACTGTAAACTGATTTTAGAAATCACATTCAACAGAGAAGAAAAGCTCTCCCATGTTTTCAGAACCTTCTTCTCTAAATTATTTTAAATGTCTGAGGCCTAGGCCAGGAAGCAGATGCTCCCATCTGTGGAGGAGATTCCCCATAGAAATCAGTGGTGTGCATGGACAGGAGGGTCTGTCCATGTAATTCAATTGAAGAACCGGAGCTTTCTCTTGTAAAATGAAATAACTTAAAAATCTAATCCCCTTTTTTGCTACTCACTCAGCCTGAGCAACAAAACTCAATTGGCTGATTTCATTTTTGTTTCTGCTCAGTGTCACGTTCTGCTTCTCATGTGCGCGCCCCTCCTTTGGTGCTGGTGCTCACAGAATAAGTGGAAAGGTTAAATAAAGACAAGGGAAACATGTATTTTTAAGCTGTCCCTCCCCCCCCCCCAATAATGTTATGTAAAGAAAAATATATCTTTTTAAAAATGCAAAGCCTATAATTGAGCTGATAGCTTTCCTTCGACTGAATCTTTCACTGGTTTCTCTTAGTACTCTCAGAGCTCTGAGCCATGCTAGGGCAAATGTTTGGGCAGTCAGACACATTGTATAAAATGTTTGCTTATTTCCTGGGAGAGTTTTGTGGATCAGAGAGTCTGTTACCTTCACTGAGCACTTTGTGTGCTTCTTATGGCTGTAGTATGTGTGTGTAAGAAGTGTACTCCCTATGCATGACTGTATGGGCAGACACAAACAGGTTCACAAAATGAGGGCCTGCTGTAAATAACCCTTATCTGGGAAACCTGCTATTGTAGCACTCTCGTTTCCCTCTGCTTTCAAAACGTTTGAAAGCCAAATTTCGGGTTCTGGAAGTAAAACCCAAAATTACTTTGCTCCATTCAGCCCCTGAGGAAAGGTTTGAAATGTCTTAACGCTGGGGTTGGGAAAGAGTTGCAGATTTTATGGTAGCATAGCCTAGGACTTTCTCTCCTAATGCTCTTGCAGGGCTTCCTCAAGCTGTTAAATCACATGCCAACAAGATATAGAATATTATTTTTAAAGCTTTTGTCTAATTAATTTCTTTTTATATTGATTATTGAATACAATTTTGTGAGTATCATCAGAATCAGTTTTGTGAGTTATCAGTTCTTTTAGAGACTCCTCCTGTACGCTTATCATGGGATGCCATATTACCTTTTTTTTTTTTTTTTTCAGAAATGGAAAAATAATTTCTTTCTGAGTGCATTTCTTCCCCCAGTATTCATTACACTGTACACGCTGGAGCTTTTTTACCTGCCACCCCCAGAAATAATAGTATATGCAGAGAACATATCTTTCCTCTTCGTTTCTACCTTTTCAAGAAAATCCATGAAACCACAAGGCAACCATTGTCAGAAAGCAATACCACCACATACTTGTTTCACTTTTTTTAATTATTACTTTACTGTGGTATGTTTCTGCTTGATGTCCATTCAGCCACTAAATTTTCAAGAGTTTGAGTTTTCTTTGTTTTTTTTTTTTTTTTTGAACAGTCACTGCCCATTGCATACGTTGTTCTGAAAATAAAAGAGCTCCTGCATTAAGTCTGATGTTTTCTGCCAGGAGCAACACTGCACAGAAAGGTGCTATGATATGGTATGTTGGTAGCCTCCAGTCTGAATGTGTCAACTGAGATTACTGATTTTTTCAACCTAAATACCAGATAAATATTCCCATTTTAAAGTAAGCAACTGCCCAGAGAGAAGTCCAAAAGACAACAGAAAGCAATTTTTGAATTTGTCACAGTCATAAAATTTGGCTACTTTTACTACAACCTGATACAAGCCATTGCTGGCTTTTCTGTCCCCACAGGTAGAATTTTAAGAAACAGAAATAAATAGTATATGGACAAGAACTGCAAAATACAGAAAAGCCATGGCATTTGTCTGTATCACCTGAAATTTGTGCTGTGCAACTTGTGTCATCTTCTATCATATTGAAGATAGAATTAATACATGGTTATCCTGTAAGAGCTAGATCTCTCTGAGACCCCAAATGGGACCCTATTTTATAGCTTCCCATTTAATGTTGAAAAAGAGTTTACCAGGAAGATAACGCAAAAGACGAAACACAAAAGCACACAAAACCCCAAATGCTCACATGCTTGTTGCAGAACTGTAAAAACAAGGTGAGTGCATCTGTCTCATATTCCAAACCCTCATTTCTTCCCAAAGTTGGTGCTGAGGTTTTTAAGTACCCCATTTTTTGCACAGTGTTGGCACAGTTTTTGTGCGTTAAATAGATAGATATTCTAGTATCTATATCTGGATATTCTAATTCCCAGATACATAGGTGCTAGACACTTAGACTGTAAACTGTGATAAAATATAATGCTGTTAAAATGTGTTAGCCTTTAGAAGCTAAGGCATGAGACAGATGTGAGACTGAGACACAAGTTAAGCTCCTTGGGTTATTTCTCGCTGTGCTAACTGGGCTAGATTGTGCAGTGCTGTAAGATAAGATGCACAAGGATGAAGTTCAGGGTTCTGATGTACCTGTAGAGGATGCATGAAGGAAGAAGTATAAAAGTGAAGAGGTTCTACAAATCATTATCTGATTCTTGAAAAAATAAAAGCAGGGTAGAACTGTAGATTACTACATCAACAAAAGTATAGTTTGTAAGTACAGAGTATGTAATTATAAGAGAGATTGTAGAGACAGCATTTTTAAACATGTGTGAAGGGAAAAGCCAAAGGCAAAATGATATTTCTGTGAATAGCTTTGGAGAAGTCTGGAATTGTGTGAGAACATACATTTTTTTGCACTAAGGCCAGTTTAAAATCAACTGGCAATATAAAGCCACCTTAACTGAAAAGCAGTCTCCCTTATTGTGGCACAGAAGCTGTTTCTCAGTGTGACTAGGACTAATAGGATGATTTTATGGAACTATTATGAACTTTCCTGTAACTTCTGGATCTCAGATTAATTCCAGAATCCAGCATTGTCCAAGTCACTAACTGAAATATTGTGAAACTGCACGTTATTATATCTGAAAAGGGTATCGAGATCTTGATTCATGCTCCCCGTACTTCACAGTCCGATTATTGTAATGCATTTTATTTCAATCTTCTCCATCTCTCTTGAGAGTCCACAGCAAATGGTCCAGAACCTAACAGTTAGACTTCTTTTCTATTAGAGTTGTCACTAGCATCGCTCTTGAATTCTTTATAAGCTTTCCTGATGTGATCTAGAATAAAAGCCTGCTTTTGACCTTCAAGCTCTGGTAAGGCCTTGCTCCAACTTACATCTTCACCTTTCTGTCTCCTTGTGATCCCTGCCCTCTCCTTGGATCATCAACCAAGTTTAGTCTTAGTTTTCCATTGCTTTTGCCTCACAGTTTGCAAATTTGGTTGCAACGTGGGTTCTTCCTTACTTATAGAAAGTGAAGTAAAAGAAGTAAACTTTTTATAGCCTGTGTTTAGTAGCCTAATTCAGCCTCTTTCAAATCAGCTCGAATCTAGCTTATGCTTATAATGTTTTAGTTCTAGTAGTACAAAACTCACAAAAGATCAAATTTAGATACTTGGAACTGAGTGCATAGATAGTGCATGTTTCTGTAGAAGAAACAGGTTTTTTAAAGTTCTTACTTGAAATGTAAAAGGATTTTCTCTGATAATACTTGGGAGATGATAATGGGTGTTGCATGTTTAATGCAACAAAGTAGCTGTCCTGTTTTTCTTTTTTTCTTTTTTTTTCCTTCTTTCTTTCTGCGCATTCACCTCTTCTTGAGCAGAAATAAAAGGTTCAAGGCTTGTCAGCATCAGTTTATAGATAGCTGTTTAAAAATAATGAGATATTGGGTATTGTAAGGCTCAGGGCTGTCTTGCCAGACTCATTTATTTCCATTCACCTTTTGTCAGAATTGCAGACAGAAGACATTCAATTAAAACTTGTCACCTGTTGCTTTTGACCTAATTTGTATTTGTGAGTGTCACAGATTAGGATACTCGGCTTCATATGGAACGTTAAAACATGTAAATCTACATTGTATTCTGAACATTTTATGCCACATTTTCTTCATGTGAACCTCCTTGTTTATGGGCCATTCTTCACTGGAAATCGCTTGTGCTAAGGAAATAATAGAATTTATTTACACAAAATCTCATTTACATGGGAAAACTAAGTGGATTTTCTGCATGTTCTTTTGTGTTTTAATGCATAAATGACAATGCACAGAAAATCAGCGTGTAGATGATTAGTTCATGCAAAGTTAATGTTCCTTTCAAGTAAGGTTGAGTACTGAGCTGTGTAAGTAACACATTTATCAGTTCTTTTGTCAAACTGAAAAAAAAAATCCTCTGGGCTTTAGCGAAAGTGAATTTTCTTCAGTTCTTATAGAAAAAAATCCCAACCTGCTCATCCCTTTCCCCCAGGAAAAAATAAGGAATTTGCCAAAATGTTCCTTGTGTTTGGTCTTCAGAAATGTTTTTAAATTCTTAAGCATGGGCAATTTTTGAAATGAAACGTTAGTTTGAAGCATCTTTTTAAAAAACATGAATATTTTTCTCTCTTTTTTTTCCTCTCTCTCTCTCTTTTCTTTTTTTTTTTCCTAATAAACCTTTGTCCCTACGGGGTGTTACCCTCTGCGGAATACATAAACTAAGCAGCTTACTCAGAATCACAAAGCAAGTTGGATATTAAAGTAATAAACATTAAGTGTTGTCTTTCATTCCACTGCAGGGGCAGGTCACTAAACTAGCTTACTTTATAAGCACCTCTTGAGGACAGCCAATTTCATCCCATATTAACAAATATCTTCTTTCTGACGGAATATGAAGTAGGAGGATGGCCTTTAGACTTCCTGTGCTACACTAAATAATGTGTTTAATAGTGCAGATAGCTATCAGAAGACAAAACCCTAAAGCCTTCCCCTTGCTAATTGTTAATTCAACTGTAGATCAAGAAAACTTTAATGTGAGTCATAGCTTTTATCTTCCTTCATGACTTAGGCTACAGTTTTCAAAAGCTGGGATGAAAATGCCTAATGAAGTGGCTTTTATGTCGCTGGCTGAATTTTTACCTGCACGTGGTATTGTCCAAACACTGTGTAAACTAATTTCAAAGGCTCCCTGGTATCCTTATCATTCAGCACATGAAGCAAATACATGGATCCCAAAGAAAAGATAGCTCATATTATCCTTTTTCTTCCCGCTGTGTTATTTCCTTCGTGTTTCCACTGTGTTGTGAAAGGTCTGCTGCGGTTTAAGGGTCTTGTGTGCAAGTGTTTTTCCCCTGCAGATCTTTTAAACTTTATGTTTAATGCCCTGGCCTCACCCTTCTCTAATCCCATATTACAGAGGTCATGGGATTGTGTGAAGAGCAGCTGGGTGACCCCGCGTGCTTCTCTCCAGACCCTTTCTGACTGTGCTCATGGAGGAAAAATCAGCTGTTTTCCTACTCTGTCAGGACAACATGCAAAACCCTGTGTTTATAACACTCACCCAAGCTTACCCAGTAATCTAATAAATATGCACAGTGTGTTCAGGTTGAATTGGAACACTCTATCAAGATGTTGTCCCAAAGGAGAACCACATCAGAATCTGCCATTAAAATTCCTTTTGCTGTTTCTGATTTTGCTGTTAATCTTTTTTTTTTTCCCTTCCTCTCTGCTACTGATGTTTCTGTAGAGTTCAGAAAGGCACAATTATTTCAGTATCCATTCCTAAGACAATGCTGGGAATTTTACAGAGCTCTGCAGTCAGGTGGAGCTGCACCCAGTTACATACCTCAGAAATGAGCTGGGACTCTGATTTGGTACATGCAGATGCTGAATTGGAGACGAAGCTGGCTAGAGTGGCCCAGATGTAGACCAGTTCCCCTTGCCATGTTACTCTTGTCTTGCGAAGGGGAGACAGAAAGGAGTGCGACCCAGAGTGCCCACGGAATTGGAGACTCTGGGTTTGGTTGGGGTCTCATACCTACCCTTCACTCATGTATGTCCCTTGCCAGGAAGAGAGAGTTCTGAGGTATTTAGATCTCAGTTCATATGAAGTGAATTAGATTTTTTTTTTCTACAGTCTAAAGCTGTTCCTCATTACAGGGAGCTAGTAATTTCTCAGAGGCGGTCTGATGTTGGTAGGTCTTGAAGGGGATTTGAAGGAATGGGCAGATGCCTCTCAAGTTAGCCTGGCAGTTTCGGGGAGATCTAGAGCTCCATGGTGAGGAGGTTAATGGGGGAAATGAAGAGATGAGCACTGAAGACTGGTATCCATGCTCAGAAGGAGGGCATGCAAAAGCGGAGGAAACTTATGTTATGAAGGAATAAATGGCACATTTTGCATGTGCCTATTGGGCTTGGATCTGTGTGGAAAAAGAGAAGTGGTTAAATATGATTATTGTGCTGGGGACTTGAATGACAGAAAGGATTATATAGTGGGATAAAGGCAATTTTTGATTATATGGCACCAGTCACAATGGGTAGCTGTCCCACATGAGGGCCTCCAGGCAGGGTGAGAAAAGGCATAGTAAATAGGAGCAAGAATTAGCAGCAGTGATAGTGAGGGAAAATGGAGCAAATGGACAGTTCAGTGTTGCCTGTGCTAAGTTTCTTGAGGTTGAAATACCTGGAGAGTAGTTCACTTTGGAGGTCAGCCCTAGTCCTCGGTTATTTCTGTGCTAGACTGTATGTGAACAATTTTCCTTCAGAGTTGGGGAACAATATAATTTTATTTTATACTGGCAAGCATTTGGTAGAAAGTCATGCAAAGATTGTTTGAGGAACTGGGAAGTGAACCTTGTTATACTGAAGCTAGTATGTAAATACGAGACCATTTTTTCTTAGGGTCAACTGGATTCTTCAGTTGTATTAGTATGTGTAATTACCCTCTTTAAAAAAGGTGCCTATTGCATGGATTTACATAGTTTCCACCTCTCCATATATCACAGGTCCAGTCTAATCCATGTCTTCTGAGCTTTGTAAATCACGTCAAAAGGCGTGATTTCCCGTCACTCTTGAACAGAGGAGTTCAAGTGAGTTGCATTTTCAGCCCTGACTGTTGAACACGTGTTATAATTGGTAGCAGGCCCGTTCTTTTTCTTTGTACTGCAGTAAGACTCCCTGTGGACAGCGCAGTTTTTCTTATTTGGGGTTTTGTTTTTGTTTTTCTGTTGAAGAATTTTAAAAATGAAACACAGCGTTGGGCAACGTGGAAAATGAGCTCGCTTGACTTCAGGGGAGCTTTGCTCAGTTACATTATTGGATAATTTGACCCTAAGCAACTGTGATGAAAATGCTAACAGTGCAGTTGAGCCGGTGCCCAGCGTGGGCTGCAGGGGCTGGGTGCCTTTCCCTTCACTTTGTGGTCGGGGCGGTAACAACGGTGAGTGGACCTGGTTGCCGGGAATCCTGTCAGGATCTGCACAGCAGATCCAAGGTCCAGCTTCCCTCTGTACCCCAGCTAGACGCCACGGTATCTTCTTTATGTGTTCAGAATGTGTTATGAATTAATTTTCTCGATGATTGAGATGTCAAATGAAGAACTTGTGGACAAATTTGTTTTTCTTTTTTTTTTTTTTCCCTTCTTTTTTTGAGAAAGAGGAATCAACTGCTGCTGTCTTGAAAGCAGATAAATGTGTCACTGTGTAGTGAATTCTCACTGCAGCTATAAGAGTTGTAAGCGAGAATGCATGCATATACACAGGAGCCGCAGGATTTCAGTTTACCACCTCCAAACTCCAATAAGTCTTCACCAGCTGTCACTCTGTCGTACTTTCTTACTTCTTAGGTAGTATCTTGCTTTATGTTTACTCCCTGTAAGACTCTTGGGAAGTAAAAGCTTGAAGTATATGAGATAATCAAAAATTGATTCCAAAATAGTTGCTCTGTAGAAGTATGAGGAAGGATGAAGGCTTACGAGCTAAATGGTAAACTTTTTATCAATTTTTTTAAAAAGACTTATAAACTTCCAATTTATATTCTGTTGGCACTGTGTTATCAAAAGAATTTTCACATTAGAATTTGAACTAATTATAGGCTTATGTAATTTTAAGATAGGCAGTACCCTTATTCACTAGCTATTAGAATTGTAAAGTTTGTGCTTTTTAAAAAAGCTGCACCTCTATTTACAGGTTTAGATATGTATATCCATGAGCACATGGATCTTTGTATAATTTTACTATTATGACATTTGTCTGTATTTCCTTTCCGTTGAATATGTGGATATCTCAAATGCGTATCTCAGCAAATGGAAAGGAAGTAAAAAATTGTTCATCTTGGTAGATTTATATTATTTTAATTTAAGCTTCAGTTCCATTACTTTTTGATTAAACATACTTCTGTCTGATGCTATCCATCTTTTATCACTATGAAATCTGCTCCCAAGCAGGAAGAAGAATGATATCTGAATTATGCAGAAATCATTTTCTGTCTATTTTTCTTCAACTGTTGGGCCATCTTTTTCATAATCCCACCAATCTCATATGTGCCTTGTTCTAATCCTCTGTCTTTTTCTGAATATTCAGCTATCAAATCTTGGTCTCTCGCTGTATGTTTTCATGGCAGTGCATTGTCCAGAATGCCATTTTTGGAGGGGATAGCTGAAACCCCTCGCACAAGGATGGAGGACGCTGAGTTACCATTAGCCCTGAGAAGTTTTTAGCTAATAGTTTTAAAATGTATTGCTGTAAGTAATGCATATCTAAATATAACCTTAAAACCAACCAAATATACCCATTCTCTGTTGATTGAATCACTGTGAATTGATACCAAATTGCTGTGACCGCAAATCAGTCACAATGTAGTAGGGCTATAGGTAAATACCATAAATAAGGAGATTTCATTCATAACTACACACTGATCACTTTGGATATATAGTTGATTAGTTTTATTGTTTATATGATGTGGTTCACAAAAGTCTATTGGTGCCGTATTTACAGCAAAGTGAATAGAGTTTCACTATTCAATATGGATGATTACGACCCAGTTTCCAGGTGAGCAAGGAGTGAGTGTTCTTGCAGCCAGGGCACTGTTTCACAGTGACATCGGTTGTGACCTGAAGCCAAATAAGGTTCCCGTTATTAACCTTTACACACACGGTCCCTCCGCTTGGGGCCCGAGAACAGCCGCCGTGCCAAGCCGCGTCGCTGAGCAGCAGAGGCAGAACCAGAGCTTCGAGCTGCCGTCTTCAGTCAGCCAGAGCACTCCGGTGTGTGTTTCATGCAAACTCTAGAAGCAGTAGATAGAACAAGAAAAGAAAAAACAAGCAGTAGAAAAGGGAAGCAAACAGAAAAACCCTTGGCCTTGGATTTTTGGATTTTGTTTTCCATCAACTCAGTCAGCCCTCTTTCTTCTTTTGTTTGCAAGAGGAATGAGAGATCTTCCCTGGCAGTGAGATGGTGCTGCCAGAACAGGTTCATGGGCAACACATAAATCCATAGTCCTCACGCTTTGCTCATAAACTGTAGCTTCTCTTAGTGGTGGCTTTTATGCATTTGAGCCAGTCTTGGAGGTATTTCCTGAGTGCAGGAGAGCAGGGGGCTGATATCATAATGGCAATGGAAAAGATAAATAGGGGGAAGAGACTTAAAGCAGACAATGAGGAGAGAGAAAGTGAGCAGCACTTTAATACATCACTCACATGAAGCATTGCTCCATAATGTTTCTTTGCATAATTGTATAGTTAAGTCCATGTCATCAGGGACATACTTCGTACTTGATATCCTGTTGCCATACACAGGTGTTGAGTTTTTCAACTTCAGTGAAATGCTATTGCTTGTTTGTACTGATATTCTTCCAAATTGATTAGAAATCTGGAAATCTGGTGGAAATAAATGCATAAAGAAAAACACATAATGATTTTATAGGACTGACTGTGCCTTTTCTCCTATCTTTTTTATTTTTTCTTTGAGAGCAGCAACAACCTGTTTCAGGAAGGTGAGCTCCTATATATTTATGCAACACAAGTATCAGGATGCTTTATTAAAGCAATGAGCAACGTGGAAGTAGAATGCGAATGTTAATTCATCATTGCAGACATCTAAATGAACAGCCTTACAATTCCTTTAAAACCTTCATGAACTATTTCAGGTCTTTAAACCATATATATGTTCTTATTTTACTAAGGGCACTTGCTTTGTTGTTCTCTGGCCATGTAAATTAAAAGCCTTGCTTTTGCCTATCTACACTGTATTCAACACTAATTGTTTATAAAGTTATCTGTACTTCTCTACTCATAATGATAGCCTTGTATATCCATGGTGTTTATTACAGCTTTGAACAGGATTCAGCTTCTGGTAAAGGAGACTTCGGATCAAACTCTTTCAAACAAAAACTGAACTTAGCTATCATAAATATTATTTTTAAAGAATGTTTTTAAATGAACAGGAAATTGTGTTGGGAACTTAGTCTGGCATGTGTGAAAATCTAAATAGCTCGCAAATAATTTTGGAACCGTTTTCTATTGTTTTTTAAATTCTTCTTTTGAAATAAACATGCCTTTAAATAATTCTTGGAAGGCAGGAGTTAGAAGATTGTTACCTGAAAGGTATCCTCACAATACGCTTAATTCCATGTTTGCTTATTTTTCCCAATGCAGGTGTCCGCCTAGACAGAGTACGTGGAGGTCGCCAGAAGTACAAACGCAGGATAGATGCAGAGAATAGCCCATACCTGAACCCTCAGCTAGTTCAGCCAGCAAAAAAGCCATGTAAGTACCTCAGATAGGCCATCTTCTCTCTGAGTGCAAGGCGGGAATCCTGCTCCTGTTCACTAAGTTCCTTCCGGCTGAGACAGAGGTTTGCTCACAAGATGATACAACGCAGACATTTAGCTATGCACACACTGTGTGTTAAATGTGCTCATCCCTTCTCAGGGAAAGTTAAATAACGATTTTTAGAGGTGGAGGTGTATAAATGCATGGGTTATGCAGTACAAATTTTACATTTACAGGTTATCTTTATTTTTAGTGGTACATAAAATGGTTCATACTGTGATCATTAGTTCATTGGAGCTTCTAGTTTCAGATTTCACAAGAAAGTGATTTTTGTAGTTTTCACTAGCTAAATGAGTTTGACTGCTCAGCCTCCCAATGAAAATACATTAAGAGCCTCATTAATTTACACCTAATACACTACCTAGCATTAGATTAAAGCAGCAATATGCCACACTAATAACAAGCATAGATTGGTAGTTCTGGCTCTGATACCTTTATAAGCATTATGGGTTTTTTGTTTTGCTATTTTTTTTAATAATGTCCTTGATTGTATCTTGCCAGACTGAAATTAAAAGAGAGAGATAGAGAGCTGATCATCTCATCGCTAAAATACAAGTTCCATCCTCTTTGCGATTAACTAAAAATAGTTAGGGGTTTTGCTCTGCAGCTTATATAAACTCAAGCAGCGACTGTACTAATTCCATGAAGTAAATTTAATAGCATTATAGCTGCAGTGGAAGAGCCTAGTGCATTACCCTGCAGAGGCATGGACTCCTTATCAAGTGCTTGTAAACTCTTCCAAATTCAAAGCAGAATTCACACATCCCATCAGGGAGGTTAATTTGCTATTAAGAGAAATAAGCGAGAGAAGTAAAGGAAGGGAAGTTCCTCCTCCTCGCTCTCTCTCTCTGCTTGCTCTGCCTCTGTCAGAAAAGGCAGCGCACAAGAGGGTTGTAGGTACCTAACCCTATGGAAAATGGAATCTGTTCCCACTTGTGCTGCCCAGTAGGGGACAGTGCTGGGTACGGTAGGTTTGAGCGTGCCGGGAGCTGGAGCGCGCGTCGACAGACTCTGAACTGTAAGTGAAAGGGCATTCTAGCTATGTCAAAGAAAAAAAAACGGCCAGTTTTTACATAAAATTAAGGCTTAAGTGAACATATGGCATAGTTTCCTTTCGCCTTTCCAAAAAACATTATGCTGATTATATTCCTTCAATTGTCCAATCTGGCATCTTCCACTCAGCCTACATAAGCTGTCCTACCACTCCGTAAATACAATCTAGGGCTGCGCTAAGCAGATTTTGCACATTATAATAAAAACTTTCTGATAATACAATAAAATTTAATAAACTAATGCTTAATTTCATTAGAGGTTTAGTTTTCCTGGGTGCACAGATTGTCAGTTTTTCATTTACTTGATATTGTCATTGAGTCGAAATGTTGATAGCCTAACATAGCAAAAAGCCAAGACCAAGCAGGCAAAAATAAAAGAAGCCAAGCCTTTTTGTACGAGGAGAGGCTGACGCTGTTGTGCTGAAATACAGGAATCTCTCTGTAAACCCCAGATTACTGCAAAGTAGTACGTTGCATTACCTTTAAGAAGATAACTACACCGATTTCTCTAAGCTACATTCGTCTGAGATAAACTAACCTCCTTATAAATCATTACTCATTATCTAAATGCCTTCCTTAATTTTCCCTAGCTACTCCGATTACAAACATTTTTGTAATAAACATTCGTAAAACTTAATTTTTGAATCCCATCAGAGAAGTGTCAAGCAGCAGTTGAATCGGTTTTGTGCAGAAGTAGCCTGGGAGATTTTCTGGACCCTGACTGATAGTTTGTGCATAACAAAGGCAGAAGAATGAAAATTGGGTTCTATTGATTCTAATTAGGGAAACATTAAATAAGATTTACCTAGAAACAGTGCTCGTGGCTATTCAATTTCCTGAGTGATGGGGCTTTCTGAGTACATTCAGAATTTTCCTATGCTGTATTCTGACACATGCTCCAATACATGGAACTTTTTTTCCCTATAGTGAATGAACTGGCATTTTGAGGACATTTCCTAGACCTACTTCTGGTCTCTATAATAATTTCCCAGCTTTGCTACGGAATCTAGTGGCCTGCCTGTAGTTCTTGCTGATTGTGAAAATAAAGGAATTTTGGTTTTGTGAATCCTGAATCAAAATATATAGCATTCCTAAATCATCTGCAAAAAGCCTTGGATGAGGAACCTTATCAAAAAAGGAAGGAGACTTTTCTGGCTATTTTCTTCTATCTGCAGGGAGAAAAGAGCAATTGGGGACTCGAGTGGTTCTTCATTCATTTATCATTAGATAAAAAAGTTTAGGTCCTTATGTGCATGTGTTTTGATGCTAAGAATATCTAGGTTATTTATCCCATTTTTCAATACATACAAAATACTGGAGTTTTGGAAGAAGGAATGTTATCTTTTTCACTTGGAAATATGAAATCTTCCGTGTGAAATTAAAACATATATAGAAGACTAAAAAATAAAAAAGTATATGCAAAGGCTGTTTGCCCATATAAGTTAAAAGTACCATCTGTCATCTTTAAATAAGAATAGAATTCCCCATTAATCAGTTTGATAATCAGTAGAATATTAAGATCAAGAATTATTCATTTGGCATAGCTCCTACAGTTCATATAAAATAGGACTATATCCCCCCTCATAATAAAACACATTTGACGTGATGGTTTCCAGTTGGCTCTTGCACTTACTTTATGAAGGACTAACATATATCACAACTTCTGACACACAGATTTAGAATAAGGCAAAAATGCTCGAGACGATAGATGAGAATCAAGGAGCCCATGTCACCAAAGAGCAGTAAAGCAGCAGAAATCAGAATCAAGTGAGTCTGTTATGGAACTCATAATAAATACCCAGTGGGGCACTGCTGGGCAATGCGCACCCTGCTCGCCTTGCCTGGGCGAGGGCCGTGTCACCGGTCCTGGCACTTGCACACGGAAGGGGACAACAATGCTAATTATCGTGGCTTTCCCTGCAGTCACAGAGTGCTCGGCACCTTCTCCAAGGGATTCCCAGTGGAGGTGATAGCAAGCAGCATAACTCTTCACCCAAAGGAAGGGAAAGGATTAGTGTAAATTCACTACAAGGTGAATTTGGGCCTCAAATTCCAGTGGTACATCCGCAGTAGAGCTACCATAACAAAACATTCACGCGCAGGAAGTAAAATAATATCTATTTTTTTAGGAGCCTCAGTGAATGTCAGGTCCTATATAGAAATAAAATACTTCTATTGTGCCTCCATGTCAATATAATGCTTGTTTTATGTCTCTCCTACTTACATAATATAGAGTAGCAACACTGTTCAATAAATCTTCCAGGCTCTTATACTCTTCTTCCTTTTTTTTTTTTTTTTTTTTTCTCTCTCACTTTTCATTGTAAATTAATTGATTATCCCAGATAGATTTCTTGCAAATCATCTGAATGAAAAAGTAAATATTAAACACATAAACAAAAATGTTATATAGATAGAAATAACAAGCATGTGAATATGATAAAGAATCACTCTTTGCACCAAGCCAGTTTTCTCAGATAGGATCTCCTGTTGTTACTTTCTTTAGTTTTCCACTCTTTCATTTTAATAACTGTTCCTGACTGGAAATCATAGGAGACGCCTTCTCCATTTCTGTACTTCAAGGTACAGAATAACTGAAGCATGAGGTAGATTTCTACATGATTCTAGATGTCACAGAAGAACAAATATGTGACAGGACCCTTTTTTTCTTATCACATATGCCCAAAGGAGTACAGATTTATTGTTAACATTTTAACAGGCAGGATACAGGTAATAGAAAATGTGTGGGATGATAAGCTCTGAGAAAGTCCTGGGACCGTCTGTTCGGATGGTATAACAGTGACATCTGAGACATAGGAGTCACTGGCAGAAGTTACAGTTTTCAGTGATTCACTTATTGTCTGTGTTGTTTATTTGGTCAAAAAATATATCAAATATATCTGCTTTTTTTTTTCAAGTAGTTAAAAGCAGTCTAAATACTTTGTGCAGTCTAAAATACTTTGTAATGCATGAAGATTTTTCTGTAATAATTTTATTTCAATATTAGGAGGTGATCATGTATTTCTACATTCCATGAAAATTATTTTCTTAAGTACATAATATCTGAGCATTGCTCAGTGTGTAATAAACATTTTTAATGCATCAGGTTTATCTGTGCTGTAGCTGCTTGTAGAAGCCAGTAGTGTTACAAAAAGACTAAATTAGGTCCCATAATTTTTCTTCAGAGACAATCTTGTGGACTTTGAAATATGAGTCAACTGTTTGACAAGCAGAATGATGCTGCTGGTGACATTGTTCTGTTCTGGACCCGTTTTACAGATAACAAGATTGTCTCCCACTTGCTGGTGGCCGAACCAGAGAAGATCTACGCGATGCCCGACCCCACTGTTCCGGACAGTGACATCAAAGCGCTCACGACTCTTTGTGACCTGGCAGACAGGGAGCTGGTGGTGATCATTGGATGGGCCAAGCATATCCCAGGTACACACAGTATTTGTGGCAAATAACTGACGCACAGAAATCATCGCATGGATTGTTTTCCTGTGGGGACAAAGACGATTTGTTCTCTCATTACAATACGTAAAGTTTTCTCAGGGCTGTGGATTATTCACAGGCCATATGCTAGATGATAATATTCTTACCTTGGAAGCAATATTATTCTTGCTATGCTTGTTACCATGTTAATAAGTTTTGCATACTGCTCACTGAATCAATTTCCTTTATTACGATAAACTTGCAGTGCTGTCTGGAGCACTAGGCTGGTAGGAAGGGTAGTAAGCTGCCTTAAACACTCTCCTTGGTGCTCCTCCATGCAGCACTAGCCGAGCATGAGGCTAGTTCCTCTCTTCTATAGGGCACTGACTGAGGCTGTCTACAGAGGAACTAAAAATGCAATCATGTTTGGGCATGGCACAGAGGAGTTGTCCTCACCATTGACTTAAATAGTATGGACGAGTATGTCCTCGCCATTGACTGAACTCCATTGCAGCAGCAGGTCAGCAGAAAAATCCCAGTTCTACCTATGGGTCTGTTCCTTCAGCTTCACAGTTCCTTGGTCTGCACGAGGAGTACTGGGGTCTAGGTCAGGTAAATGTGTTTCCGTAATTAAAGCTAACTGGCACCCTTGTTAGCCAGAAAAGCAGGGGGTCAGCAAAGAGTGCTCGCTGAGTACAGATGAGCAATTTCTTCAGATGGTATTCGAAGTAGGGGCCTTTTCCCACAGTTAGGGGTTATTTGTACTTGCTCTGTGGGCTGATGCACAAGCCTGTAAACAGAGTTTTCAGTCTTACTTTTCACAAATGGTAAAGTCACACAAAAAGGTTTGTAGTCTTTATTGGTTTTTAAGGCATTTTTCTAGTCTAGCACATGCGCGGGAATGTTTGTGCAATTTTGTAAGCTTGTTAGTTTTCTAATTTCCGTAGTGGAGCCTCTCCAAACATAGGAATTGATAACCTTTAATTCCTCTGAGTAATGCAACATCCTTATTTTAGATGTGATGTCGGGATGCCTTAGTATTAATCAATAATCCAGTCAGTTGTCTATTTGTCCAAGTTAAAAAATATACTTTTTCTATCCTCAGAAGAAATTGCATTATTAGTCTTCTACTCTTATTGTAAACAACATAGTGGAAGCAGCCCAAGCACTGAATCTTTTTTATTCTTTAAGCAGAAAGCACAGTGTCTATTTTCTAGTCTATCACTTTATTGTTGGGGTGCTTGTTCATTTAGCATTGCACAAACATTAACTTTAGGTAAGAATTGCCTCTTCCTATTTCTGTACATTGCACCAAGGACTACGAGGCCCCCCTTTTTATGGTAGGTACTTGTAGGTCATTGTTGATAAATGCAAAAACTACCAAATAATAACAACAAAACAATTAGGATGCCTACGGAAATTTGTTTTACTTCAGGGGAAAGACAGCAACCTACAGAATCTAAGACAGCCAAAATGCCACACCGTTGAAATTTAGTTGTTACCTATACCACAAATGGTGTATAAACAAGCTTTGTATCACAAGCAGTGTTTTTCTGGTACAGTTAACTTATTTCTGTCTCCTTAAACTAGTTTGTCTTTATGCTTTGAATGCTACAGTAATTTCTTTAATCAAATTGATGGAAGTCCCTTTCCCAGCCCACACTGAAACCAATTTATTGGTCATGATACGCCAGCTATGTTGCTAACAGTCGTAACGAACTGTCAGGCAATATCGCAGTGAAGCTAATTTGAAGTCATTAGGTGTGCAGCGTTCAGGCAACAATTTGTTACAGTGGTTAGGAACACAGCTGACATTTCTGAATGGCTTTGTTCAGAGCAGGTCTAGATGAGCCCGAGCAAATTGTAAACTAATTTAAACATCACTCTATATTATACTAGCTACTTTGTCTTACACTGGTTGCTAATAAAGCACCCCAAATTAAGTCAAAACGAGTTAAATAGGTGAGTTTGCGTTTCGTCTCTGGAAGATACCCGCATTAGTTTAAGCAGAACTGAGCAGTGCTCAGGGAAGTCGGGCATGCAGTAGTTGCCGCGGATCTTTTATCCGTTTGATTTGGGAATATGTGGCACAGCTTGGGTTGGGCTGCAGGGGGAGTGGGAAGAGCAGAGGGAAGGGTCTGAGCAGGCTTTAAAATGAACCAGTGGATTTGGTGTGGAAGTTCCACACTGGTGTGGAAGTTTCCATACTGTTTTCCACCAGTGTGGAAAAAGCTATCGGATGCCATGACCGGGCACTGCAGATACAAAGCCTACAATCTGAGGAAGGTGTCTGTCGTGGGGCAGTCCTTTACGATGAGGTAAAGTCCAAAGCACCTGGCACGGTCAAGCTGCAGCTTTCTGAGGTTGTTTACGTGACCCCATTTAAGTATGGGAAGAGTTAAAAAAAAAAAAAAGGACTAACCAGGAAAAAAAGGCAATCCCTTTGGAAGCCTTTTGGTGGCAGAGGGCAGTGATAAAATCCCTGCTTGCTCTGTTGATCACAAAAATCAAAATGCAGAGGGGCTTGACGTGCTAGGGTAAATGCGGGGAGCATCTGTAGCTTGGTTTTGAGAGATGAAGCGCCGTTGGGCCGGGACTGCCTAGGCTCAGCTAGTGCCTGGCACAAAACCTCTTGTAGAAACACAGGGGTTGGTACTACCTGGCTGCTTTCTAGCACAGCCTGTGTTCCTGCAGGCACTAATATAGCAGAGTGGAAGAGGGGGGAGGCAGAAAAGGAGTGCAAGTCGCCCAGAAGTTCTCTGTGGGTTAGTGGGCCAGGTAAATCCTTGGTGTAAATCTCTTGGGAGTCAACTGATTATGCCAGTAGTGAATTTGTACCTAGCACAGCGATTTGTAATGCTCTTCGCTGTAGTGATTTTTTAAGGTTTTTATAATTGAAGGCCTTCACATATCAGCTGCATAATAACTAATAAAGATCTCATTCTAAAGCATTGTAATTTGAAGTCAAATGTATGTTTGTGGAAAGAAAACAACTTTTTTTTTTTTTTTTTTGCTATTCTAACAGGGAGTCTTTTAATAGAATTATCTATGAAAAGGTGATAATGCAACACGTATTCTTTTGTGACAACCATTATCCTTTGCAGCCGCAGCCTACAAATTGTTTTCAAAATATACGAAGTTCAGATGCTTTCATAAGCTCATTAATATTTTTGTGCTATTGGAAATATTTTCAGTTGTTGCTTTTATTCAACAAAAAGTGGATGCCACCTACAAAAGGAAATATAGAAAGAAAAATACATATAGAAGGGCTTTATCAGTAAATAGAATTAGTCTCCTTGCATTAATAAATCAAATAAATGGAAAGTGTGTTGTTATGAAACATGACCATGTCTTATCGGAGGAGGAAAAAGATCACAATGGCATTAGGAAATGCTTGACTTTAGTTAGAGCAGCATAAGGGCACCAGAACAGATGACGGTGCCCTAATAGCCCTTCTTAAGAATGACAGGGCCCCGCCATTAGCATCCTTTTATATCCTTGGAAATTGCTCATGCCTCGCTTTTCTGCTTCCTATCTGCCCGACTCTTTTTTATTTCTCTTTCAATTTCATCCGCGCTCGGATAAGCGCATGCTAACACAATATGATTGAGCTGTAAAATGGGACGCTGTCGCCTCTAATCTCTTTTATGTAGATATGGAGGTACTTCCACACTCCACTTCATTCGCTCCCATTGTTGGCCTTTTTAGAATGTGTTGCCGAGTAATGGAGGCTCAGTCAAATATTAGAGCTAGGTTTCACAGGGTGTGATAAGAAGATTATCAGCCCAGCAGTCAGATCTATTGTTGTTCTTTGTGTCAGATTAAAATATTCCTATGTACTGTAACTTCGTTAGCAAAATACTGGAGGTGCTTAGGGAGAGACTGATGCTGCTTCGGCTCCCATTTGATGAGACAGAGCCCATATTAATTGACCTACATAAATTGTAAATATATTTATGGAGCCTTTGCAAGACATTTTATTTTATTTTATTTTATTTTATTTTATTTTATTTTATTTTATTTTATTTTATTTTATTTTATTTTATTTTATTTTATTTTATTTATCTCTTAAAACAAGAGATGGCTGGTTAATTCAATACTTAACGTTGGTTGAGTTTTCCACCTTTTGCTCTGTATTTTTGAGAGGGTCTGTTTTATTGCAGGTATATTTAATTAATTAAACTCTTTTCCAACGTGAGGTGGAATTCTGCTGATGTCTAGTCACAGTTTCAGGGTCATTTAGGCACCATTTCTGTAATGTAACTGTCTCATTGGCATTCAGGAAAAATATGCAATGTTCTTTTATATTAAGTGGAGGCAGGAAACATTAAGCTCTTAAAAATGTGCATAACAGGAAGCTAAAGGGACAAAATGTTCTCTAAAAATTTGCATGCATGAAAAAACATCAACCAGACCATAGAAATCAACTTTTTGCACTTAAAATGAAAAATTTGTTTGGAAAGAGTAAATCAGGCTAATACATCAAAAATAACTAGTTACATTATTTAGCAGAGCAAGCCTGCTCGTCTTCAGCGACGCCCGCGTTCTGCCAGCAGTAGCAGTCTGCAAGAGGAGGAGTTAGAAATGGGTAGTACCAGTGGTGCTAGTTTGAAAAAGAAAAGAGGATGTGATTTTGATGGAGCAAATCCAAGGATGTTTTGAATATTTTAGTGCTAATGTTAATGTTTTATGAAACATTATTGTTCTAGCATACTCTTTGTAGAGGACAATATTTAAGCTTTGCTTTCCAAAGCAGCTCTCAGGGGTGTAGTTACATCCTCATACCGAGCAAGAGCATTTCTTGCTGCAGAGTTGTCATTTCTAAAATACCTTTTTCTCATCATTTGTTCCAGGAATACCACCCAGTGTAGGTAAAAGTACAGAGCAAAAGTGAACAGTAATCACTTTTGGAAAGCTAATTTTCCAGAAAGCATAAGAGCATGCAAATATGGTATATCCATGCAGGTATGAGGTGCATATGTATTTGTTCCCGTGCGCTTAATTGTGTGTGTATCTATATGTCTGTATCTTAGTGGACCTGTAGCACATGTTTAAGTGAGAATGAAAAAGTGCTGAATGTTATTTCATGGTAGCAATCACGTCTGTAGGACTTTGAAGATGGGCTGAAATCACGTATTGGAGCTACCTGGTGTATAAACCACATCTTTTAGCTCATGTTAGCACCCCCTGTATGCCCAAGTCGTCCTCTGGACAGCCATACAGAATCTGCAAGGGGAATACATATCTGCCTCTATGTCTGTCCTATGCTGCTTGCTTCTGTAAAGTCACTTTATTTCTGCTGAATTTGAGACCTTCGGTCACGTCATCTGCTGCTGGCCGAATGTGGGACCATTTCAAGCAGGAGCCCATTCGTGCAGCTCTCCTGGAGCGCCCTGGCGCAGGGTGCCTGCGGCTCCAGGCGCGGGTGGCCGTGTCGGTGTGGTGCTTGCCGCTCCTGTAGCATGGAATGGGCCAGGAGCTCTTTCACGCTAACAGGTTTGCACTGATCCTCACCTGAGCCTCCTGGGGAACCAGCGCATACTGCCCTTTATCGCTCTTCTGTCTGGGGCACTTTGCAGGTTCTCTTGGCCTTCTGCCTGTCAAAACCCCACTGTGTGCTCTGCTCTTCTATGGGCACGCGCTGCTTATGGGAATCAGATGCTCTTCCTTGGGATGGAGACGTTCCCTGGCTCCCAACCTGCAGGAGCTGCGTTCCCTGGGGGATGCCGTTCCCCAGGCCTTGCGGGGAGAGGTTCCAGCCAAAAGGCTGCCCCAAAACTGCAGACTTCCCTGGCCTCTGTTGCTAAATGGTTTCACAGGGGAGGTGGGCAATAGACTATCAGGTCTATTGAGCCTTAGCACAGAGGAGCTGCCTGATACTGCCAGACTGCAGATCACGCCACTGATTCAAGTTCTCAGCAGAGTAGAAAAACAGTGTATTGAAATGCTAGGAGTTCCTCCATCCTGCTGTTTTTTTACATCAGTATTTTTGACATCAATTGAACTGCTTGGAATGGTGTTTTTATTATTTTTTTGGAGGAGGAGGAGGAGGTGTATGTGATTTTTCAAGGCAGGAAAGAAGTTGGATTGAGGTATGACTGGAGGTGTGATACAGCATGTCCACTCCATTTCCAAAACAAAACACGAATGTGCAGTGTGGTAGATGGTAGTTACAGACATGTCCATTTGTGTATTTTAAAAACAATATATCCACCTAAAATATAATGACAGACTATCCTTGATGGATTCGTTACTGAAGCCAGTGACAAAATCTTTGCAGAGTTCAGGAAGAGAAGGAATATGCCCTGTGTGGAATACGAGATAGGCCCACCCCTAGTGCGTGCCTGTTGATCAGAAAAGACTGGTTCCAGTTCACAATTGAGGGAGACAGCAGTGGAGAGGGGAGCAAGTTACTGCTACTGCCAGTCATAGCTCTGCGGGGATAAATAGATCACTTTAGCTCCCTGAATAGTCAATTCTCGTATCTTTTTCTAGCATTACATTAACCGAAAATTAAAAAAAAAAAAAAAAAAAAAAAAAAAAAGTATTCCTCAGTTATTAAAGGTATACATTAATATAAAATATATGTGCAGTAAGATTGAAATGATACTTTAACAAAGTCATCTATATGCAGGTTTTGATTTTAAAATAAATCCCTATTAAAAAAAGAAAAAGAAAAGCTTGTTTAAGAATAATCTTGAGCAAAAGTTGTCTCAAACTTTTTTACTTAGTTTTATGTAGGCACTTTTTTTTTAATTGAATCCTGCATTAACATCAGCTTCTCTTCAGATCAGAATTAAGCAATGACTTTACATCTTAGGAAGCCCAGACATGGCTCCTGTCTTCCTGTTCTTTCTTTCCTAGTGACTGTGTCTTCCCCTCTCACCCTCCCTGCACAAACACACTTTTTTTAACCAGTCTTCTTCCTCCGCCCGTGCCCTGAACATACCCACTACACTGTCTGGTTGTTGCACTCTTTCCTCCCCCCAGTTTTCCCCCTTTATCTGCCTCAGCCAATCTCCAAATGAATGCATGTCTATCATGGCCTTAGCTTTGACACTCTGGATATATTGATTAATAGTTGCCCTAAGCTCCTTTTAGCAAATCAAATTTTCACTTTTAGCAAGGATTTCGCCTCTGATTTATTCAGCAAAGTGAAATGCACTAAATTGACTTTGACATTCAGGGAAAATGGCTGAAAAACAAAGAGGAGAGGAAAGAGATATAAATTGTGTGGCAGCTGGAGACTTCAAGCATAAGAGAGACACATTTTTTTTCTATAGAATATCACTGGTTAATTTGGAAACATGCATTTAAACAGAGGGTGAAAATTATTCTTTTAAAATTGGTGTTTTTTAGACTTAGGATTTGGGATAGCACAAGCTTTACTTAGCAAAATGCAATATATTCAACCCAAATTCATCACTTGCTAATCATGGTGCAAGTGTGGGATCCACTTTTGTTGCTACCAATAATTATTATGTTAAACAAGAGACAGAGAGGTTTCTGAGTAGTTTTATAATGAGGTGCTAAATTGGTAAATAGCTTCCTACCATTGTATTATGTTCTTCACTCCTGTGGCCCTTTAAAAATAAAAAATGATTACTAAAAAGAGAGCAAATCAACAGTAAT
>VZSV01000012.1:2102486-2124128 GCA_013398735.1 Nothocercus julius
AAAATCAGGAGTGGTTTATTACATTCAGTGACTTGTAAATGGACCGATACAGCCCTTTTCCTCACTTGCAGGCACTGTATTGCTGAGGTACCATGAGGCCCAAAATGGGCTGCTGTATGTTGTGTGTTTAAGGGTGTTCAAAGTTGATGCTGAAAAGAATAAAGGAGAGGGAAAACTGAACATTTTTTCATCCATTTATTTTAACACACCTGCATGTAGAGTCCCAATAACCATTTTAGGACTATGAGGTTCCTAAATAATAATAATAATAATAATAATAATAATAATAATAATAATAATAATAATGGGGCTTCTAGGTAATATTGCAGCAATCTGGGGGCTCAGTGCAAGAGAAGAACTGGAGGAAATGGCTTGATCTTATTCAGCGCCCAGGCGTTACACGAGGCACCTCTAAAAGCAAACAGACAGGGGATTTGCCCAGCTAATTCGGAGAGGCGGCGCGGGCATCGGCTGGGGCGGGAGCACAAGCCGCACAAAGGACCTGGCGCCCCAGGGACAAACCCACCGCAGGAACCCGCGTGTCGGCGGCATCCGGGAGCTCTCCGCGCTCCCACCGCCCCAAAGGAGCCGCAGCCACGTGCCGAATGGAGCCCTGGGCACGTTCTCCTCTTTGGAGGACAGCAGGACTCACCTCTGTACTCGCTTCTCGCCTGACAGAAGGGTTTACCAGATGAGGCCTATGGATATTGCAGATGACTCGTAACAGTTTTTCTTGTTCTGAGCCAACAAGAGCCTCAGAGGGAAGGAAATTTAAATGTATCTTAACCCTTTAAATTTTACTCTAGTTTCCTTTTTTTTTTTTTTTCCTTTTATAAGCCATCTGCATCTGAGGCTTTAGCAAAAATGGACTTTTGCAAGCGGGACATACTGAACCTGCCTAACTACATGCAATTTATTCCTTTAAAATCATTCCCGTTCCTCCTCATGTGTGGTTTAGCTGCCAAACATCTTAAAAGACTACCAATTAGACTTGTCAAAATAATTCAAACTTCTGAAATAATCTTTGAGGGGGCTTCCTTTTCCAAACTTCCCGTACCTTTACAATAAATACTTTGCTGAGAAAAATACTAAGACAGTTGGGCCAAATCTTGAAATTATTCCTTTTGTAAGAAATGTATGGAAGAGGCACATGCTGCAGAAGTCAGCCAGCATATATGTACCATAAATATCTCCTCTGTAGTTAGGAGACTCCTCTTTCTCTAGAAAAGTAAGGCTTTTTCAATCAGAATCAGAGTTTTAAGACATCTTGCAAAGAAATTATTGTCAGTTTTAAATTCCGATACAGTTTCTGAAAGCTGTGCTAGATACAAGATCACAAATGTTACATCTTGTTTAGATCTCTTGCTTGAGAAAGCAGCATAGCCCATGCCGAGAATGAAGAAGTAAAAGTAAAGCAGTGTAGCGCTCTCAACATGCTAGTCAGTTAGTCTGTTTTAAACCAAATCGAGTGACCTTTAGTCATGTAAGTTAGCCTCCAACCCAAGTATATTTACATTGTGCTGGGTGGGGAGAAAAGGGCAGCTTTCCAGGCATGTGAGTTGATACTGTAAATCTAGGATGGAGGGAGGGGACACAGCACCAGTCACTCGCAGCCTGGATTTAGAGCAGAGAGGTCTACACCTGTGTGACTGGGTCAGCAGCACAAGCTGATCCAGTCTCCTAAAGTTATCTGAGACCAGGTAAATACTATAATTCTAAGGGCGCCTCCCGAAGTGTCTACTTTCTCTCTGGCTGAGTTAGGCTTCACCCCTGCTTAACCTACATTAGAATAGGATTAATTACCTGAATTGCAATGCCCCCTAGGCAGTCAGCACGTTTCTGGCAGGGCACGTGGTGACCTGGGCATGGCTGTATGCAGTGTAGGGGTGGCAGAGGAGTTCCTGGGTTGTAATGGCAAGACTTGCTCCAATCTGATCAGCACAGTCAGCAGATTTTAAACATCAGTTGGCAGTAATCACCTTCTGCACCAGCTGGATCATACGACAGCTTTATGAACTTATGTCTCCACTGCTGGTAAGCTGCTTTGTTGAGCAGTTTATGCACACATGTATGTAGATATACGTAAGGAAGAAGAATCCCAAGAAACCTATAAAGCAGAGAATCCAAAGAATCTAGGTCCTGAATGCTCATGTATTTAACTACCTAGATTGAATATTTGTCTGTAACTTTTAAGTCAGCTTTCCATGTTATTTTAATTCTTTGCTTCCAAGTTTAATATACTGTGGAGTTAGTAGCAGGCAGGAATATCTAGCTAATTTTCCATGTGAGAAAAAAGTAAAGAACCTGTCTTCTACTTGAAAGCATGTGGAAGAGAAGATTCTTTAGGAGTATGTTGCTCTGATGAAGGGGTTTTCCCCCTGAAGCTCCTGAGATGCCTGTTACAGACAAGAGGCAATTGCACAGTACAGCTCTTCAGCTGCCATGTGGTGCACTGCCCTTTTCCACATGGCATTAAGAGCTGAGGTGGAATCAAATACTGAAGTGAGGGCCAGCTGCACAAGCAGAAGGCTCCAAATTCAGCGGAAATGGCCCTTGAAGGCTCTGCTCGCTCAGCAGATCCCCGCGTGGCCGGGGCTGCCTGCGCTCGAGCGCAGTGGCAGAGCTGTGGGGAGGGTGGCGAGGAGGCGGGGGGCGAAGCGGCACTTCGGCTGCCTCTAGCTAGGGGGAAGATTAGGTGGAACGACTTTGCATGGGGGGGGCTGCGCATGTGTTTGTACGAAGGAACTGCACGTACCTGTGTGCAGGTATCATGACATTAACAGGCTGTAGGGTGTAGTGCTGGCCAGAGTTTTTTTTGTACTCGTGCTATAGCACTGTGCCTGCCTAAAAGAACAGCATCAAGCTCTGCATTGCTGTGGCTCAAGGTAAATGACGCAGGGTATGCAAGTTACAGGGGTTCTTGTGTCCTCCACTAGCTCTGCTTGGGTGGAGGAGCATTTTGATTCCTTCCCATATTGCTCTTCTTTGGAAAGGCATTCCACTTTGTCATCAGTTTTTCCCTAGCCCCTACACAAAGTTTTCCCAGAGACAAAGATGGCGTTTGTGTAGATCCGGGAGTGTTCCTGTTCCCTTAGTGCCAGGGAATCTTCAGCTAAAGCCCTAGCTCAAAGTATGCAATGCGAACGCTGGGTGATCGTCACCCAGTAGAACTGTTAGGAATTTATTTCGTAAGAGTTTTGCTGAGTTTGCAGGCGCCACTCATGACTTAGCCTGAACAATTCGCCTGATGTAGTCAACCTGAATGGGGAGTTCACAGTGACGGCAGAGTGTGCCTAGCAGTTAACAAGCAGTGAGCAATTCCTCCTGTGTGTTACAATCTCCATGTGTAAATCCTGAAGCACGCCGTGGACTTCAGAACCGAAAGGCCGCTTTGGAACAGGGTGTTTCAGAAGGCACCATCCAAAAACCCGAGAAGAGTTCGTAGAGCGGCGCCCACACTACCCAGGATGAGGCAGGCACTCGAGTACCAGCGAGGGCAGCCCCACGGGAACGAGGCTTAGAGGGGCCTTCAGGAGGTCGCGTCAAGAGAGCACGGTGTTGACACGGAGCATTTGTGTACTCTGGCAGTCGTCACTCACCCTCCGTGATAACCACACAGTCATGTGGAGAACCTCCTTGGGGAAGAAATGCGCTTAAAAAGAGATTATGGCAGAGGGAGGCACGGGCGTGCGCTGCCATGGCTGTCGTGAGTTGCAGCACCACAGCCTCTCAGGTGAACTAGAATCTGTCATGGGTGGCTACAGCCAAGTGCCCTGGCTCTGCAGCAGGAAGTGGTACCTGTTTATATACTGAATGGCAACACTACACCATTTGGGAGAGGCCTGAAGTGTGTCCTAGTCAATTAAAAATGCAGTGAGAATTTTAGGTAGGCAAAATGTAATTATTTAATTGGAATTTGACCAGGATGTTTTTCCACTGTTAAAGTAAGTATAAATTACCTGAGCTGTGAAACTTTAGATTATGAAAATATTTTGAGGTCTTCTGAGCATAGTAATTGGAGCCATATATTCAACTTTGTTTTTAACCTGACGCTTTATAAAGGCTATTCCCTAAATCAAGTTTTTTTACGTTGTCGAATACCCTTAGTGAAGCAAATTAGCAATCAGTTTGGAAAATATTTAAGTATTATAATTATGTTATTTGCATGGACATTTCCACTGTGTAGAGTTCTCTGTGTTCCTAAACACTTGAGGGCCCAGATCCTCAGCTGTCAACCTGCACTCTTGATCCTTGCTCTTTGATACAGACTTAGTTGAAAACTTATTTAGAGCAACAGAAAGACTTGCCTTGACTTTGGTGGATCTAATTATGCAGGTCACAATCTAAAACCTGTATGAATCTCAAAACTTTCTTATTTGCTTTCTGCTTGACCCACCACTTTGGTTTCAGTGTGGAAGGGGGTACTCGGTGCAGTTTCTTTCACAAAGCTAATACTTTACCCACAATAATAATTTATTATTTTTATTAATATTATTATTAAAGAGAGACTTACTGAAGAGGAATAGGTTCCCTTACTTCAAGCAGAATAAGAACCTGCTTTTAGCTAGAAACATATTTCAGGCTGTGGCCAGAATGCTTGAATCTTTGTTGAGAAATATATTATTTAGTTGCTTATGTTATCCCCATGGTGCAGAAAAAAATCTATAGAAAGCCTCTCCTTTTGATTTTGGAGGATTTAAAAACACTACCTACCATGCCTCTGGAAACGTTCTCCGATGCTCTGGCTGTAGACAGTGGTTCCAGTTGCCAGAATCATAATGTCCAAACTGCTTTCCCAAATTAGCTTCCCGTCGGCTTGGAGAGTTCTAGGAATTCATCCTCTAAGTCATGACTGTTCTTCAGGGGGTTCCCTAAATTAAAATTGTGTTTTGTTTTTTATTTACAAGTCCTTTTCACTAACTGTGCAAAGTTTGGGGCTTTTTTTTTTTTTTCTCATTTTGTTTTGCTCTTTTGTTTGTTTGTTTGTTTGCTGCTCTTTAAGGGTGGGAGGCACCTAAGTTCAATCCTGCTACACCCATTGATGTATTTGTGCAGTGCTGAGGCACGGGCTCCATGTTACATCCATACTTGGCTCGTTATCCTCTTATCAAGCTCTTTGCATCCCTTTGTTTATTTGAGGAGACAGGAAGACTGTGTGAAGGCTGCTTAGTCAGGGATATCAGCGTTGTTGGCAGGGGAGTGATTGCCAGTTGAAAAACAAGGCATTATTGCTCATTTTTTCCCTCTTATTAGTTTGATTACATTTGCAAATCAAATCAATCCATCAGACATGATCAGGCCTCGTCCGCATTTTAAGGAATAGTAATCTCCGTCTAATAAGATGCAAATGTGTCACATCGGTAAGTAACCAATAAATCATCGTCTTGTCTTTGGCAATCATTAAATATCAGAACCAACAGTCAATTTTTAGTATTTTCAATTTGCGATATGCCGCTGGAATATAAAGATAGATGGACGTAATTACACAAACCAAACACTATTTCAGTTCATTCCAGACAGCAAATTTAGTGGAAGGTATAACTGGCTTGTCATCACACTACATTATTCCTGGCGGTTCATGCAAAGTTCACAGACAAGCTTCAAATGGACATTGCTTTTTTTGCTTCCCCTAACAACACTCTTGCTACCATCACCAAACTTCAGTAAATGACTTCAAACACTGTAGGACATCACTTCATCAGTGTACGAAAAGGCACAGAAACATTACAGTTTCCCTCGTGTCAGCTGCAGGTATAAGCCCGAAATCCAGAAGTTTTCCAGTACTTGCTGTGTTCTTCCTTTCTCTTTTCTCCTTTCCATTTAGATGTTTTTATCTGAAACCTCATTTTTTCCTATCACAGCTTTTGCAAGTTGCTTTATATTAATTTTCTGATCATAGTGAAGAAGGACTCTGCAAAGGAATGTGCAGTAATTGGGAGACCTGCTTCCGCCTCTCTCCTCCTTCCATCTCCTTTTTATGAGAGCGTGAACTCAAATTGTTTTTTGTATTCTTTTTTTTTTTTCAATTGATTTGGGATTTGGGAAAATTGATTGCCTCATGTGCATCCTGGGGATTAATTGATATGTCTATTGTCTGGTTCGCAATGTCTTGCTCTCCATTAATGGCCCTATTTGTGTACAACAGTTCATACACGCTTTTCAAGAGAGACAAAGAAATAGGCTGGTGTCTTGGCAGCACTGGCAATGAAAAAAAAAAAAACCCACAAAACTTGTCTTAACCAGAGCAGAGTTTTCAGCTACTTAGAGACACTGTTCTAATAGTGAGTAGCGCAGAACCGGAAAGTTCAGTCCTTGCCCAGGCAGACCACTCAGGCCAGCGAGATTTTGGCTCACTGGAAATTGTATTTGTGGGCCCTCCTGCAGTGCTGAGTGGCACGAGAGGGAGAGAGCTCAACATGCGCCTGTCTGCCGTGACACAAGTGGCTGTGCAGGAGGCAGAAAAGAGGATTCCCGAGGCTTGTGCTGACTTACGTAGGTTTGCAGGGCACCGGAGCCAGACAGTGGACTTACTGTATCTGACCTTAGGCAACTGCCCGGAGGTTTTCCTGGCCGAGGGCCGTGTGCCCTGCACGGATCTGCCGCTGCGGCCTCCTGGGGTTCAGCTAAACCTCGGGTGCTTCCAGCGACCTTTGGAGCGCTCCATTAGTGCCTTCTGCAAGAACGTAATTTCCACAGTAGCAGTTTGATTTGATTTCGTAAGCGAGTCAGACGGAGGTGAGGAAGAGGCTTGCTTGCGAGCACACCTCCTTGCTTGCGGCCCGGCGTCCCCCGGAGCCCCTGCCTCTCTGCAGGATGCTGGGAGGCCAAGGGAGAGAGGCAGACACGAGCGTGCAAACGGCTGTGCGGTTGCAGCCTGTCCTTGATTCGTGGCACCAGAAACTCTTGTTCTCTGACTATGGAAAATTAAGAAGGAATACTTGCGAGCTGCAGTGTCCTTTCCACACGCCAGATTTTTAGACAGTGTAAAATGCAGCATCACTAGATAAACTTCTTACTACCTGACAAAAAGTTTTGCTACCTGTGGGTCAGTTTTTATCATTAAACTATTGGAAATTTCAGGCAGCTTCAGGAAAACGAAAGTTTAATCCAGATGTAAAGTGAAGCAACTCTTGTGCTGCGGCCTTGTCAAAGGATGAGCTTCCTGCCACTTTTTCTCCCAAGATTGCTCTTATGTTAATACATTCCTGGGTGTTTTAAGGATCACTTGCTAGATGAATGCTGCCAAGGTCTCTGGCAAAGGCTCCTCCTGTTGCTCTAGTCTCTGGAGACATCGGGGCGCAAAGCTGCCTGCAGAGGCCCCGCGCCCAAGGAGCTCAGTACCAGGACCTTCTGTTCTGTCTAACCAGTTCACCTACCACCGTGGTGTGTTTCATTTGCTTCTTCGTCAAATCAGCAATAGGTCTAATTGAAAGAACTGGCCGAAGAGCAGCGTGAGCGTCTGAGGAGCCGGCGGCCCCGCTCTTGGTGCTGGCGCCTCTGCCGCCGCCTGCGCCCGGCTGCGGCGTCCGCGCCGCTGCAGCCTGCGCTGGCAGAATCGCTCGCCCGCCGCTCCCCTCCCAGAGTAACGTTGACGTCGTCGTGCGCGACACCGATGCCGGCACGCGTTTGCACTGTTACAAATGGCCCCGCTCACTCCCGCGTGAAAGCTGGTGCTTAGCGTGTTGCCGAGCGCTTGGGATGGCTGTTCAGGTGCGCGCGCTCAAAACCTAACACGCAGTGGCCTGGGGGTAAAGTGGTTGTGTCCCTGGTGTTGCGCACTTCACCTCCTGATCTCGCGTCCGCAAGGAAACGAGATGTGGAGGGTCTTTAGGCCTCTGCAGAAAATTGCACCTGAGGGAGACAGGGAGGAGAGGAAAGGTTTGGCACGATACAAAATCGGCCGCCCAAGCCAGGCGGGTCCCGCAGTGTTGCAGGTGCGCTGGCTGCAGCCTGGGGAGGCTGAAAGGAGCACCACGGAACGGCAGCAGGTCCTGCGGCTTCCCTAGTGACACGAGCGCTCCGCCGGCTCCGGCGCCGCAAGCGAAGCTGCGCTTCCCGCGGGGCTCCCTGGGCTCTGGCACCGGCAGCAAGGGCCTGGCCCGGTGGAAAAGGATTATACATAATGTTAATTTTAAAAGAAAGAAACGTGGATTTCAGCCTTACAATCTGTATCATTTCAAAGCCGTCTTGATTTTAAAATATGGTAAACCCCTAGTCGTTCACATAGGGTAATCACTTCTGATGCATTGAAAAAGAAAATAGTTAACAACAGAAAATATATATCGACACATGGAAAGATAATGTTTTTCAGAGAAGTTTTATAGGGACTTTTTAATATGTGGCTAATTACATATATACACATAATGGCACTAGCAGAGCCATTACAATCCACTGGGTAAATAATGTGCATTTTACAAACCTTTTATAAATATGTATTTATTTGATGGACCAGAACGGTTTTCTTGACGTCATTCTCATCCACTGAGTAAATAATATATGGATTGCTTTTAAAAATAAATATGTATTTCTGCAATAGACATCCCAGGCAATTGCTCAAATAATATGCATTTTTCAAACATTAAAAAAATACACAGGAATATATAGAAATCTGGCCTAAATATGTATCTTCCTCAGAGATCAAAATGACTCCAAAGGTGTCAGGCATAGGTTTGAAATTTCTGCTTTAAATTGTCAGGTTGTGTCACAACCTAGAGTTAATTAAATGTGTTTATGTATTTTCATATATACAGTATAATATCAATGTCTTTTTACAGTTTTAAAACACTAATACACTTGACCCTTTTATTCAGCGCTATAAAGTCAGCACTGTGTGGCTGAAATCTTACTTGTACTTTGTGCTTGTTTTAAAGCAATGCAAAATGCACCTTGCAGACACAGTCCTGCTTCCCTCGGAGCATATGGGAAAAAATCTGGTCACCTTAGGAGTAATTTGAAACTCCAGTATACTGCTTGATTTAAACTTTCTCTTAAGTGCAATCTGTTCTGTTGGTCTTTTCCTGATGACTGGCTGGTGTGTATAAGTATGATAAAACATCATTCTGCTCCTGGTTCGTTACGAGGGCTTGATTCAGAGCCTGTGTGCTGAACAGGGCTCTTCCCACGGGCCGTGGAGGACTTCATTGCAAGCCAGCTGGACATGAGGTTCTGCCATAATCTACTGTCAAGGCGCAAGACTAAGACTAAGTCCCTTTCCTGAGTCTGCCACTGACTTGCCTTGTAATTTGGGGCAAATCTTTTAACTTCTCTTTGTTGAAACCATGATTTTATAGTTCTAATTTTGGGAGTCCTTTAAATGCTATGGATTTAAAACATTAAATATGGTACACAGCATGCTGGGGTTGAAGGACATAAACACAGGGCATCATCTTTTTTCTTTTGGTTAGATCTACCGCTGGTTAGGTCTCCTCTAACCCAGTATTTACCAGGAATCATGTTGAATATATTTTTATGACTCTTTCTTTTGCAGATATTAGTTGTTTTTTTCAAACACAAAGGAATAAAATACCACAGCAGGCTTCCGTATGAAAATGCATATCCTTAGCTTGCACAGAAAGGCTCTGAGGGAGACTACACATCTCCAGGAGCATCTCAGGGAAAGTCAGCAGCACATTTGGGAGCCTTTCTCCCACTCTGAGGTCAAAATGGAAGTAAACCTTTCCAGGGCACAGAGAG
The DNA here is from genome assembly GCA_013398735.1 of Nothocercus julius. Lineage (NCBI taxonomy): Eukaryota > Metazoa > Chordata > Aves > Tinamiformes > Tinamidae > Nothocercus > Nothocercus julius. The sequence goes on from VZSV01000012.1 coordinate 2,112,180, forward strand.
CGGCGCAGCGGAAGAGCCCGGTGGGTAGTTAATGTGCACAGGTCATCACCTGCCACTGCCCCAAAGAAGTGCTGACATAGGGGGGTCTGACAGGAAAGAAACGCAAAAAAAGGGAATGTGGGAGGCAGTGGGGAGAGGCCCGCGTGGTCCAAGCCTACCTGTGCTGCTTCTGCACAGCACCTCGTCAGTCAGGTCCTATCAGCCACCTGCGAGGGTCCTTCTGAGTTGGCAGTTTGCTGGAGACACAGCAGTGGGTTTACATCTTGGTGCTGAATGTGGATGGAGAGAAAGAGGGTGGCAGTATTTAAGATCACGTGGGGAAGGGTATCTTTGCGTTACAAGATGGAGGGCTTGGAAGAAAATGTGATGGTGCTGAGGGATAGGATGGCACAGCTGCAGAAGAGATGGTGTTTATATCTTAGTCATTCTGTGACCATACTGAGTATGACTGTTAAATTCTCTATATAATTAAAAAAGATAGGAGTGTTCGTACATTTTGTTGCAAATTGATACGATCTTTTTTTGTCAGCGATCTGAATAAGATTGTACTATAGTTTTTAATTTAGCAGATTAAGGAGCACAATTAAAATATCATGAAAAGATCATAGTCTAAACCCTTTTTTTTTTTTTTCTCTTATCCTTTATCTCTGCCAAGCTAATAACAAGAGCTGGTGTATATAACAATTGCCTCCACTACTGTAAATTTGCTCTAGTTTGTGGACTGAAGTGTTAATAAATACCTTGCGGTATTCCAGAGGGAGTAGCTTTCCATCTAATTAATAAAACTGGGAAGAATACCCAGGACACTGAACCATATCTTTCTTATTAGTGTTGGCTTCTACAAAAGAGAATCCCTGAATCTCAACACATTAGTAAATGTCATACTCCTGGGTTGCACAGAGACCTCTTGAAAAACTGCTGATTTGCTGTAGAAAAAAAAAAAAAAAAAATCAGCGTAGGCTTTAGAAACAATTCAGCTAGGGAATACCAAGTGTAGAAAATCAGTGTAAAACATGGCATACATTATAACAGCTACAGATTTGTGCACCATTTGGTAAATCTTAACAGAGAAAGCATACAATTATACCCCTTTTCCTTGCTGGTTTTGGCCTGCACTTACATTAATGTCTTTATGTCAGAGTAAAGCCAATTAGATTTTTTAGAGACTTAGCAAAAGCCTTCCTGTGCATGTACTCTAAAACAGTTTTCTTCAAAACACTTTATTCTGATGTGTAATCTTCATGTAACTGTTTAATAAGTGGAAAAAAAATACTTGAAAAAATAAAATGTTTTAAGACTAATGTTGAAAGTCTTTTGCAGATCCCGTTATAAAATGCTGATACCCTGTAATTTGCAATAATCCTTACTTGACAAAAATAAACTTTGTTTTGCTGTGCCTGAGCCAGTTCTGCTTCAAGGCAGTTTGCAGAAAACCACAAATTAACTAATTTTCTGACCAGCAGATATTTCTTTGTTATACTTTATTAAAAATTATAGCTGCAATCTTACATTATGGAACAGTGATATTAATCCTCTGACTGGATATTTACCAAGGTGCATAAAAATGCATGCAGTCCTTTTATGAAATAAAAGTATAGAGTGGTATATGTGTGTTTTCTCAATTATGATGATGATCATCATTATTATTACTAGGCTGATATACAGACTCATTGGTTTACTGCTTCTGATCGAAATAAAAATAACAGTATCTTTGTATTTACTTCTTACATGAAGTTTTCTCTCCGAAAAATGCTCCTGCTGAGTACATTTGTATTTGCTTTTCATCCTGGTGATGTGCGTGATTGGGTGGGCGGATAGAAAAGAGTACAGCAACAGAGCTTATCCGTGGAACTGATCCTGATTTAACTAAATACAAGTCAACTGGATGGGAAATGGAGGTGGGAAAAGGTTTGCCAGGGTTCTTTTGTGTGCATCTAACCTTCTCAATTTTATGCAGTCCATGCTTTAGTTAATGTCGTCACTGAACTCAGGTAGCTCATAGCTCACTATAGCCTAAGAGGGCCATGTGTGCTGCTGTCCAGGTGTCAAAATCCGGGAGTGTCCATAGAGCCTGCTATTCTAGTTGCTGTACTGTCTTGTGTATGCTTAAACTTCCAGTGTTTCCTTTCTTTCTTTTTCTGTTACGAGTGTTCATGATGCTTCCAAAGATAGTACAAGGAATAGATCAGTTCACGCCCTGTACCGTGAGCACCCTCCATGCGTGCGGGTTCAATAAAGAATGTTAGAGCAGCTGCTGGCCCTTAGAAGACCATATATCAAGCACTTCCCAAATTTATGCTGGAAAAAGCCTGTATCGCACATTCTCTTGTCTGTCTCCCATTGCAGCTTTGTTGACCAGTGACCCTTTGTGACTCTCTTCCCTGTTTCAGGAAATACTTCTCTGATGTGACCTGCTTGATTACATTATTATTTTGTCCTTCAACAGGTCATTTTTTTTGTATATGATAACACATCTTTAATAAACCAAGAATACAGTTTAAATAAGAGGTAGGCCTCCTATTTCAGTAGCTTTCTGAATCCTCACATTTCAGTACCTTTTGGAATATTTTGAGTTTGTTTAGACAGGCACACAGGCGTATGCAAACACACGCACAGAGGTATGCCTTGCTGCTCTTGCATATAAGACACACGTTTTCTACACCTCCCTTGTTCCCTAACCCCTTCCTACAGTAGCAGCTCCATAGTGAAGCCTCGGCTGCTGTGATTTTGAAATTCTTTGCCTAGGGCACATCTCTCTCAGCTTCTCTAGTCTAAGCTTTAATTGTAGGAGTAGGCTGCAAACAACTCTTGGGAAAAGCAGCCAAAACTCACGAACTCCTGTTTTTAGGAAACCAGGAACTAAATGCTAGGTCATTGACATATATTCAGATATCTTCTGCAGGATCAGCCTCAGATCAAGGGCCATTATCTCTACAGTAGGCAGAAGCCCCAGGAAAACTTCTTTTAAATTCCTATGCTTAGAGATTATGTTAAACAAGGGAGAAGAACATCTCTGGTTCTTTTCCTTTGGGTTCAGAGCATTTTCTCTCCCAGTGTCATGGCTCCCCATGTAAGCACCAGCTCCTTCTTTGGGCTTCAGTGGCAGCCTTCGGCAAGGAGTTCCCCGGTCTGACCATGCCATGAACAAGAAGTTCCCCTCTTTCCGTCCAGTGTCAGTTTCTTCCGTTTCACTGCAACGTCCTTGTTTTGTGTTGTGAGATAAGGGGAGTAAAAGCATTTAACCTAGTTTTTATCATAGAATCACAGAATGCTTAAGGTTGGAAGGGGCCTCTAGAGATCATCTAGTCCAACCCCCCTACACACGCAGGGTCACCTACAGCAGGTGGCTCAGGACTGCGTCCAAGCGGGTTTGGAAGATCTCCAGAGAAGGAGCCTCCACAGCCTCTCTGGGCAGCCTGTGCCAGGGCTCTGGCACCCTCACTGGCAAGAAATGTTTCCTTAAGTTCCTGTGGAACTTTTGGTGCTGATGTCATTTATATCATTAATTTGTATATACTTTTGCTGTATTCTCTGATTCATCGCTATTTTGAGGTAAATGATACCTGCTTTCTCAGTGTCCTTTCCTAGGAGTTTTCCCAGGTACCTTATTCCACTTTGCTTTCTCGAAATCTCTACATTTGTCATACGTTCTTTGCAGAAGGCTGAGACATTCTGCCATTGGTATTTTAGATCAGAGAGTACTGCGAGAGAATATTTTTCTTCCAAGTTTTCCTGTGTTCCGATGTGTTTTTAGCCTTAGCCATGAGCCCAGCTTCAGCTTGACAGGTGTGCTCAGGCTTCTCGAAGAGGCCCTAATAGTTATAATTTTCCTGCTAATGTTTTTATAACATTAAAAAAATGCATCTCCGGTGCTGCCTCTAGCAAAAGCCTAAAATCTACCTTCAACTCTTGTGCAACTGGTCAGGATAATGCACTTAAAAATCAAGTATGTTCTGCTTTTTCAGCCTCCAAAGCAAGGCAAGTGCATTAACTTTTAAGAGCATAAATTACAAACTTGTTGACTTTTTTCTTTCATTTGGAGGAAAAGTTGATTTGCCCATATAAATCCCCTTTGTGAAATATAATAGATAGGTAAGGTAATTCCTTGCTTCCTATAGAAAAAAAAAATGTGTATTCATCAAAAATCTGTAATTCTTTTTAGAAATACAGAGGTTTCCAGCAGGGCTTAACATCCTTAAGAAATCAAGCAAAGTCCAAATTGAATAAAAGGCAGTGAGAGAGAGAGGGAGAGAAGGTTGCCTTCCTGCAAGCCGCCAGCTTTCCCAAGTGCCTCATCCTCTCTCCTCTGTCATCCTGAGGCAATGTGCCTGCATTTGTGTGTAGATTTATAGTTTATCTTTATCTATGGCTTCATCTGTAGGTAGCTATTATAGCCGCCTTGCCTGGATATTGTTTGGGCCTGATAGATCTGTCTGTAGTTCATCAAAGGGGAGCTGAGTGGCTAAAAGCCATTGGGTCCAGCTGAGGATGAAATACGAGCCATCAGCCTTGGTAATGGCTGTAAAATTTCATAATTACACGGCCTTTATTACATTGCATAATGATCCTGAAGCAGTATGGAACAATTAATTAAGATTTTCAACCGTGGCTCTTTCAGAAATTAAAAGGTGCTAGTGGCTGAGAAATGGGGAAGTGTCTTATCCTAAAAGCATTAGGGATGTTTAAGAAGTACTTCCTGGGTACTTAAAAAAAAAAGGTGGGGGAATAAAAAAGGCAAGAAAAAGAAGACCAACTAGTTAAGCAACTAACGGCAGAGTAACATTATCATACTTTATTGCTAATTCTTAATGCCAAACCTGCTTCTAAAACTCCCAAAATAGCCACCACCATAAAGATGCCCCTTTTCTGTTCTGTAAAAATGTGCTTTTTAAATTTTTTTCTTCCCCCTTGTTCCAGTCCAGCCATTTGGGTCATTTATCGAAGTCGAGTCCTGCATATTACCAAATAGATGCATGCCGTGCCATAGGAGGGTCACTTAGCTGCGTGGTGGGGTGGGCCAGCCGTGGATTTTGCATGTGCACTTGCTCGTGTCTGAAGCCATTGAAATGCTTTGAACATCTCTGTAGTTCGACAGCCATCCCCAAGGAAGCCTTTTCTTAAAACCTGTTTTCCTATTTCTCTTCCTTCCTTTTCTTCGTTGTGAACGCCACGTGCCAGGTATAATATCATATTTTCCATGAGAGTGACCTCGGACCTGATAAAAGTAATTAGATTCATAAGGTGCTGCAAGAATGTCTCAGTGGCCTCTGATATACGTACTGAAAGGCAAAAGAAAAGAAGAAGTGTTTCTGTATGTGTAAGTAATACACAGCGTAGAGGCAGACAGGAAGGAACCCACGCATGGACACATAACCTGTTGTGCTCAGTGTCTGCCTGTAATACTGAAGGCCAGTAAAATGTGATCCAGATGGGGTGCGCAGTGCTCACTGTGCCAATGGTAATAAAACTAATGAAAAGATAGAAAAAAATACCGCTGGCATGCTCCATGCGCGGTCAAAACTTTCCTGAGATGGCCTGACAGGAAGAAATCTGCTTTTCTCTGCATGCCACTAGTTGTCTTTTTTTTATTTTTCTTTTTCCTGTCAAACTATTTTGGTTCACACCAACTCTCTATCTAGCTCTCAGATAGGTTGAGCAGAGAGTATTATTGTTTTTAAATTGACCGGTCATCATGTAAGGTCCTACCGTTCTAAATATTTTATGAGATGCTAAGATTTCCCCTAGGTACCTCTAATAATAAACTTTCGGCAGAAAATTTAGAAAGCATTATGTGTTTCAAGGAGGAGCTGGCTGCGTGGAGTAAATTCTCTTGTTGAGTCATTTATTCCCTTAATAGGAATTTTCTGATCTGCTGTCATTCTTGTTCACACACTGGGTGTCACTGCCTCTAAAACACTTGTCATTCTTTAATGGAAACAAAATAGTCATTGCAGCCGGAGCCGCAATGTCATTCCACTACCCCTTGCTGCGTCGGCAATAGTGAAAATGACAGAGCGGCTCTCAGTAGGGGTAATTAAAATGTAAATATTGATATTTTATTATTTGAAATTACTTTCCAGTGCGGCATTTAATATCTCTCCATCTGTGCGGCTCTGTTTAGCGGTCACTTTAGTGCAGCTCTGGGATGCCAAGCGGCGGCTTGATCCCCGTTATGTCAAAATGCTTGTTGCTGCTTAATTTTGATATCTAATTAAGTGGAAAAGTACAGTCCACACTGTAATCCATGGCATCTTAACCAGCTGCTTGGGTATATTTAGAATTAATCTCCACTATGGAATCATCCTAATGTATGCAATTAAGAGTCTGCCGATGGCTAATTAGGTGTATTAGAATCAGGCAGCTTTCTTTTTTTCTTTTCCACCCCCCTTTTTTTTTTGTTGTTGTAAACTTAAGACACCGCCTCCAGAGATGATCTTGACGACACATCCATGCTCAGCTAGGTAAACTAAAAAACTTCAGGTTCAGGTGGGAGAATGCGTGTCTGCATATGGCCGTCTTCACCCCAAGCAGGCAAGATACACACATCATCGGAATCTTTTTGGCATCTGGAACACATCAAGGAAATCAGCAAGCCAGGAGGAAAGTTTCAGAAATTGGGGAGAAGGAAAATGTGTGAAAAGGGTAGCAGGGAGGTGTCATTTATCTGCTCGAGGCTTGACCAGAAATTTTGCAGCCCTTAGATGCGGCGTGAGTGATATTAGCAACGTCAGCGCGCAGAGGGTTAACGAAGGCGCCTTGATTGGATTTATAAGCAGCATGGTCTCGGTATGCTAATGCATTCCGGCACCGGGGCCACGTTATCAACATGATTGGGGAATTCCTGGCAAGTTGACTTGGCCTGCTGGAAAGCTGGAGGGAGCAGGGATTGCCACTGCTCTCGGGGAGGACACAACCGGAGGCTTCCCGGGGAAGCAGAGGAAGGCAGCAGCGACCTGGCACTCCCCAGCAAACCTGCCTTTGGAGCCAACACGTGCAGCAGGTTGAAGAAGCTTGAACTCTGAGTGGCTTGATATTCACAGCCTGTGTTTGAAACCGTTTGGACACTGAGGCATGCAAGGATTGAAGCGAGCGGTATTTGAATAACTATGGTGGTTGTTACTTGTTGGGGTAGCTTCCTCTCTCCAGCCTATGTTCCTGTTTTTTTTTTTTTTATCAGTTTCATAAAGAATAAATACAAAAAAGGAGGGGGGAAAGAGAGACTCTCTGTAATTGTTTTATTCAGTCGTTGGCCAGCAGAAGCAGTTCCTTTCCAAGCGCTGGCTCTCACTAGCCTTGCTCTGCTCCAGGTGCTCAGAGCATTTGCTCACCGTTACAGATCTCTAGGATCTGCTCCAACAAGGGTTCCAGCTCCCGCACTGGTTTTTGCGTGTTTTTATAGCAAAATGTCCTTTTGCAGAGCTGATATATTCTTAGTGGCACTGCCAGAGCTATTCTCATTATCAGTGCCATGAGGCAGCTCCTGTTGTCGCACAAATATCCGTTGGGGGAGTCTTTAATTATGTGCGAGAGCAAAGTTTAACTCGGGCTGGCTAAGCTCCTGGCAAGCTCTAGTTAGGGCTTTGCACCATGTGCGTGTATGGCCATGAGTCTCCTGAGCAAGCGGAAAGGTGCCACCACTCCCTGGATTGCATTTTGGGAGGGATTCAGCCCTCTTCCATGGGACCTAGTGTTTTGCATCTGTGGTCATTTTGCGAAGGACAGAACATAGGTTTTTATGAATACTTAACCCACAAATCTAGCCTTAGCACACCCATGCTCAGATACCTCCAACTACAACAGACTGAAGGGAAAATTGTATAAGATCAGTATTTATGCTGTAGAGTTGGTCGTTTCTCATATAGACTTGCCCCAAGAAAGCAACCGGGGTCATAAAAATAATCCTGCTCCATTTCTCTCTTGCAAAAAAAAAAAAGCAAAAAAAAAAAAGCAAAAATCAAGGGGTGCCTCAGAATATGTCAGGGATTTTAGAAAAGCAAATTGTGTCCCACACATAGACTTTTCAAATGTAGGTACTAACATGGTGGTAGGAGCGCACTGCCGGGTCTGTCTGCCTCTGCCTTCTGCAGTGAGAAAGTAACCTCCCCCTGCCAAAAACCCAGCGTCTACCCCTCTTTAACAGGCACAGGCTGAAGATCTGCAAGCATTAACTTTAAGAAGACAAATCAGATTATACATGTAGTTTATTTTAAAAGTCAGCCTTAGAAATCTCTAAGTTCATATTGCTCTCCTTAAGGAAATCTACCTGTGATCTACCAGGGAGCCATGTTAGACTGTTCTTCTGAATTTCAACATTTTTTCCATTGAGCAGATTTTAAACTTAAAAACCTCCCAACAGGTAACACATGGGGTCTTCTATGTGCCAAGAGTCTAGCAAATGGGAAAAAAAAAAAAAAAAAAGAGCGGTTTTCTACTTATTTGATATTTTCCTTTGTTCTTAGTCCATCTAATGATAAATCTAAATGTAAGTGTTTGCCTAACTCTGTTCTAATGTATGATTGGTATGAATCTGGACTAATGCTATTTTAACTTCTGTAAATTCGGTGGTAAAACTAGCCCCAAGGGGAAACCCAGCATTAATCTGTTTGAAGCTGATGTCTTATATTTTGTCTTTTTCTGAGTGAATACTGGAATAATAAAGCATGAAACGAAAATCGGTGGAAATAAAGAATACCATACTTCAAACAGACTGTTTTCAGAACCTCCACAATAAGAGTTTCCATACATGGAGGTCTTACCAAAACTGTGCTGAAGCGAGGGTGATTCACCCCGTTTCTCATCTTTAACGTTTCGCTGTGGAGTGTTAACCAATGGAAGCGGTTGTGTGAAGTCAGAGACATTCTTACCCTGTGACATTTTCCAGGTCCTTCCCATTGCTATTCCTAAAGGAAAAGCTCACAAGAACTTCTGCTTTTAGGCAAAAAAAGCAAGAAGTTTAAAAGTAGCTGCCTAAAATTATTTGGTTGGTTAGAAGGGTAGAAAAAGAACGGATTTACTGAAACCAGTTTTAACTATATTAAGTTACTCTGCATTATCGTGAAGAAATGACAGGCTTAAATTGTTCCTGTTTATGGTGATCGTGTAAGCTCGGGCACAGGGTAAAAGGCAAAACTGAAATACTTCTAACTGGCATTTAAATTACATTAACACCTTTTTGTATAGCCTGAGCGAAAGGTCATACTAGAAAGCAACGTGGTCCCTGTTTGTAAATGTCTAATTTGCTGCTTTTAAATTGCTGCGAACCTCACTCAGTTAGTCTTGCTGGATGAATCCAGTGTTGCAAATACTTCTGACAAGCGAGTATTTGCCTGGAGAGACCCCATTGTTCCTAATGGATGGCGAGGGACGTGCGGGGGGATGCATTTTTATTGCCGTGCCATCTATCTGCTGTTGTTTCAGGGAGATGGAAGTAGCGCCGCGATAAAAGCCTCGCGTTTCCTAGCGCTCCGCATGGCGTCTCCTGTCCGGCTGGTGGGTGTTAGTCAAAAAGTGCTTATCCTCAGCATTTCTTCCGCGTTGCAAAATACGAAAAAACATCTATATTTTATAAGAACTCAGACAGCCAGAGACAGAAACATAAACATACTGAAATACAAAAGCAAGGAAGCGCACGGAGTTGGCCGAAGGTGTCCCAGAGCTTGGTGCTGGAGTGCGAGCGGCTCCCGGGCGGACACAGCTCCAGGATGCGGGCAGAGCATCGCAGGCACAAGGCGGAGGACTCACCCTGTGCTGTGGGGAAGTTGGGGCTGGAAACTAATCCCTGCACCTATTTTTTAATTGTGCTACGTCAATCCTAAATAGCTTGGAAGCTGAATCCCGCAAGCAGAACAAACTAAGCAGCTTTTGGCTATATTTTTAGCCCGTTCCTGTCTGTGCTTTGATACTTGACCTGTGATTTACAGGTTTGGGCAAATATTTGTGCTTTTCCTTTCGTGATTTGACCCCTGTCACATGAAAATCTACAGCTGTGATTAGATTCCACCTTCCTGTCGCATCCAATGCAATGATTAGCCTTTGGCCAGGGGCCGTCCTGGAGGTCTCCGTAAGCACGTGGGCATGAAAAACAAAGCAAAACTGAAAAAAAAAAAATGGCAGAATGAGGTGTATCCATTTGTGTTTCAGCTCCCACCAAGAACCAGCTTTCATCCATAATCTGTGAAATATGGTTAGTGATTAGTGGGAGCGCTCTCCTCCTGTTCCATAGTTTTCATAACAGCTGACATGGATCTTGCTATGTATTTTTATAATACAAAGTGGTTTAAAATGCAATTAAATCTATTTTGTCTGGGAGCAATAAAAACATTTTCATAGTTTAGATCTACGAGGGACATTCAGCCTTAGATGTACCCTAAAAATTTGAGTCATGAATTGAGTCAAAAATTGAGTCCGTGAATTTTTGCAGAAGGAAGAGAATAGCTGTGCATGGAAGTCAGTACTACAGAGATTTCCTCACCAAATAGTCTGATTGTGCGTAGGAAACATTAGGTAGCCCTAGCTGAGATTTCTCTGCCGAGGTTTCTCTGCCTTTTGTTTACATGTCTGGAAGCTGCCTAAAGTTGTAGGATGAATCTGGGCAAGTGCTGACGCCTGCGAGGAAGGGAGCGGGCAGCAACATCCCAGCTGGAATACGGAAAGCGCCCTGGGCCGGATTCTGGCTTTGAAATGAAGTGGAACTTCTTTGCGTTCACCTCTGTGCCAGCAGCGTGAGCGCCAGGCCCGCTTTCCCTTGTTTCACTCTCAGGCCACATGCTCGTTAAATAAAGTATTCTGGGCTGAATGAAAAGTTAAAAAGAAAAAAAAAAGGCTTGAAATATCAGTTTGTTCTTTCACACAGTGGTGAATATACATCATTTTGAAATAAGAAAATTGCGCTGGAAACATCAGTAGCCATAAAACATTTAGAAGGAAGTTAATCTATCAAAATTAAGCGTAAATAATTTAAAAATCCTGCTCTGATATTTCAGCTGTGTAAATACATTGAATCTGCAACACACTAGTGAACATGACATTTTTGAGCACAGCTTTGATTATAAAAAATGTAAATGAAGATATTTGAAGTACAAACCAGGGCAAGCAAGAGGAGTATTCTGCTTGTAAAACTAGCAATCACAAAAACAACCGGTGAAATAAATGGGAGGTGATTATCAGAAAACTCCAGCAACTCCCCGATTTGCCAGTTATTTTTATAGCTGGTTTGATCAAATCGTCTGATTTCTAAGCACATCATAGAGAGGCACAACGTTCCTTCACTGCAAAGCGAAATTAGCTGGGATTCAAGGCAGAGTAATCTGATTTAGGCATCGCATTCAGTTTAAGGCTGGAAATAATAGCAGGGATAACTCCAGCCACTATCTTTTTTTGTCAAATACTTCTCGGAGCGCTCTGTGTAAGCCACAGATCTTACTTTGGCACTTGACCATCTGCAGCTGCTTCCCTCCAGCCCCTAGTGAGTTAGTGTCCATGAAGTCCATCTTAATGAAGTAGAGGAAAGGGTCTGCAGGAATATAAAAGATTTACCCTGCTTAGCATGGAGCTGTGTGCAGCGTGAAACGGAGAGCAAGTGCCGGATGTGCTGGGGCTTGCAAAGCTGTGTGGTTTAAATAGCCCCGTCGTGGAGACGCTGCAAACTGGAGGGGTTCGCTCGCTCGCCATTGTTCCTGTCATAAAAATGCTAAGGCCTTTGTACCTATTTGTTTCTGCTTCCTTAGAGCTTTGGGTTTGCTGGTATGTGAAAGGGAAAAATCAAGCATATGTTCAGTTGCTCAATCAACCTTTTCTCCATCCACACTCAGTGATCTCAGTGAGTCATTACGGCATAATTACAATTTGAGTGCGATATGCTGTTTGTGGAAAAGTATCTATTTTTAGCCAAAGAAACACTCCAGTCCCTGAAAGGAGGCGAAAGAGAGGGAAAAAAAAAAAAAAAAAAAA
>VZSV01000012.1:2145935-2167706 GCA_013398735.1 Nothocercus julius
GCGGGGCGGCTGCGCGCGGCGCCCCGCGCGGCCCTGCGCTCCAGGGAGCTGCGCAGTCAACGGCAGCTGAAAGGCCCTTAAAGGAAAAAATACTTTTAGCTCACAAGTGCTTTAAAAATGGCACTCCTAACACTCTCCGGTTCAATTTACCATGCTCTATCTAATTTCACAGCTTCACTGGGAATGCCCACAAGGTGAAGGACTGGCAGTAAAAGGAAGTCAATAAGGGCACGATGCTCGCAGGAGGCTGCAAGGAAGTCACAAAAGTGCCCGTGCTACTCGCCAGAGGTTAACTGGGAGTCCACACGGCTTCTCCGTGGCACCGAATGGAAAAAACGCGTAACATCCTGAGTAGCTTCCTTCCTCATCACTATCCTAATTTAAATTAATATTTAAAAACAAATAAAGGAAAAATCTGCCTCTGAATCCCCATGGACTTCTCTATCTTCTGAAACAAACACACTTCCTATGGCCTACCAGTTTGCTGCCAGATGGACTTGCCAAGTACACAGATCTCTCCTTACCCTCATCTGAACCTTCACGGAACAACTTGTCCATAGCAGAAGCGTGTCGGTGAACGAGCGTCTACGCGCCGCGAGGCTGGGCCGCCGCGCTCGGCCGGGACACGGGATCCCCTCCTCAGGCAGGGCCCAGGCGGCAGCGCCACCGCCGCCTGCCTGCAGCGTGTCCCGCTCTGCTGCTGAGGCCGCTCGCAAACACCGTTAGTGTTCACTTAACAGATCGCTCAGCTTAACTGTAAAGCAGTTTAAAACAAGCATAAAAGAAAGGCTGAGAGAGAAGGACCCTCCCTCCTTAGCCTCTTCACCTCTCCTCCTTCCCCTCCATTCACCTCCCACTCTTCTGTCACGAAGCAGCGCTCTAGGATCAGTGCTGTCCCGAAACAGCGAAATGACCTAAAATGCTACCGCAATTTCCTGCCTACTGAACACTTGGGGCACGTGATTCTGAAAAGAAAGTGCCAAGTGTTTGCTGTCCCACTGGAATTAAGGGGGGAAATGATACAGTTCCTTCAGGAAAGCCGCTGGAAGCGGGTAGTCCGGGACCGGAGCAGCTCTGTGCTCAGGAGCGGCCCACACTTTCCTCCTCTTTGGAGAGAAATACCCGGGAGAGTGGCAGGAATTCTTTGCGGGAAGAGCGGCTAGGTGTGGTGTGGCTTCACTAGACACTTGGTTTCGCCCCTTCCGCCCGGGCTGTCCGTGCAGCAGAGCTGAGGCTTCAGCGCCAAGTGTTCTCCGGCACAGGGCGCCAGCCGCTTGTCTGGGCGCTGCCGTTTCCAGCCCCTTTTGGTTTGGCCCGTTCCCAGGAGAGCGGCCCAGGTGCCAGCGCCCAGCTACCCCCAGCAGCCACCGATCCCTGCAGAAGCCCGAGGTCAGCCAGCTCCTGAAGCCTCGTCCCGGCTTGGTCCTGTCGCTGTCCAAGGCACCGTGAAAGCCCTGGCACGAGCCTGGCCTAGCAGGGCTGCGCCTGAGCCTGCGCGGCGAGACCCGAACGGCGCAGAGCAGCACCAGCGAGCCGGCCACGCGTCTCTCCCGGGCCGCAGGAACGGGGCAAGGGAACAGCAAACACCTAACAACTCTCTGCAGGCTCTGTCCTGCCCCCTTTTGGTTACAAGAACTTGCCCAAGCCATTTAACGGCTCTTTTCCAAGTGTAAAGTGGCGACGAGTCGCCACATCCCACTAGCATTGTGGGAATTAATGAATTACTCCATGTATATTTGCAATGGCTGATATTTCATATGTATTCCATCTTTTTTTTTACAGACAGAAAAAAAATAAATAAAAGAAACCCTGCTGTGGGAGGGAATAGGGAATAGCTTCTTGGGATCAATTCCCACACCATGAGGAAACAGCAAAGGACACAGCAAGCTACAGCACTGTGCTTGCTTTGCATCCCAGATTGGAACAAAACGAACGAGTTCTTCAGTTTCTTTTGATGACTCTTTGTCCTCCCCCATTTCTATCTTATCCTTTGACAACAGCAACAAAAAAAAATGTCTTTGATATATTGGAGATTGTGGTGCGTTGAATGGATCTTCAGGCAAATTGTTAAGATGGACTTTGATAATGCTGTAAGAAGTAAATGTGCCTGTACTTGCAATATGAGGGTTTACATAGTTCCTACATTGATTCCCTTGCTCTTTTGTCACCTCGACACACAGACCCACTCACAAGGTGACCATGACAAAAGTGTTCAATGGCGAGGGGGATCCCTTCCCCCTCCCTCCCTCACTCCTTTACATTGACCAAATGTCTTTCTAAATGACTTGCTGAGCCAGGCTATTCTTATATCTTACATATAAATGGAGTCTGTCTTACAACCAGAAGATTCAGGGGAAAAAAATTCAACTCCCAATGTGAAAAGATTAAGGTCGGTCACTTTACACTACAAAACGTTTTCACAAGAGCAACCTAACAAAGGCCACCTGAAAGGTGGATTATAGCCCCAAGAAAACCAGGAGATTCCACGACATCCTTTTAGGACAGTACCACTTTTTATAGAATTGCATCAGAAAAGGTTGGGGAGAGAAAGATGATGTCAAATACGAAGAAAAGCTCACTTGTCTCCCTATTTTCATTTACTTATTGGCATTTTTTATGGGGAGAATGCCTGCAATGTAGCTTAGCATAGCTGATTCACAGAAAATGCACTCTTGTACAAAAGGCAGCAGTTAACCTGAGATGCGAAGCTTATTATGAAGGCAGCTGAAGAGTCCATGGTTTGCTTTCTTATACATATTTTAGGAAACAAATATAGGCCAAAAATTTGTTTGATTTCCTTACATCAATACTTAAACTCAGCACTGGTCTTGTCAATTGAAGAAGGACTTTTCTCATAAGAAATCAGAATCTGATTTCACACGATTTCTTTTCTGCTTTTAGAAGCTTTCCTTGGAATCCTGATAATTACATGAAAAGTAGAGCTTGACACAGGTTTGTGGACAGACACTGTGTCTGAGAAATAAACGGGTCTAATCAGCAAAGTGTCACACACCAGTTTCATAAACCCTCACCTAAGTAATACAGATCCATGGTAACACCACCCCCTCCAAAAGTGTTAACATCCTACTATTTGAGACGGCTAAAGAAACTCCAGAATTGTCACAATAGAAGGCTGGGGGCACGCAAGCAACTTTTCAAAGGATCACATTCTAGGGAATGGTACGGCACGATACGTCGGAACATCGGAACTGAATCACTGCAACACGCTGCTCTGCTGCACTGCTCTTGCTTGTTTACTGCATCATTGTTTAAAAGCAAATGACAGAAGCTATGCGACTAAATACCTGTAAAGCACTACAAGATCTTTGGAGAGAAACTAATAAAAGTGTCGTTCACGAAGTGAAATGATCTTAACAGATGTTCCAGCTTAAATTATTTGTACTTGGCACCCTGGCCCAGTCAAATTGCACTTTATTTCAGTAGACTTCAATTTGGCAAGGCAATGAGTAGATTGCCAAATACATTAAAAATGTATTTAAAATTGAAAGGCCTTGCCAAGAGCAAGGGTGGTCTGCAGCAGACCATCCAGACCATATAGAGATCATATATAGTTTTTATTATTGACTAATACGAACAAGACTTGTAGCGGCCAGAAATTGTAGCAAACAGTAATCATCAAACACACTCATAGATCTGGAAGAATCTAAAGATGAGAAGATTGCAACCATGTTAGAAGAGGCAGGTAAAATCGGCAGAAAGAATATGTATGAGAAATATATGTGGAAGAAAAGCAGCTGTGGAGAAAGCAAGCTCTAATGCACAGGCAGAAAGAGAGAAAGAATATATGGAGGAATAGAAAATTAATCAGAGAAGAGGAGAAAGGCTCTAACCTGCCATTTTGTTATGTCTGTTTTATAAAAACCTAACCCTACTGGAGTCAATGGAGTTACAGCCATTTATTTTTCATTTTTCTAACATCAGTATAGAATAAGAAATGGGCCCACAAGGCTAAAGATGTAGCAGGCCACGCAGTGTGATAAAGAAGAACCGTAACGGAAAACACAAGTATTGCTCTTGGTTTTGTGGTAGAGTGATGGGTCCACCCTACACCCAGGTTGAGGACAGTGCACGTTTTGTTTAAGTGGTTGAACAGTCTGTGGAGCTGAGAAGAGCTGTGGCGTCCTGGCCCGTGGCCATGTTCTCCCTGGCCAAGTCCCCAGCCCAGGGGCAGTCACAGCTGGGCTCCCTCAGGAGCCACAGGGCCGCTTGGGTCTTTGCTTGCACCTGAGCACCCCGAGAGGCTTCCAGGTGCTGAGCCAGAGCTTTACCCTAAATTGCCCTCAGCTGGCACAAGTGTAAACAGCAGCACCTGGAGAATCAGGCTGTTGGATGGGAGGTCTCCCCAGGGTGTTTAAGGCAGAAAGATCCAGAGCTGGGTTTTTGGTAGGCTGAGTTGCTCTTGCTTTGGAAGTTGTGTATGAGGCCTGTTGTGCAGGGACTCCTCTGCGCTGGCTTTGGCTGGGGAGAATCAAAACTCAAGAGTTGTATTAGTAGGACCCTCCTCAAATGTATCAGGCTGGTGGTTTGTTTTAGCTGTGATTTAAAAGCCTGCCTCCAAACCCGCATGTTTTATCGTTATTAGTGTGGAGGTGGCACGGAGGCACTCCGTAAGCACGTACAGCTGGAGTGCCTTTGCCCTGAAATCCCCGCGAGCTGAAGTATAGCCTGGAACGGGAGATGTAATTAAGAAAAACATGGTAGGAGGATAGAAATAAGAGTTAGGTCTTGGTGTATCTTATTTGTAGGTCTTGGTGTATCAAGTGTTTAATCAAGTTTTGAGAGTTTGCCTGTAAACTGAGAGCAATAAAGTTTCATCCTGGTCAGGATGCAAATGGTTTTTTGCACTTCGTCAGCTGAAGTTGAACTATGTGAAGGCAAACTGAACTTTATGTTCCACCTCCTATATGAACAGCTATTTTTGGAAGCTAATTATCCCTGTTTAGGGAGTCAGATTAATATATATTTGTGGGATACAGAATGTGAAAGCAGAAGGCATCAGCTTGCAGGAAATCAATTTTAATATCCCTATACCTCTGGTAGCATAACTGTCAATATGCTATATACATGTCCTGCACAGGCTTCTATTTTACAATTAAGCCTCTTGATATACTGTGTGCATCACACTTGAACTAGAAGGACTAGGGAGGAGCCCCGGAGAAAAAAAGGAAGGACTAGATTTGGTTTCTAAACCACTCCTAAACATAAGACTTTTTTTTCTATGAAGTTATCATAAACTATTAACTAAAATGTAAAGCTACTTTTGTGCTTGAGTCATTTGAAAGAGTGAATGTTTTTGCTAGTTCTTGCTGTTCTTTCCATTTTACATTTGTGGGAAGAGTCTTTGTGTCATTTAAACATAATGCTTGCTGACTGTCCTTCTAAATCCTTGGAGTATCAACCCTCAAATTGAAGGGATGAATCTACATGTTGGGAGGCAGCGAGCATCCTGAGGGAGGCATGAGGAGCCCTGAAAAGAAAATCCTGACTTCACATCTCTGCTTCCCTATGCTGGATGAGAGAAGAGAGTTTTTCCACAGGTACAACATTGCTGTGCCTTCTCCACAGCAGAGATGGGTGCACAGGGCCAAAGTCTGAGATGGATTGAAGCGTGTCCTGTGCACAAATTAGTACGTAACTTTCCATTTGTGTGTGAGCACCAGCTCATATGCACAATGAGACCATGCCCCTGTATAGACTATATTTCATATGTATTGAAAAGGATCAATCAAAGGATCCCTCTAAGCAGAGCCCCTGCTCACTGGGTGAGGTGAGGCACCTGTGAGCAGAAGGGATCTGCTTGGGTGCTCCCTGAGGAGCCTGGGGTACAGGAGCTGGACTACTGAGGATGGTGTCCCTGGTGCTGTCAGCATTTCCACACACTTGTGCTTTAGGGGAGCTCTGGTTTGGCAGAGCTGAGTAGCTGGTGGATGCATTGAAGAGTTTAACCAGGTTAGATTGGAGGGAACTGGCTTTACTAGAGCTTGAATTGTGATTGTTTTGTGGGGAGCAGAAGCAGGACAGGGAAGGCTGTGCTTCCCCAAGGGGCTGAGGAAGGCTGGTTTATGGAAGATGTGCACTTATGGGTGCCTGGCAGACCCCCCAGCTGTCACAGGAAAGAAGCAGCATTTTATCTAAGAAGCCTGCTGTCTGCTGGTGCTGGATAGGAGTCATGGTGAGAATAAGGCATGTAGATCAGGGGCTCTCATGGCTACTTCTAGGTGCTGGGGTGGCTGTGAGTCAAGCAAAACATAAAGGGGAACCCAGATGTGAACAGGTGAAGGCAGTCAGGACTCATATGGTGAGTTAATTGCAGGGCTTGCATTGGGCTTGAAGAATGAGGGCTTGATTGCACCCAGACTTATTCTATAGACTTTTGAAGGACAGTATTTCATGGTATGTCTCTGAAGTAGTCTTCACTGTCCTTTCATTTTGTGTTCTGCTTATTTTTAATTTCTTTGAAGCTATTTGTACTAACTGCTGCTGAGAACGTAGGATGCCTTAGCAAGCATGCATGTCATTTTAACACAGGATAAATGAGGACAAATCTTTTGTAAATCATCTATTTTGATTTTCATAAATATATTAAGCTGAAGTAATTTAAAAAGTCTTTGGCAAACAAACCAAGCTAGGTAGAACTAATCTGCACAGATTAATTTTGTTCGCCAGCCCCTGTCTATGGGGCAGCAATCTTGCCATGCTTATTGATTATCAGACAAGACTACTAATCCCCTTAAGGTCATTAAGTGTACTTAATTAAAGAGCAGTTAGCAAGCTTCTCTTTACCAAGTTAATAGTGGCTGTTAAAAGTGATTTGTACATTACCAATATGGTAGCTATTAATCTAAAAGTCAATTTGTCATTTATATTTTCCCAAACAAATACATTTAGTAGGCCACAAAGAAGGCTAGGAAGCATTAAACATCTGTTCTGGCAGCGTATGTGAGGAGGAAGCTTTGCTTTCTTAAAGAACTAGAAGGCTTAGACAGTAGTAATTTCCAGCTATTCCATAACTTCCTAATCCATTGGCCTATTTCCATGTGTATTGACAGAAGGAGCAGGAGAAGGTAAAAATCTCGATGGTGTTCTGTCAGGCAAATGAACATCCCAGCTAGATGGAGAGGCAGGCTCCAGTTAATGTTGTCTTGAGAGAAAGTTTGAAATCCATTGTTATTTTTACTTGCTGATTGGCAATTGCTGTGCAAAAAGTTTCAGATAAGTTTCCCATTAAAGTCAAGGAAGGAAGCTGGAGGTATAGTTGGAGTGATTTAAAAGATATAGAAGGGGAAACCAGGGATATTGAAGAAAAGGAGGATGAGGGGACAATCTACAGAAACATGAATTTCATTGTTCTGTGAATATTGGATTTTTTTGTTACTGTATATGTATGTGAATACATTTAAATTTTAATGATACATATTTCAAGATTCAATGTGTATTAATGTTTTCTGGTTCATACTGCACACATGAATTGCTTTGAGATGGATGTAAAGTGAGTGTTTAATATGCTTCACTAGTAGAAACTTACTGTAACAAAGTAAAAAAATTAGTGAAATATTATGCATATATCACATGCTCTGTTCTATAGATTTAAATAGCAACCTAAAGACCCAAATCAATTGCATCTAGAAAATGACAGACCTCAATTCTGCTCCTACTAAGAAGCAGAGAAGGGGAAGGGAGAATGAATGTTACATTGGACATGGTCTCAGTAGTGCTTGGTGGAGTTCTAGAAAATTGAGAGCTGATGAGGAGAGCTGTTGCTTTCCTTTTTTGGTTTGAGCAGGTAGTTCTGAAAGAATGGAAACTTATTTTCAGAGGACTGGGAAAAATTTCTAGGTAGGAGTCAGAGTAGAGTATTCCAGACTTAGAAAACTTGCAAGGATAAAATGTCAGTCATGTTTATTAAGGTTCATCTATTTGCTTCCAATATTTTTTCTGCTGTATATACATATAAGTCTTTTACAAAGATAGACCCCATGATGCAATTCTTTTCCCATTAAAAAATGGATTCTATACTTGCCAATGGGATAAAATTCTCATTTTGATCTCTAGATGCAAATATATCCATAAGCCAGGATAAAATATTATCTGTCTTGATCGTGCAGCTGGTGCCATTCTGGGATAACATCTGCTTTTGAGAACTTCTTTATCATATATTATTTTTGTTTTACTTATCAAGCCTGTTTAGGATGTTACCTGGCACCTTGACTAAAGGTGAAGGTCTGTCTCTGGCAGAAGTACGAATGTAACTGAAAAATAAAAAGCTAAAAAACTTAGCTAAAAATTCTTGCTCAAAGTGAATCAGGTTGCTGATTAAGTTCAAGGTATGGAAGCACAAAGGGCTAAGCAAATGAAGGGTAAGAAAAACAGCAAGAGAAAACTGGTGGGAGGGAGAGAGGATGTGTGGTACCTTTCAAAGCTGGTGTCTTTCCTGAGAAGACCTATGTGGGACTATACACAACAGACAAGGCAGAACGAGTGGTATCAGGTAGTGCATTGCCCATGTGGCAGAAGGAACAAGCTTAGGCCAAACCTCAGAATGCACCTGTGACTTTTGAAAGTTTGAGGCAAAGCACATCAGAGAACTATATACTGATAACTATGTAATGTGCATAACAAAATAAAGAAAATGCTACTAGTTATAAACATCTTTCAGGTTTTAGCATCTTTCTATGTGTGTTTAAGAAAGTTTACTCAACGAAGGGCCAAACCAGCATCTCTCCTGGAAAAGACCTTTAGTTTCTGCCGGGAGTCTGAATGAGAGGTTTCCCACAGTTTTTCTGTAGCAACAGGATCAGTTGCCACACCTGTGCAGTTACCTTAGCTTTGAATAGTTGTGTACTACTAAACATGACAGAGCCTCCCTCTCAACTACATTTAATTTAGAAATTTCCAAGCGGCTTATCTGCTAACAATCTTTTAATATTCTATTTATTCATTTCATATTGTTGCTTGGGCTGCTCATATAATCAGATAAAGGTCATTAAACCACATTTATGATTAAATAGGATAAAACTATTTATTCTCTTTACTCAGCCTATTAATATTATAGCTTATGCTGGCTAGATTTTGATATTTAAGTGAAGTTGCTACATTTTTTCAAATATTATAATTATATGAAAAAGCTATATTATCTCCTTGTGAGGATTACTTTCCACTAACTTATCTGCCATAATGTCTGTACACATTGGCCTTCAGATTTTCTCATGTTAACTGCTGACATCTCTGTCTCCCATCTGGTATCTGTGTAGACCTCCAGAGTTTTATTTTACTATTTTACTCCTTAAGATGTACTGAGTAGTTGCTAAGGATTTCAGAGATGGTTTCATATGTTGGGCTGTACAGGTTTAGGTTGCATTGCAAGCCAAACTATCAGGTACTTGAGCTAAATTGTTTACAGTATGATGGTGCCACAGCATTGAATGACTCATGATTGTTGTGCATTCTGGATTTTGAAAGGATATCTTTAAAAATATTTTTTAAAAATATAATTGACTTGACAACCCAAGTCAAAGGTACAGAAGTTCTACAGGCTGTTCTGAGAAAAATGGAGCTGAAGGTATGTATTGTCTATGCCAACTTTGAAGGATCAGATTAAGGAAAAGGGCATCTTTGTGCTTTAGTGTTTCTTTTTAAATCTGTAGTACCTGAGTGCTTTCAAAAGCATAGCCTCTGTGGTAAGCTGCTATTCACTTGGTAATGTCTTTCCCCTTTAGTTAACTGCCTGTGACCTTGACTTCAGAAAGGTTCAACTCTAAGCCCCTAATGACTGCAGCCACTTTGATGGGCTGTGTCTGCAAGGTGCAGATGTGCTGCCATCTGCAAACAAAGCGCAGGCAGCTCCTGTTGTGGAAGACAGCTGGTGGTTCAACTCTGATTTCTCACAGATTCATGTCAGATGTGAGCCTGTGGATGTGTAGTGAAGTCCTAGGTCTAAAAGATAACTGATAACCAGACAGTGTTCAAACTACGTTTTCCTAGAGGTGTGTGTGGATGCTGAGACTGAGTCTGCTTGTGGCAGCCTGCTGATCATATGAAGGTGGAACAGACTTTACTGCAGCAGTAAATTAAAAAGGAAACAAAAAAACTAAATCTCACTCAGTCTATTTCACGATGGTCTATTCAAAATGTTTCCAAGTACTTAGCATGATTTTTCTAGTTCTTCTGCTTTATAATTTATTCACTGTCACTTTTTATGGTAGGAAAATTCTGATATTTTAGAAGGCAGGTCTTCAAGTGAATTAATGCTTTAGTTTGCCCCAAGATTTTCTTCACTGTTTCCATATAAAAATTGAACATTTTTCTCTCGTCATTGCTAACTCTTGCCTCTGTCTTCACCCTAGTATGCTCCTGGGATTTTGAGTTTCCTGTTCTCACAACAGCTGGCCTCAATTTCATCATCCAAAACTTCATTTCTCCAGGCAATCAGGCAAATGAATTGTCTTCATCCATGTTTAAAACAAATTCATTCTAAATTAGTCTCTGCCCCTTCAGCGTTAATTTTCCATGACTATTATAGTCATTGAGTTTTATAGTATGAACACAAGCAAATATTAAGTTCGAAGGCTTAAATGTTTTTCAGTGATCTCTAAATTGTGAGCGAGATCTTCAGCTGTGATTTGAGTCAGTAGGAGTTTTAGAGCCAATGGATGTGGTTTGCATGATGGGGTGAAAATGATAGTATTATGCTGTCTTTATGTTAGTTGAAGATGTGGTCTGTAACTACTCAAATTAAGTTGTTCTAAATTAGGAGTATTCAGTTTTGAATTTAATCTTATTTATAGGCTGTAAATTACTCATCCATAGAACAAAAAATGTCATACTTGGTAAAGTGTCTTTTAAGTCAGCATAAATGATCTGCTTGCTACCTTCATCTGGTATAAGTGGCTGAAAATTATTCAATTACAGTTGTAAACATTTAAATATAAAATGCACCAAAGAATTTTGCAATTTGGTGGGTATTTGAATTGGAGAACATCAAAATCTTACACAGCTGTCAAGTCTAGAATATTTATTAGAAAGATGTGTCTGATACATTAGTATTCATATGGGGAAATTATGATTCAAATGTTAGAAAGAATCAGTCAGGACTGGAAGCACTGGAAGGATTAAGTAGCTACTCTAGTCTGTTCTCAAAAGAAACCTAATTTAGGTGGATGAAATTATCCCCCAGAAAAAGCTTTCCTATTTGCCCTGAGCATAAAAAGCATGTTAACACAATAACATATTAGAACTTAGAGCTTTACTGTACTTCCAATCACTTAGTTGAAGTTCAGTCCATAATTTCTAACATTCTCTTATGAATGAGGGTACTGGTAAAAAATTAAGTTGTTTAATATCTAAAGCACAGCTTAAGTGGAAAAGAAATATGCAAGAGTATTACTTTGGTGCTATGTATACATTTTTGGAAAGTGTTTGAGACTAGACATTGCAATTTTTCACTTCATCTGCTGATGCAGCCTCATCCAGTTTGATTCGTGATAATGTTTATACAGGAGAAAATTCGACTCAGTCAAGATATCTCAGGAAGGGAGACAATATAAGTATCTAAGTAGTTATTTCCACTCAACAGATCTGTTGCTCATTGAACTTATTACTGTTTCCCCTTATCACTTTTCTTGAATAGAGCAGAGGTTGAGAAAATCTGTCCAGAGTTAGAGATTGGCCCTCCACACTGGGACTAAAGCATATTGGCAGCCTACCCAAGAATATTTTATTTTTCCTGTAGTAATCAAGACCCTGACACGTGCATGTTTGTTCATGGGGAAGTGGGAACAGCCCATGGTTTTTGTGATAAGAAGCTAGTGTTCAATCTGGCAGTTGCAAAAGGAAGGTTTTCAGTCTCTCAGAGTTATCTGTCACTGGTGCCCAGCCCTATGGGGTGCTAGGAGCTTATATATCGAACAGGTTCCAGCTGTTTTCAGTGATGCTTGGTGTTTGTTTTAAATGAGTAAAAATCTGTCATTATCAAACCAGCAGTGTTTTGCATGTACTTTTTATAGGCAGGACTGGTCCTTGGCTTAACAGCCTTGTGTGAAACAAATCCTTAAGTCCCTGCTGCTCATGCTATTTCTGTTCTCTATATGTGCTACTGCTGATGGTTTAGCCCAGGCTTGACTTCAAAACTCTTTATGGTGAGGGTGACAGGTTCCTTGAACTGGTTGTGGTGTTGTCTTTGGGGATACTCAAAACCATCTGGACAAAATGCTTGGAAATGTGCTCTAGGTGACCCTTCTTGAGCAGTGGGGTTTGGTCCCTTCCCATTTTAGCCCTTCTGTTATTGGCTGTAAATCTGCTTTGTGGAAGCCGGAGGAAAATCTGAATTATGGATTTGCTTCCTTTCTCTTGTCAACTTCTGGACTTACCTGTGTCATTGAAGTAAGGCCTTGGAAGACGGTCTGCTTTTTTGATTGCTTTAATTGTCCCACAAACTACATATGGTTTTTACATAGGTAAAACATCACAAAAGATTCTCATGAGCAAGGAAGATAAGACATTTTAAATGGGACTTCAGGAACTATTCTCAAGAGGTATGATGTTTCCTGTAAGTCAGCATATTGTAAATAGAAACAATTGTATTTTCCTTAGTCAAAACATGCAGCTTTTGTCAGCAGTTGACTGCTGTCTTGGTTGTCTGGTCATTGGTGCTTCCAGGGGCTAACCCATGTTTCTTCCATCAGAAGAGAAAGAATACATCTCCCAGATTGCATACCATTTTACTTTGATACTGAACATCTCAGTTCCACTGAAATGGGGGGGTGGGGGTGGGGGGAACATAAGAACCTTAACCTGGGTAAACTGAATGGTCCTGGTCTGAGCCACAGTGCAGGTACTGACTCAATCCCACGGGCTACCTCTAAATACCTGAGAGACTCAAGTCAGCTTCAGTAATTTACAGATTTCACTTTTGTTGTGAAATCTGCTGAGTTCAACCACTTTTCAATTGTGATGTTAGAATGAAAATTCCTATATAGCTATTTCTACCAAAAATGTATTATGTCTTCCTGTTAAGCACTCTTGCTAATTTCAGTTAGAGATAAGGCTGCAAGATGGACAACACTTACAGAAATAACAAATTGCCAACAGTGGAAAAAGCTTCTCAAGCTTCATTTTTTTGATATCCAAGCATCATCATCATATTGTCTAAGGCAATAAACCAAAATAAATTCTATTAACTTGACTATGCTAAGTTAAAATGGATTAGTAAAATCTTTCCCAGCCTGTACTGCAGGTTAATGCCACTTCATTCTGTGAAAGGCAATTAGAAAGTTTGGCATAACTACAACAAGGGTGACATAGTTTGTCCCACAGTGAGCACATGTCACTAGAAGCACGTGTCAAATTTAATGCTTTGTTTCTGATGACAGCAGAGTACCAGTTTTTGTTGGGCTTTGAACTGTAGCAGTTACCCGTGTTTGGACTGGAATGATATCACTCCTGTTTTTATACAAAACATTTTTTGCCCCTAAAAAAACGAAGGAACCTTTGGTTAGTTTTATATCTCTATTTTAAGTAAATATCCTTTATATACCTGGGAAGTTGGTAAGTCTAAACAGAAATTCAAAGTTGAAGCCCTCACAGGATAGCTGGAAAGATCTGAGCTGCAGTGAGGTTAGGTTTTTGAATAAGCTTGTAAGTTGAAATGAGTAAGCTGAAATCTGAACAAATGTAAAGAATAATTTTTATAAATTGCATTCTATTTATCAAAGAATCTGCTGTCTCTAACAAAGTAGTGATGAAGCCATTTGTTTGTCCCAGTAAGATTTATTTCTTAGACTGCACTGCTAAAGTCAATATATTTTGTTTTCTAGGGGCATATGCATGCAACTGGAAGCTGTTGTTTTTTCCAGCTCTAAGAACTGGACTAGACTAACACATAAATAACTGGCTCAATTTCAAAATGAATTTTCATTTTGAAATCTGAAAACTATTTCAGATGTTAAACTGTTACAGTAAAGGTGTTAAGATGCTGGATGTACAATTAAATGAATATAGTATAAATCATTCATAGTTTTAGTGTTTTACTTTATCTCTAAAGTGAATGTCTGAATTTTTCTAGATTTTTTGAGTAATTTGTAAATACGAATTTTGAAATTTCCCTTTATTCAAGTCAACAAAAGCAAGGCATATTCAAAAGTATTTCTAGAATCCATCTTAGAGACTAGGAACTTAACTGTACTTTTTAAATATGAGAAAAAGATGACTGATTTATAGTAATCTTGCCTCTGAAAACTGCACTGAAATGAGGCCACTTCTCTGTTACACTCCATTACATCTGTGTTGTGCTGATATAATGCTGCTATCTTCAGTGTTACTTTGTAAATTTTTTACAATTAACACCAAGTATGGGGAGGAAGATGATGGTAAACATGTGTCTAACATGATAAAAGCAATAGAAAGGTTTGTATGATTTCTGTCAAGGTGACCTTGACTGGAAGGATTTAAACCCAGACCTTGTTGCTTGGGCCCAAGCCAAGTGATGTCCTCATTGGTCTTGAGGCTTTTCCTGTGAATTCAGCTGTTGCTCAGCAGCATAGCATAGTAGGATGAGACTTCTCTGTCCAGTTCCGGTCTAAGCAAGTCCACAGATGTGGCATAGACTGTAGGAATAAGTAACTATTTATCACCTCTCTGGATGGTTTATTATTGTTCTGGGACCAGCCTTGCAAGAGAAAGGCCTTAATTTTGAGTTTTATAAAACTCAATACGTATTAGGCAAGCTAGCTTGATTGAAATAATATACATTCACTATAACATTTAATACAAATTATGTGCAAAGAGCAAGGGGATCAGTGCCTGTTATTTGCACCTCTTCTAGATGAATGGGCTGCAGTTCAGTTATAGTGATAAAACAGAAGCAGTGCTTTCCCCAGTCTTCAGCACTATCAGTATAAGCATATTGATGTATGCAGCTTTCTTCCTTCTTTTAGGGAAAGCAGGATACTAGGATTTACGTTTCCCCTGGGATTTAAAGGAGTTGTCAATTGAAATGAGGCTGTAACCAAGCAGCTTGCACTTTCTGCATGTTCCTAGTGAAAATTACACTGATACTTGTGCAGATTCATTAGGAGGGCCATGCAAACACAACATGGGTGTAAACTTGCTTTGTGAGAGGCAGTACCAGTGTAATCACTGCTGACCTGATTGCAGCTAAAAAGGATAAATTCCTGTGTTCTGTCTGCTTTTTTCATCACTGGTATAATCAATTTGGATGATGTTCTTTCATGTAGCTTCACATTTTTAACTGCACTGTAAAAACTTAAATTTCTGAGGCCTATTCCCTTCAAAAGGGAAGGAGAAAGTAACCATGAGGCGTGATGCTCCAAGAGTCACGTCTCAGCCTGTGTAACTGAATGGGTGCCAAAACTGTCACCAACCCAGACCCTGAAATAAGGCTTTCAGAATCAAACCTGGAACTTGGGATGTGTTTCCATTGAGGCAGAATAAGAATATGTAATATCCTGCTGCCTTTGAAAGGGGTGACCCTGTGCTGACTAATGCCTTTGCACTCGATTTTGGCGCTTGCTTGACTCCTTGGTGAGTAGACTGAGCCTGCTAAATCTCCTGGGTGGAGAGGGACTGCCCATTTGGGCAGCAGTCAACTGCTAGCTGGGTTCTGCTGCCTTATCTAGCTGTGTCCTCTCCCTCTGAAGGTGCTGATGCTTCCGGGGCTATACTCTTATCTCCCAACAGATTTGTTTATCATGCTGTCTGGCTGCATCTATTAAGTTACAATGAGGTTAAATCAACATTTCCTCGAAGAGTTGCGCTGTTAGGAGTTTTGTGGAGGAAAATAAATGGCCTGTTTCCTCTACAAACACTACTGCACTCTAACTGGAGACGTTCTTCCATCTCCTTGCACTTGAGCCAGCATTTTGAAGGCATTCCTAGTCTTTCTCCTTTAGCACACTTTCAGAAGTGCAGTTGCAAATCCATGCTTCCTTGCTGTGACTCTTAGATTTTATTTTCATGTTACAGATCCTATTTCTATTTTAGCTGATCACATGGGTAAGATTTATAAAGGTCCCTGCTATCAATTTTCCTTTGCTATGCAATATAAATTATTGACAGCTCTTAGGCATTTATGGGATCAGTCTGTTAGAGCACATGGCCATCAAACGAAATTTCCATCTTTTTGGCTTTTAACAGTAGCATTTTTTGTTGTTAGTAGCTGAATCTAAATTTACTGTTAACTGTTTTCTTGAACTTCAGGAAAAAAAGGTTAGGAGTTGATGTGTGACAGGATAAACTCAGTAATTTTACTACACTTACTAATTCTTGGTGTTTTTTTTTTGTCTGTACATCTTAGTGCTTTGTTGGAGTATCGATCTTCTCAACCTTCAGAGGAGGAAACTGAGATGTGGATGTGCAAGTTACTTGTTTCTGAGCTCTGATTAGAATTTGGATTTTCTGATGGCTGCTTCCCCTTAAGCCTCCCTTAATCTCTCTGAATCATCTGAATTTTATTATGAGATGTCCATTTATTCTATTCAAACTGTCCTATACTTATCTCAGTTCTACAAAAGTGCCTAATCCTACAGTAGGTGCTAAAGGCTCCTCAATTTACAGTATAGAATAAGTGCACAAAAAGACTTTACGTAAAAATGTATATGTGGCTACAGCAGATATAATACCTCTAGAAGATAGTGGGAAGTAATAAACAGCTCAAAGTTACATGATGAATAATGTTAATGTGGAAGTGCAGAGTGATTAGCTTGGTGGCTCTAGGGAGGTCTCTGTCTATGTAAATAGAATGCACTTTTTAAATGATTCTGGGAGAAAAGCAGTGCTAAGAGCACGGGTGCCACTAGTTTAAAGAAAGGCATGTGGCTTCTATGGGTACTATATGTGTTGGAAAGATGGCACATTCTGTAGCAGGGGAACTTAGGACAGAAACTGTGCTGTAAGTGAAGTTCTTGCTCCATGTCAGTGTGAGTTGAGAGAACCTGAGTGCGCTGACTTGTCCTCTTGAGGCAGCCTTGTCTTTTCAGTGTGTGGAATACCCTGCTAATCTGTCTCCAGAAAAACTGCTTAATTACTGGATGATCTGGGACAAATCCTAATTTAATTCCCTGATTTCTCAATATGAATGTCAGGTCAAAAATTCATTTTAAAAACTCTGGAGAGCAGTTGTATCATCTGCCTTTCTAAACAAGGGAGCAATTTTCTGAAGTAATGATACCTTTTGGTGAATCCATGTCTGTTTACACAGGAAATCAGGGTTGTCATGTTTTCTGGAAAGCCTCAAGCACAAGCCTCTTAACAGAGTTTCTCCTAGTTCGTTGGTGTCTGCTCCTCCTGACAGGGGAGGGAGCACTCCTGCTGCTTGGCTCTTGCCTGAAGTCTGTGCCCTGGCTGCAACCGAACACGTACAGGGAGAAGGGGAGGCAGCTGGGGAGCCTAAAGATGGGATGGAATGAAAAGTGAGTTGCAAGGAAATACAGGATTGTCCTTTTCTGAAAGGAGATTTGAGGTGAGAAATGTAGAACGCAGAACAGGAAGAAAGGGCTGCTGCTAAAGCAGCTATGCATTTGAAATATGGAATTAAAAGAGGAGGTGTAAAGGAAAATGAAGAACAGCCATGAGGATTTGATTGCGAGTCTGGGGAAAGCATAGATAATTGGTTGATGAAAACAGAATTGATGAATGATGTACAGATATTTATTGACAGGATTGAAGACCAGAGGGTGGAGTACAGAAAGCTTTGCGGAGAATAAGCTAATAAAGGAAAAGGAAAGCTGTTATGTAACATGGCTTCTGCTGGAAGAAGAACCAGTAGAAAGGGGTGTGATGGATTGGGTGAGGGAGGGAATAACAGATTGGTTTTTCAGAGTAGGTAATTGGCTGATTTGGAAAGGTAGGAAATGTATTCAGGGAGTAAGGCCAAGTTTAGGGTAGGGTGGTGAATTGCTGGGAGATGCCTCTAAACATGGGAGAAGAGGATGGATATGTGGCAGAGGTGGTTGGATGTTTGGAAAGGGAGGATTAATGGAGTTAGGAGGGTATGAGATAGCTATTCTAAAAGGATGAATGCACTCGTGAGTCTTGGAAAGAACATGAGTGCTGTGAAGATGACTGAAAAATTACTGTGCTTGGGTGCTCTGGGGATGGCAAAGGCCAGTTACTGGAAGCCTATGTGCTCTGGATGGCCCTTCATCCCTGGACAGCATCCTCGGCTTCCAGGTGATCGTGGCACTGCACAAGGAAATGTCTGTGCAGAGGTCCTTGCAGAGGTTTCCTTTCATGGCACTCGCCTTATGGGGATGCACAGTCTAGCTCACTGTTCTTCCATGTGAAAAGCCTATAAAACTTGTTGCCTAAAAGACTGTTTCACTTTTTGCCTTTCTAGTAACAAAGTAAGTTCTTGGTGTTAAAAGATGTGATGTACTGTACTTCCAAAGCTGTTAAAAGGCTCTTAACAGCTCTATAAAATACTTGCCACCTCCTCCTGTGCTTTCAGAAAATTTTACTCTAATATTTATTTCACTGGCTTGCACAGAATTTCCTCCCATTTAAAACAAGTTGTTAATTATTTCGGGGTTGTCATGATCAACTCCCCTCTAGCTACTAAAATGTACTTGCATTGTAGTTTTATTACTTGCAAAATTATTTTTTTCCAGTATTTTCCTAGACAGTTAAATTTGAAATAAATATTGACTTGCCAATGCAAATGGTTCTTTTATGTTAATTTCCTGCAAATATTCAGATGGTGTAGTTTTATGAGAAAAAGCATTCATAAAAACAAATCTTTATGAATATTCACTGAAAGTGAATTTTGAATTGTACACTTGAGCCTAATTTTTGAAAGTCATGCTGTGTGGGTTAGTGACATAGGTCACAAAATGGCAAAAACAGTAGCGTGCAACTAGACAATGCAGCATGAACACAAGCTGATACTGGTATAAGCTGTCAGCAAATACAAGATACAAATGAAAGCTCTGGATGCACCACAAAATCCTTAACAGTTTTTCAGAATGTGTTATAAACAGAAGACATGGCCATATTCATGACTAAATCAGCTGTCATGACTTCCCTTTTAAATAATATTTTAATTAGATTAGCAATTGTGACAGGCAAAACACCCATGCTGCTTTTCATAGAGGAATGGATCTCCTGAAATTCTACTTATAATTTTAAGGAATTATAAATAGTTAATGGACATATGCATGATACTATACTGTTTCCAGAGACTAGTTGTATATTATTGCAGTTTTGAGTAAATGTATAGTTACTTTCCCTATTTACCTTTTTATCTCTCCTAAAAGAACATAATAGCTGTTAAGTCAAGCACACTGAAGTTTGGAAATGGTAGTGCCAAGCTTGCCATGTGTGTGTTTATTAGTCCTTGCTGCTTTACCACCTCCAACAAGGGGCTCCACTGATTTCTACTGCGTATGGGCATGCTGACATTTTCAGAGCTTATGCTGCATTATTGAAAGATGACTTCTGTTACGTTCAAATCCCTGTTCCAGGGCACAGAAGCTTGAGGACTATGGTTTTCAAATTTTCCAGTTGGGATATGCTGTTGTATAACAAGCTAGTTTCTTTTCCCAAAATGTTTTGGGTAACCATAGTATTTTCCATGAGCAAGGCTGAGTTATTAGGAACAGACTGCAGATTATTCCGGAACTTTGAGATGCAGGACAGTGCCTCAGATGGGATCTGTGTGACTTACAGAGCACACTAGGAGAAGGCTTTCTCTTCCAAAGAGGTGAACAGTTGTAATGGCAAAACCTGAAGTGCTTAAATTAGATTACTTTCTATGTGCCACTATTCTAATTCTCTGAAATGGGCATAATAAATCCATAATGAGAATTCATTTCAAAATAATAGCAAATATTGTTGAATTCTGGAAATCTGAGTGCATATAACATAAGTTTTTATACATACATTAACCCCCCCAACACATCTGTGAAATGGGTGCATATCATTTCTAAATCATTCTTGGGTTGTTTGTGGTACAATGAGTATAGCTCAGCTGTTGCTACTTGCAAAAGACTTTAGATGCTTTAATCTATTTAACCTTCTGCAGGTAGTTTATTCTTTATATTTCTGATGAACAATGCTGTCCTTGACAAAAATGAAGTGATCCTTGACCTGGGTAATTGCATAGTGCCCTGCAATGTGATTTTTGCAAGGTTTGTGCTACTGTCTTCTGTAATCAAATGTATGAATTATGTAACCGTCTTCTGAGCTGCTTTCCCCTAGGGACAGAGGGCTCAGCATGACTCAGTGGGGCCTGTTTCCTATTCTGAGCACTATGTAAGATACTTCACAGTAGTTGGGAGGTGTTGGGGCTGCCAAGTGTTTGCAGAATAAAAGATGTGTGCATTTTGCAGTGTGCAGCATGCAGGTGTCCTGACTTTCCTTCTGGTACCTGTCTGACCTGCAAGGATGCCTGGAGCAGGCCTTTGCTAGTCACCACAGAGCTGGGACTGGGCAAAACTGGGAACTGATTTTTATTCTTCAGAAATTCTTCAGAAAGGATTTACAAGTCATAGCTGGATATCTTTGGCTACTTAGGAAGTTCCCATTTGCACAAGCACGTGCTCTGTGACTTGGTCACTTTAAGTGTTTGATATTCTGAGCTGTTAACATATGGGATTATTCTGTTTTTTCTGTGGTGTTCTGCAAGACCTGTTTTTGTACATGTAAATGTTCTTACTGTTCTGGTCACCTATGGTCTCATGATGGTATTCCTATAGGAAAATGTGCTGTAACCATGCTTTAAATGAGTCCTTTCCCCCAACTCATTCCTTCCATATGAAACCAAGTTCTTTACATTTGAATATTTTGGTAAAAGCAATTTTGAGTCCAGAGCTAAAATAGTTTAATGACTAGACAACATGAAAACAGTGAAGTGACTGATACCACACTAACTAGAATTCTTATTTTTATCATTTTAGAGAGAAAAGCCTGTATTAAAAAGATGTGCCTGAAAGCCTAGGAGTTTGCTTGATTCAGGACTAAGGCCTTAATATGTATTAAGAGTCATGAAGGACGAAGGTTTCTTAGCAATTAGGTGCCACAGAAAAATCCTATTGGTACACTGCTTATCAAGGTACAAACAGGCTAAGATCACTGGCAGAGCATTTCATCTAAGCAGTCAAGAAAGATACCAGCCAGGTTGCAGCTTGTGTAACTTCCATGGCAAAGGTTAGTTTCATACTTCTTGTGTCTTCAGGAAATGTATTTAGAGAGGCTATTCTGTTCAGAAATACATCCAAACAACCTATGGCATCTCATGCTTAGCTCACTGACAACAGCTTTGTCTTGCAAAAACAAACAAAAAAAAAAAACATAAATTGTGTGAAAAAGTGCTTGAAGATCCTGCCAATGTTTCTTGTGTTATTTTGAAGGGTGGTTATTGCTATGCCAAACCTTGGCTGTGCTTAGCACTGGAAGTCAGTATTCAAAGGCTGATGTGGGCACATCCCATACTAAGCCGGGCACCTTTGGGCCTTCATGTAGCTTGTAGGTCAGTGCAGGCCAAAATAGAAACAAATGGAGCTTTAGCTCTACCTCAGTTTTAACCTCACTGATTAGAGTTTTGAAGGTTAGCAAACTAAAAATCCCCACCAGCTTGGGGCATAGGTCGTGCACATACCCTCACAGAAGCAGAGGGTGATGTGACTGAGGAAACTACGCTGGGGAAACTACACCTTCACTCTGCTCTTCTGCTCTTTCTCTGAGCCCTTGAACCCATTTTCAGATTTCCCTCTTCAGTGTGCCTAGAATATTTTTTTTTTT
>VZSV01000012.1:2168196-2254576 GCA_013398735.1 Nothocercus julius
CGCGGAGGCGGCCGGGCTCGGGCCCGCGCGGCACAGCTGGGGAGGCGCTTCTAATGCGCTTTGCTGAGCGGAGCTGCGGGAGCGGGGCGGCGGGCGAGGGCAACTCGAGGGAGTCGTGTCGCTTTCACGTGGAAACTCGGAGGTCAACTTTTTCCTTTCTGTTTATTATTTTTGTGTATAAGGTGCCAGGGTCTGGCAGTTCCTAACTCCATGCTTTAGGTACGTTACAACGGAGCAGTTGGGGTGATAGTCTGTATAGCCTGAAGGTTTAAAAAAAAAAAAAAAAAAAAAAAAAGTAAAGCTCCTGGACTAAGCACAGAGGGGTTTTAACTGCAAAGTTTAGTGAATTGAACTAAAACCATGAGAAAATTCAGACAGGGATCTTGATGTCCAGCTTCCCTGCTGCACCTTGCCCCCATATTTTATCACGATTACTTAAAAATGCAGAGCCAAGCATGAGCTTTGGCTGCCATGTGCAAAAGACCTGGCGTTAAAATCTGCTTTGCTGTGAGCACGGATCTTTGAGCAGGCCTAGTCCCGCTGCCCTTCGTCAGAGAGCTCTCTTGGCCTTAGCTAGCTAAAGTTTGAATGTTTGGCATATTGCCATAACAGGGAAGGAGGGATTTTGCCTCGGGACAGTAGGAAGAGATGGAAGGTTCCTCCTGTGACCCTGCCTGTTCTCTGTGCTTTGCAGGTACCAGCTGCCGCCTGCCAGAAGACGCTGGTGCCCCCAGTGATGGAGTCCTCGCGCTGGCCTTCTCAAGATGAAATGCTACATAATCCCTTAAAGCACCTGCCTGAGGATCCTGCTACCACCATGGAGATCATTACTTATTTACAGATGCTTTAATCAGGAAGAGCTTTTTTGTAAACATGAATTGCTGGGCTCTTTCCTTAAGGTGTCGTTTCTTGTTTCATGCTATTGAAACATTAATTCTAACTTACTATGACTCCTTGCTGTTGGTCAGCTCTCAGGGGCATTTCCCTAGGCTAGAAAATGTGGGAGCTTTCAAGAATGTGTCAGTTGTGCCAACTCAAGCCACCTGTGGGCTGCTGGACCGAGGTACTTTTTGTCATAGCTCAGTTGCTGTTGAGAGTATTATGTCCTGCACCCAGAGGTTTTGTATTCAGGAATGTCCGTACAGGTCTTCGCCTGCTTCCTACAAGCTGCTGCTTTCAGAAGGCCTCGGTACCTGTGTCACCGAAGACAAAAGGGACTTGCATCCAGGGTCCTTCAGCAACACTTCCAGTTTTATTTTTCATGATCACAAGGATTGCTTCGCTGCTCCCCGCTCCCTGAGGCCTGCAGTTTCATTTACATTAACTGTATGGTTGAAACCTGAGCACGAAGGTGTAATGTAAGTAGTGTTGCAGGTGTTTACTTTCCTAATGCTCTTAGAAAAATTGATCATTGTAGTCACAGTCATTATTAGCAAGCTATTTAAAATTTTAAAAAGATGCAGTGAGTGAGAAACTATAATGTTTTAAAGCTGTATTTAGGCTGGGGTCTTCCCAAGTGTCAGGACAAGTCAGATCAATTTCTGTAGTGCTGATGCATCTGATAGTCCCTTTATGGGACTACTGGAACTATAGATACACAACAGCTATGACCTTTAAGATCTAAATTTGTGTTTCTAATTCATGTTATTTTTTTCCTTTAAAAGCTGATGGAAAGACATGTTTCAAGGATTTGTGCTGTTGCTGTTTTTGTGATGGAAAAATGATCTAAAATTTTAGGAACCCCCTAATATGAGTTTATTCCTTTAAAAAAGGAAGCAAATGCCCCAAATCTCAAAGTGAATATTTTAGTACCCTAAAAGGGTACTTTTTCTTTCTTTTTTCTTTTCTGGAAGATCTGTGGAGTGTTGACAAATCAGACCTCACATTCATGCCACAACCAACTATCCCATTTAAACTATTTTTGCAGTTTCACAAAGTGTTCATCACATGAACATAACTAAATGTGGTTCTTCCCTCGACTTGCCTATATATCACTTTTTAAGCAAATATGACTTTGAGTGGCCTTTCAACTTGGCTGTTGCTTTTGGGGAGTGGGGGGAGGAATCACAAATCCTGCAGAAAAGTTCCTTTTATCTATCATAAAAATGCACAGATGCCTCCTCTTCCTGGTTATGCAGATCCTTTTTAAAGTGAAGGACATACATGCTCTGAAGGGATGTACTGTACTTTGTTTCTCAAATATTTTTGCACTAGAATCTTAACTTGCTCTTAGAATGAAAGTAGTGATATTCCCTGTGCATCATTCTTGATACCTATTTTGTGTACTACTCCAAAACACATTCTGTCTAGGTAGGTGAAAATCACTAGAAATAATAGCAACATTTAAAATTGTAGTCTGCTAAATGCCTGAAATACCTTAAAAAAAAATCAATCTAGCTGTAATCATTACTGTACTGAAATTGTTGTGGTCATTGAGTGGGAACAAATGAGAGCTCCACCTGGCAAAAATGACTTTAATTTGAGCTTAAGCTAAATCAGCTCAGCTGTAGGATGTGTGAAGTAGTTTCTGGAGCTTTGGCCTGGTGTAACTCATGGGCAGCATTTTCCATGTAACATTTGAAGCCTGAACAGACAGTCCATGACTGTGGTTGTCTTGCATCAGGAGCTTGTGTGTGTGGATACATATCAGATTATTTCTCAGCAGAGCATATGCTTAACTGGAAGCAGAGAAGTCCTGCTAATTTCCAGGCAAGCTGTCGCAATGAGCTGTCGAGTGAGATCTGTGGAGCTGTTTTGCTGCTGTGACAGGCTGCTGCTTGCATGGAACCTAAACCATTCAAAAGCCTGTGCCTTGCTTTGACTTACTAAGTGCTGCGCAGAAAAAGGACTTCATGGAGATCTGGCTATCCATGGGCTTGTGTAAATCTTTGTTGTCCTGCTGTTGCTATTGTTATGTGCACAGTGCAAGTATTCTTGTTCAGTGGGTTTTATAGATCATGTTAAAATGTAGATGATTTATTTGATTTTTTTGTAAGACATCAGCCCTGCTCTGCAAGATTGCTGCTACTCAACAGAGAAATGACAGTGCTATGGGGAAGTCCTGAAAATCTGAAGTTGGGCAGCGCTGTGGCCAGTAGACCATGTGACAGGCTGTTGCCCAGATTTTTTTTTAACGCTGCCCATGTAAATTTTCCTTCCTTCACAGAAGGAATGCAGGATGCCAGTTTTGGGAAAGTTAGAGAGAACTTAGGTGTTTTGGGCAGCATAGCCACAGAAGCCTAACTCGGAACGCACTCTACATGGTGGCACTCAGAGGCACTCTACTCTTCTTTTATTGATTTAATAAGTCCTTCAGGTTGGTAAAAGCAGTTAGGTTGCCAGGTGTCCTATGTTTTGCAGTCCCTGATGGTTTCCTTTGTTTTGTTTGAACTTGTTTGTGAGAGAGACCTTTTGAACCATGGGTCTCGCAGAAGGACTTCACTGAACTTGAACACCTTTGAAGAAAGTCTTTTTGTTGCATCCTGACAACACCAGGAAGATGGGCCAGACCTCTCTGCTTGTTTTACAAGTGTAATAATTGCAAATTTAACAAGATACTTCAGTTACGAACTCCTCTGATATTTAATACAGGAGACCCAGTTTTTAACTTTTTGGGTTTGCCATAACAATGTGCTTCTCTGTGCTGAATGCAAAGTGCTCAGGCTGCTAGGGAGGACTAAGAACAGAACCCCAAAGTCCTGGTGTGGGACGTCCGTTGCCTTCTTGGAAGGACTCCAGTATTCCTCAGCTAGGGATGTGCCTCTGCAAGAGAATAGTAGATTTTTTTTCTGTTACGAGTTATTGAGCTTATTGAAGTGGCAATGTATGAAACAAGGATCCAAAACTTGAGGGCCCTTAGTTGCTGGCTTTCAAGGAAAACTTATATATGAGTAATCTTCAGTTTCTTATATTAAGATTTGTTATGTGAAGCTGAGAAACAATATGCTTTCATAGAAAGTCATGTCATATTATGAATTTATT
This sequence comes from Nothocercus julius, assembly GCA_013398735.1. Lineage (NCBI taxonomy): Eukaryota > Metazoa > Chordata > Aves > Tinamiformes > Tinamidae > Nothocercus > Nothocercus julius. Next base: position 2,172,178 of record VZSV01000012.1, read on the forward strand.
TATTTTGAATTCTGAATGTTACTCTAAGATATTGTATAGAAATTTAGGGGTATACTTCTAAGTTGATATATTTGGTGGTCCTAAAGAAAAGCAACAGAGTAGTGTGCAAATACATTTGTAAGTTCAGTCTTTTTTTGCTTAGAGGCAGGAGTGCAGTAAGTGAACAAAACTCTTCTCCCTGAATTGTTCCCTGTGCCACATGCGCTAGGTGTTCCTGTTTGAGCAGTGGGCTTGGACTAGATGGTCTCTAGAGGTCCCTTCCAAACTCCATCATTCTGTGAATTGTTCTTTTCCCCATGCTGCATATTAATCGGTTAATCAAAATGCTTTCAGTAGACCTATGCATAGACTCTATTGCCTGTGTCCATATATATGTATATAGGGAACACACAGGATGGCTACTAGAAATAGAACAGAATGAGAATACAAGCAGAAGTTTAGCCTGTCAGTGTAAGCACTGCAGGAAGCTTATACTAATTTAGCATGAGTTGGGCTAACTAAGATGATCAGAAAGTATTGGAGGTGAGAAAGAAGTGAGGTGGATTGCTTGTGCACAAAAGGGTTGTGAAGTAGGCACTAGTAAGTTTAGATGCTATACATTACTGATTAGTCTAAAGGGATGAATTGCCTTAAGTTACCATATATTTGATTTCCTTTTTGAGCCTGTGGTCATTCAAATGTTCCTATTTTAGGATGTTACAAACTATTCTTGAAATGTATTCACTGAATCCAGTTAAGGTGAGCAAGACTTTATTTCGCATAGATTAATTCTATATTAGTCTTTTAAAGAGGTGACTTTTACCTTGTTTTTTAAATACATGCTATTTCTTATTATACTTTCATTTTTGTTTCTTATTTGCTTAATTATAGATTGCTTTAATTTCACATCTTGTATCCTATGAATTTTGCTATGATATCTGTACCATATTTCGCTGTACTCAATTTGTTGCCTGATTAGATTAAGTAAAATTATTTTTGTCACCATCTAAGTCTTCCCTCCCTAAATAGGGCAGTTTCACTAGAAAGCCACAGTTCCCAGATAATGTGTGAGGATCAGCAGTATATCCACACTGGGCTCTAAAGGATATTTTCCATTTCGAAGATGACATGTGAGATTGGCTCTGGTGGAGTTGCAGGTTACCAAAATCCTAAACTTCACAAAGAATTGTGGTTTTTCTCTATAAGCTTGGCCAGAATGGAATATACTACCTTTAGTCAGAAGTAATGTTTATGCCTGTTTCCCATCTGTTAGCATCATTTAATTTTTTTTCCTTTTCTGTTTTCTACCTTTCTTGATGTTTCTTTTTTCAACAGTAAATTATAATTCACATTTTTTGTTTGTAGTTTTCAAAGTGATGTACATGAAGGTCACTTCCCTTCTTAAAGTCATGACACCTGTGGGGATAAAAAAAAAAAAATGTGGGGATGTTTGTTTTAGATAAGCAAAATAAACAAAAAAATGGATTATCCAATTATTGTTTATCCAGGAACTGGCTAAATCCAGTTCCTAAATATTTTGCTACTTAACTGAGCTTTCCCTCACATTTATTATCTAGCAAAACTAGCATGTTTACAAGCAAACAATATATTGAAAAGATTAATATTATTAAGTAATATATTTTTAGGAAGGTTTGGAAAATAGTCTGTGTTCTGTGAGCTATTTTAATGACAATGTTCCAACAGACTAAAATGGAAGCAGTTAAGGTGAATTTAATTTTCTCATGGATTTAAATGTGAATCAGTGAATAATGGCAGTATTAAAGAACTGCCTTTATGATTCTTTTCTTTTGTAAATATATGTCAGTAAGGCTGAAGAAAAGCAAAGTTTATCAGCAGATATGTTCTTTTTTTTCTGAAATACATCCAAGTAAATCCTGGTCTCAAATTAATTTTATACGCTTCTCTCCCGATTTAGTAGTGCATTCATTTACTCTGGTATAACTGTTGCAGTGTTTGGCTTTTTATAACTAAGTTGGGATTGGATTTCCTAAGCAGCTGAAATTGGAATGTAGATATTTGTTCTTGTGTTATATTTATGATGTGGTTAGTAAAAAGATACATAGCCATTTGACAAACCTATATAGCCTTTACTTTCTTAGGAACCTTGATATTGTGATAATCAGTTCGGTAAAACCATTTGAACAGCCAGGTATGTTATGTGGTTTGCTATAGGTGATTTCTTTTTTGTCCATATTGCATTTGATATTGATGAAACTTGGTGGAAAAGAACTAACCAGTGGCTGGATAACCCTCATGCCTAGCTCTAGTTCCCTTAGGTTAGAGAAGCACAGTGCCAGAAGGACGCTGCAGGAAAAGCTTGTGGTGTTGCTACCTTAGCTGGATTAGTTAGGTGAAAAAATGGAAAATTTATTTCCAGAAAATGTTATTCATAGTACTGTCATAGATGTATTACGTTTTCTTTGTTAGAAGTGTCTAAACAGGATGCCCTGTGTTGTACAGCTTTGTAAGAAAAGTGCAGCAGAGAATTTAATGAGGCAGAAGCTTAGATATTTATTTTAAGAACAAAAGCCAGCCCCTGTGTTTGCTGTCATGGAACCCTGAAAGACAAAGTAAAATGAGGGTGAATGTACTTAACAAAAATATATATATATATATATGTATGTTTATGTATTAATCACAGATTAAGAAAGAATGTCTGTGAAAATCATGTTATGCTTAGTACATCCTGTGGCTTTCACTGTCACTGCATCTTCACAAGAGGTGTATTTTTAATGTTCATTTTAATATATTCTAGTTGGCATCACTTTACAAGATAGCGCTTTGGCAAGAATGTGTGTTATATGTGTACCTCTGACCTTATGCTGTTTTTCTTGGTTATTTCCAAAGGTGTGTGATAGAAAAGGCTATTGATGGGCAGACTGTGTTCAAACTCACAATCTCTGAGAAAGAGACCATGTTTTATTATCGCACAGTAAATGGTTTGCAGCCACCAATAAAAGTAATGACATTGGGGAGAATCCTTGTGAAGAAATGGATTCATCTTAGCGTGCAGGTGAGTAAAATAAAAAGAATTTAATATTTGTTGAAACACAGCATTTGCATGAGAATGGTACAACTGTATAAATATTTGCACTATAGCAGGTAAATTGGGTGGTATAGCTGATAACTTTGAGATCAGGATCTTCTGAGCCTTGTGGGTAAGGATCTGAATTTGAGGGGCCAATTTTGAGGCAATTACTACTTTAGCACTGGAAATAAATGCTGTACATCCATTCAACTTAAGCAAGACAGAAAACTCTCAGTTGTAAGGACACTGCTACTTGAGGTGAACAGAATCTACTTTTTCTCATGTTAATGAGTCTTGAATCTCCAAGATGATCCCCTTTAGGGAGAGGAAAAAAAAAGCCATCCTCATTTATATACACAGCTATGCTTACCTTGTAGAGATGTACCCCATTTTGTTATGAACATGTCTTAACAGTGCGTATAGTTAAACATATGTTCCAATTTTGCAGGTTCAATTAATCTAGTATGTAGCAAAAATATTACCTCTTGTTTCAAAAATACCATTCAGAATTGCGAAGACGCAATTCCTGTGTTCAAAAAATCTTTTGTTGACATAACTTCATAATAAATACACAAATGTCCACTGGGTATAAGGCAAAATTGAGTTTGTTAAATTTTAAACTATATGTACAAAAATTGGTAAACAAGTAGTGGAAAGTAAGGACGTTTGGTTATTTGCATGTCTTAATTCCCAGTGGGTGCTCTAGTTAATACTGTTTATAAGTCAAGTTCAGCTAATAATTAAAAGCTCTAATTATCAGATACTGAAATGTTGTTTTCTCTTTCCTTCATTTCCTTTATCTGGTCTGTTAAAGTTTATTTTACAGCACCATCAAAGAATAGTTTTCCTGCTTTCTTGAAACTTGCTAAAGTTATTGACTGTGATTTGGATATTTAGTGCTGATATTGTCCCCTGTAAGAAGTATCTAAGATGATGTCTTGAATTGTTTTTGCAGTTTCTTTTTTCCAGGGTGACATCATGGTAGTGTGAATAAGACTTTGTTTGTTGGATTAAAAGAGTGACCTTAAGGTAGAACTAATGAACTTTACACTGCAAACTCCACTCCACTCCAAGGGTGCATGTCAGCCACATTCTTTTTTACTAATCTCAGGAAGTATTAAAGCCTGAGTTAGCAAAGTGAAAGGTGAAGGGGCTAGATTTAAATGCACACATCTTAATCCATATTAACAGAGAACCCCCAAGCACTTCCTAGGATTCAGTCCTTTGTTTCTTTGCAGAAAGTAGTCTGCTGCATAGTAGCAGAGCTTCAGAGAGGCTACAGGTTTAATTCCTTTTCCAACTTTCTGACATAAGGATGGAACTTCACATTCAATGATCTGTAGTACAGTAGGGTTCCACTTTCTATTAAAAGCAAGTGTGGTTGCTGCATATTTTTTATAGAACTAGGTTTGTTATCAAACTTTAGGCTAAGTTTTAAATGTTTTTGTAGACTTTTAACAGGTTTCCAAAAGCATTTTTTTCTCTAAGTGGAGAAATAAAGTAAAAAATGACAGTAGGAGAAAGACTGAACAAATCCATGCAAAAGTAGCATTCATATGAAAGATGCATCTTCAGACAATAATAATATTAGACAATATATGATAATTTACAGAACTTTATAGGTTGAAGCCTTGTCCTTCTTTCCAAACACAGCTGTTTCCTTAAACTGTTCAAAAAACATTCTGAAAATTAAAACAGTGCAGATTATAGACCCTAGTAATTTTTGTTAAAGGCAGTAGGAGACCCTGGAGCTTATAAACAAAGGTACAAAGCAGGTGAACTTGAACAAGTTAGTGATTTTTGACTTCTGTGACCAACCAGCCTTCTCCACAGACAGTGCGTGCTGTGGCTACACTGCCCTACAAAGCCCTAGGACTGACCTCAGTGGCTGTTAACTGGAGATAGCTTGAGGTATTCTGCAGCTATGCTGGTTTTGAACTGCTTAGAGTCATAAAGTTATCGGCGTAGTTGTTACCTAGCTTAACTTTATGGAAACAAGACGACAAATTTAGCTTTAGTTTTCCTCTGCGTATTGATATAGGATTGTTGTTGGATGTGAAATGTATGTATCTATAATATTCAGTAACAAGCTGTTTGGTTTGACTAAACTAAACAGATTCAACATCTATTTAAATACTGAACAGAGTTTGTCAGGTATCAAAATAACATAGGCTTTTTTGTTTGTTTGAGATCTTCCTAGAGCTCTATAGTAGTGTACTGTTGTCAGAAAAGTATTTGAGCTTATTTGACAGCTTGATATGATTTTTGAACTAAAAGCAAATGAAGTGTATGAATGTTTTATAAAACATCTAAATACTGTTCCTGGTAAGACAGTTGAAAATGTGGGATGGGTATCTTCCTGCAATTAATGACTCTTGTATATGTTTGTGGGGGAAGAATAAATAGCAACAATGCCATATTTGGAGTTACAGAAAACATAAAAGCTTGAGTGTGAATCTGATATTCAGGAGAAAAGTGATAGGATGGGATAGTGCTATGCTAAGCAGTTTCACATAAAGAAATGGAATTCTCCATGCATAAACCACAATAGGCACAAGCTCTTCAGATTCTTCTAAAAATATGTACTTTTACCATTTTCAGATAATATAATTCAGAGACATATGATAATTGAAGATCTATGTGGTAATGTTCTTATGAAAATGTTTTTTTCTTCATGTAGAAAGGTATAGGCATCTAACTAGTTGACTGGCAGAACCTCATTTCGCTAAAAGTAAAGTTAGAAACATTAAGTGCTGTAAGCTCACATATTTAGATGTGATACTGTAGGTAATTAATATCTATGATCTTCATTTTATACATGTGTGTTTTCTAGTAGCTGAACATTAGTACATGAAGTAGATTGGTAGGTCCATGTTTTCCTTGTGGCTCCTAAACTTTTAAGCAGTGTAGCTTTTCTCTTAAATTCTGTGATGATGTGAGTCTTTAAGAATTGTAGGTGACCACAGTGGACCATAATAGGTATCTTGTGGATTTTATTGGGGCTAAACTTGATCGGATACTCCAGAGGATGTCAATGTATTAATCAGTGCCATGAGCAGTATTGTGTGTTTGTTGTTGGTTTGGGGGATGGTGTGACTGCCATCTTGGAGGTTGGTTTAGTTGGTCTGGGTGTCCTTGGATGGAGGAGAGGAAGAGGAAAGATTGGGGAATGGTCCATTGCCTCTCAGCAGCTGTGGGCCTGATCACAGTTTTGCCCAATTTAGCTGAGCCTGATTCAGGACAAAAGTTTCGAAAGCCTCATGGTCAGGAAACGATGCATGATGCAGCTGACTGAGAGATGTCTCTACCCCGGAGCTGGAGTCTCCTTGAACACGGACATGCTTAATATGAATCTGAAAATCAAGCAGTGAGTAAGAGCTAATTGCAAACACTGATGTCAGTAGTAAAAACTAAACCTAAATGTCCTGTGATGGGCAACGTGACAGAGGAGCTTGAAGTACTGATGCAGATGTGCAACAAAAAAAGCATAAACATGGTGGGACAGCAGATATGTTTGAAATCCAGTTATAAGAGCTTAGAAACTCTTCAGGAAAAGTAAAAATAAAATGGTGCAAGAGCACCAAATATTAGAGAAGGATAAAGGAATGCCAGCATGGATTAAAAACAATTTTTTTCGGAATAAAATTCCAAAAGTGAGTTGAGGTAGGTGAGGAAAAGGTTAGTAGATTACCTCAGTGGAATTCATTTAGGAATTTAAATCCTCAGGTTTGGATTTCAATGTGTAATTTATTAGAAAGAAGAACTACTAAGAACTGTGTCATTGCAAAAACTACTTCTCCTGCTTATACCTGGGAAGTTAAAGTTCTGCTAATGAGAGCAGGCCCAAATATTTCTGTAGGTTCTAGATGAAAGGTTTCTTCATCAACTAATCACTGAAATAGAAAGTCCAGCTTTAAGTGATAAAGGCACTGTTAGAGATACTAGTCTTAAACATTCACCTGAGTGTTCACAACTTGAGATATTTTCAATTTCAGTTGAAATAGATGAATAGATGAGAAAGGTTCTGTCACTATGCTTTTGGGTTTCAATAAAAGAACAAGCAGATAGGACTGCCATAATAAAACAAGGTGAACTGATACTGAATGGAGGAAAGGCCTGAAATTTCTTCAAAATAAAAATGCTACTTTTAAGAAGAATCTCTGTCTTTAACAAGGAAAGAAAAAAAAAAAAAATAGTACCCACACCTAACTGGATGAATAAGCACAAATACAATTTGATATCGCAGTCTACAAGCAGTCTTGTATTACATTTTAGTTAATGATCTTAGCAGAAATACTAAGATTTCACTGTTAAAAATAGCTGATAACCTAAATGGAGAGGTGACCATTGTCATACGGGTAGAATGGAATGACTCATTGGATGAGAGTAATAGATGGAAATAAAATTTGGTATTACAAAATGCCAAGTCATAAACTTGGAAACCAGTAACAAAAACATTTGCTAACTACCCTATCATCAGAAAAATCACTGAAATAATGAGCCAGGTGGTGACAATGAGTAACTAGCATGATGTGGCAATGGTCAAGGCATGTGTGAAGGAATATATCAGGCATTTCTGGTAGTGAGAGTAAGTATTACTGTTGCTGCTTCAGACTCTGAGATTTCATATTGAATGTTGTGTGCAATTTCAGACATTCATGTTGAAAGAACATGAATCAGAAGAGCATTCCTAGGCCTGCTGTGGCAGTGAAAGGCTTTATGCAAGCCTTACAGGAGGTAACTCCTCACGGAGTTAGCTACACTGGAAAACTAGGAGAGCGTAGAGTTTCCGTCTCTGAATGTGCTGTAGGGTAAACACCAGGACAGAAATGGAATTATTTGAGATTGAAATTATGAGGTAGTTTTACTGCAGCAGTGTGTGCAGCAGTCTGAAGTACTGCAGCAGTCTGAAGAAAACATTCTGGTCAGATTAGCGGGGATAAGAAAATTATATTTGAAAGAAAAGCTCAGTTCATAAAAATGGTAATGTGATACAATGCATCCTATAGGAGAAGATAGGATTTCCTACCACATCTTGTTCTTATGTAGGTGTATTACAGGTTTTTTCTTCTTTTCCTGCAAAGTTACTACAATGAACATTTTTGAGGGATATTGGACATGAGTCACTAATTCTTGGAATAGACTGGAAAAGTTACTTGAGACATCAGCTTGGTCCTAGTATATCAGTCTGAATTTTACTCATTTTTTTTCTACTCATCATTTTTTTTCTCTCTAATGATGTGTGCTAGCTTTATTTTCCACTGCTTATGGTTTGTAAAGAAACTTATATTTTTTGCTCTGTAATTTCTAACAGTTTTTTTAACTGATTATTTAATGATCCATAAACGGCTTTTTTAGTTCCTGCTTTTTTTCTTTTGAAATTAGCAGCACTATTCTATTTTATTTCAGTAGGTAAAGATCAAGTTCTTCAATTTTCTGAACATTTTAGAATCATTCTGTGGTCTTGATTTACTAGTATTTATTACTAGTATTTGTCATTGTATCTTGGAGACATATTAACCCTAACACTGAATGTACACAGTGGAAAAAATATATATAGTTTTAAATGAAAAGATATGCAGTTACTCTGGTTTCTTAAAAATGAACTTTAATATAAATTAAAACCCTTGAAAGCACAGTATTGCATGATTAAGGTCAGTTGTCTACCTCATCATTTCAGCATAGTGATACCAAAATCGTATCTGTTTTGCTTAGTAACAGCAGCTCCGTTGTGTATTTTCTTTCTCATATTCACTGGTAAATGTCTCTTTCTTTGGTACTTCAGAATGTATTTGACCAATTAAGAAGAGTGGAGTTTAAACATGAATGTTGGGATACGTCCAAGGCTGCTGATACAGGAGATTCTTTAAGAAATGTCCGGTTGATGTATGTTTCATATTTAGTGTCCACAATTATAAAAAGTAATCTTTTTTACTATCCTTTATTTTGCCTGATCATATCTATGTAACTGTGCCATGTTTGTGCAGACAGTAGCACATTAAAAGCTTTATAAAGTAAGTTTAAAATCTAAATGCAAAGAGGTAACCATGACTGAATTACTCTCCTGGGAGCAAAAAGCTCTTAGAGTGCCTATTGAAATCAGCATTATCATTTGAATACATGTCAAATATGAGTCATTTCCTAGTTTAGGCAAAATTTCTTTATAAATCTTTAAATCTTCCAGTTCTTTCAAGAAAAGGTTAAAGTACTTATGATTTAATGAGACCGCTTTACATCATAACTGTTTGACTATCAAGAGAAAACTTGTCCTTTCCAATTTGTGAAATCCTTTTATTTTCTGTCCAAGTTTTTGAATACTTTAAATTTATATTAAAAGCCAAGAACCTATGACTTTAGAGTGGGGAGGAAAATATTTACTGTATATACTCTCTGAATATATTACTAAAGAGCTTAAGTGGGTATATATCCCAAGTTAGTTAGAATTTAGGAAAGCAAGGACTCCTTTTATTTAACAGGTTACTTTCATAGGATGCCTGAAGTCTTCATTTCTTAATCATTACGAGTAGTCTTGTCAGTCCACAAAAAGAAGAGAGTTTGCATGAACTGCACGTATTAGAAATTCTTGTCTGTTAAATGCATTTGCCTGTTGAAAAGAGGCAGATGGGGCATGTCCCTGTAGTTGTTGCTGTGCTCCAAACCAACAGCTGCAATAAATACATTAAGCATTGCATATAGACTGTAACATATTCTGAGAGACAGTTTAGAAAACTCTTCTTGGAAAAAGTAAGCCTAGCTCCCTTTGCAACTGGTTCATCATTTAGTGTCTGCTGTGATTGCAGCCCATTCAGATTCTGCTGCTGCACTTGCAGCCTTGGGGTTCTCTGCTGTAAATAACCTGCCAGGCTGCATCCAGAAGTGTTGCTGTGGTGTTTGCCCCTTGCTCTCCCAGGTCATGGCTGCTCGAGTGTAGACTGGTTTGTGGTGATTTGATGCTCTTTGTTGAACAACTTCAGTTGCTCGGGAAACAGGGATTCCCCAGCTGCCCTTATCTTTTCCTCACTTACTCTGCTTCTTAACAAAACCTTTCCTTCCTCCTGAACATGAATTCAAGCAATTTCTGTGACTACCTCCAGATTTACATTTGCAGGTGACAGAGGCCTGGGAGCACAAGACATGTAACCTCATCTAAGGCAGGCTTTTAATTTAGGAGAAGACCAAATATGTTTTTGCAAGTGCCATCTTGACTGCTGTGGTGGAAACTGCAAAGCTGAAAACCCTGTGAAGGTCTGCAAGGACTTTGCATTCTGTATGGTGGAAAAGGAATCGAGGCTTTGGGTGACCAGTGCTGAGAGTACTGACTGTTCTGCAGAAACTACATCTGGTTTGTTTGGAGATGAAATTTGAAATCCATCAGGATTCAGTTTGTTTCCTTATGTGAAAATAAATGGCAGAGAATTAAATTTATTTTTAATAATGGGTGTAGTATATTAAGAAAGACTTATTGTGTATAGGCCATAAAATATGTTTAGAAAGGATTTTCTTTTCTTGCAAAAGAAAGATTATGGCATTTAGTGTTATGGCATCATACAACTCTAAAAGGTATGCCCTATTATATTTAACTGAGTAGCTTGCTTAGAGGAATGTATTGAAAGATAAAGAGGAGAATAAAAGACAAGCTTCAAGTATTCAAACTTTTAAGAATAATAGTAAAATTTGTGTAATTAAAATCAAAGAACTGAGATATGTATGCTGTTGAAGAGCATCCTCTGAATTCAACTGTGTTGCTAAAATCAAATAACTATTTTCAGGTAGTTAGAAATCTGAAGCCCTATTGAAAGAGGGAAACAAACAAATATTTAACTTGGTAGCTCTTGATTACAAGTTAATCTCTTAAGTATACATTTATGTATACTGATCATAAGTAGGTTCCCAGGTATGCATTACTTGGTGTAACTTCAGGTCCCTTTCCACAGCTACATGACTGCTCTTCCATTTGAACATTTGTGTGCCTTGTGATTGTAGAGATTAAGTTTTGAGAGACTGGGAGGAGCTGCATATACCCAGTATAACTGTTGGCATAAAACAACAAGATGATAATGGGTATATTAATATTTTGAATTTTGTGTGCATGAAGGGTTCTTTTTGGTGCAGATTTGCCTAGTGTCATTCTTGGCAAAGACTCATTGTGGAAGTCTTTAATTGTGATGGATCACAACTACTGAACCATGGTCCTTTCTTCTTTATGCTATGCTAGTTGAAACTTTTAACAGTTTAAAAGCTTTGAGTGCAGCAAAATATTTAGAGCAGCAGTTTCTTGATTATTTTAAAGTGATTACTGCATTTGATTTCAGTTTCTCTGGGAGACTTGAGTCAGATGTCTGATCAAGAAATGGAAGATGAAATTTTCAGATGGTCCTTTATGCAACCTCCATCTTTTTTATGTGAACTTTCATGTGCCTCTTGCATTATCACCTGTGCCTGCAGTAAATGGAAGGTGACATAAATTATGCAATGGAGAACTGTATATGCTGGTGGAAGTGTGCAGGAGCAATCTTCTAGCAAGTCTCTGCGTGTTTAATTTTTTCATGAAAGACCCTGAACAACTTGCTGGCTTGCCTGGAAACTAGTAAATGCTGTCATGAAGAGAGGAGCAGGTACTCTCTCTGTCCACATACCTTGTTCCATTAGCTCAGTACGCCCTGGTCTTTGCAGTGTGCAAGAACTGCTGGGTTGGTCTGGCAATGGGTCTGTCTGACCAGGTGTTCTGGCTTTAATTATGAAAGAGAAGTAGGTGTCTAGGAACAAATCTCTTCAGATACATCCCTGACTTATTTTCTGACAACCAATGGCTTCAAAGCTTCTTCAGTTAGATACTGTATTGAATAGCCACTGATTGAACTACTTTTGTTTAGTATTCTGATTCCTTTTTATAATATATACTTTGTTTTCTCACTGTGGTGATGAGCTCCTCGTACATAATTATGGCTGTATGAAAGTGCTTTTTTTCCCCAGTATTTGACGCCTTCTCTCTCCTAATTCTGTAAATTCTTTTTGCATAAGTTGTTTTCTACTTACTATTCTCAAGCTATTTGAGATCTTTGAACACGTAATTGTTTACAAACTATATTTCTAGTTTAACTGTTTTATTGAAGCCATTTTGCACTGGACTTGTCTGAAAGTTTCAAGGTTATACTACTATAATTTGGGGGCTGCAGGGATCAGAACTGTGCTTGAATTCAAGATATGTTGCTCTTGAAAAAATGAAAGATAAATTTCTGTGGCACACCACCACCGCATGAAGTTTTGTGTTACTTATTCCTTTGCTAATAATATCACTTGGTTTGTTTTTTTGCTGGTGTGGAGCAAGATTTTTTTTCAGAGATGAAAATTTTGAGCTTATTTTGATGCATGCATAACAGAATATTTTCCTCACATTTAATGCTTTGCATTTTTTAAAACTTTTTTTAAAACATTTTTAAAGCATTTTTTTTCTGGTACTCTTGCTTGTTCCTTAGCTATTTTTAGGTTCTTTTTAAACTTTCAAGTAAGCTTTAATTTCTACTGTCTGGGTGTATTAACTGTATCACTTGTCACCTCACTAATCACTGTTTTCAAGATAACACAAAATGTTAAAAAGCAGAGGTTGTAGGGGAACCTACTGATAAACTTGCACCTATGTGAAATGGGGCCATTTAATGCTTACCTTTGTTAAAACCTTCCTGGAAAGCCATTGTATTGAGCTTTCTTATCCATGTGCCAGCTTCTTCAAAGAGCTCAAAGTTTGGGCTTGATTTCTTTCCACAAAAGCCACTTTGACTTTGCCAGTGTATCATATTGATCCATCTATTTAAACTTCCATTTTTGCATTCAATTTTCCAGTTCACCCTGTGTTGACTTTATTTGCTGAATTATCAGAGTAATTGTTCCAAGACCTGATTTATATATCATGCCTAAACATTAATTTCTGCATTGTTCTTCAACATCTGCAGGTCTAACTGAAAACTGTACTGTTTTCTGTTTCTGCTGCTTTCCTAATCTCCTATAGGATTTGAAAATGCTGCTTTTTCTTTTTTGTTTTAGAAAGCAGATTGGAGCTATACATACAATATGTTTAGAGTTTGTACAGATTGTGTAGTATGTTTTAAAAAAAAGCTTATTAAGCTTATCAAGCTTTGAACTTTTAAGGTACAGCCATGCTGGCTTGACCTGCATCATTTCTGACATTCTGGTTCAACCATGTTTATAGGTTTTAAAGTGTAGGACTTATTTTGTCTATATGCCTACGTGGCTGCTGAGATGGCACTCTACTTTTTTTCTGATGCTTTTTATTGCTTGCTTTCTTGAATGTGGTCAGTTCTTTCCTAATTTGATATACAAGTAAATCATCGCTATTTTGATGTAGGAGAAGCTGATCCTTCTTTAATTCCTTCTGTTCCAGAAAAATCTCTCAAATCTTAATCACCCTAAATCTCTTCTACCTGTGCTGTTTGCTCAGTTGTGCACAGAACCCTGCAGCCTTGCTTCTCTGACCCCTTCTGGTACTGGCAGCATTTCAAAGAGTGGCACTGGCTTTGATCTTCTGCCTCCTGAATTAAAGCCAAAATATTTTCCCCTTGAACCTCTCCTCTATCCTGTCTGGTGGTATTTACACGTACTGTTGCTCATGTCTGTGATCAGATCTGGCCTTAATACTGCGTCACTGTTCTTGCACCTGTAGGTATATCAACATGTGATATTCAGTGGCAGCATAGATTAAGTGTTCAGTATTACTGCTAATCAGACGTTTAGGACTGTGCACTTCGGTGTTTCTGTCTGCCGGAATCCTTTCCTTGGATATATATCTTCAGGGCTCAGGGACACTTCTCTTTTTCTAGCCTCTTGGCCTCTATCCAACTTCTGTGGTTCTTGGAGGCAGGATGGTCAACAGAGAAAGTCTCTTACTTTTCAGCTGCTTTGGGTGATTTGTTTCAGCCTTGATATTTGATTTTCTGTCTGTTTTGGTTTGGGGTCTTTGTACTATATGAGATCAGTAAAGTAGATTGCCACTCTTCTGTTGGACTTCTAGGTGCATTTTATTGTATTTTGGATCTAAAATATGATTATTGGCATTTGTCTTTGGTCAGAATCTCCCTGACCTCTCCATGTTTCAGCTGAAGTCCTGTGTACCAAAGCATGCAGGAGCTTTCTGAGCAGTCTTGCCCTGGTCATCTTCTGACCTATCCACAGCAAAATGCAATTGATTCTGTATAAAGTTTTCTCTTCAGCTTTTTCCCCACAGATAAGCCAAAATAATTGTCTTTGACTAGGTTTGGCCATTGTTCACTAAAAAGAGCAGCTTAGACCTGCTGTAAAGTTTTGCTGATGAGATGCTTAGTAACTTTAGAGGAAAAAAAATCATTGAAAGAGTGCTGGAGAATTATAGGATGAGGGAATACTTGAATGACTTCTCCTAAAAGAGGATGTGATGGAAGGTGGTTAGCAGGAGGAGGAAAAGGCCTGAAGTAAGATTGCTGGGAGGGATGTAAGAGGAATCAGACAGAATTTTGTAGCTCTTTGACAATGCAGAGAAAATCAATCTTGGGGGGGGGCGGGGTGGGGAAGACAGGACTGTTTGCCAAAATGCTATGGTTCCTATCACTGGCTATAGGAAACTTTGGTGGTGAGGCATTCAGAGGGCAAGAGTAAATTGCCTGCTACTTGTGTAAAGCGTCAGAGGGAGAGAGGGGTTGCAACCACCTAGCCTCAGGAGAGCCGTCCAAGTGCTGTAGAACTGATGGATTCTTGCATTAAATCTGGGAATGACTTGCAAGTCTCACTACTGAGCAATGCAAAATAGTGCAAAACTTTTCACATATGGTCAATTCAGAAGACCAGAAGTTAAATCTACGACTGATAGTGTAATACAGGGTTAATAATTGTACATTAGTAACAGCTTAGCTCGTTTGTTCAGATGTCTGCTTGTTCTTTGACTAGTGAAGTACAGTGACTTTGTTCAGAAGGGACATTTCTTTTGACATCTACATCTCATCCCTAATTTACATGATTACAAGTAGTTCAGGAAAATTCAGAATCAGTAGCTGTACTGTATTTTAAGTGGGAGAGAGGGCAGAGAAAATGGGTATTGTTTTGAGATTACCTGCAGTGTACTTTCAGGCCTTTCTGTCTCAATTAATTGTGGCAAGTCTATTTTATGTAACTGTTTTAGCTGCTAAAAAGCAGCTTGTTGAATCCTTAATA
This sequence comes from Nothocercus julius, assembly GCA_013398735.1. NCBI lineage: Eukaryota > Metazoa > Chordata > Aves > Tinamiformes > Tinamidae > Nothocercus > Nothocercus julius. The sequence goes on from VZSV01000012.1 coordinate 2,187,404, forward strand.
CTTATCTCTTTTATGTTACTATAGTGATCATTGGAGCTTGGATCTGGTTTGTTCTGTGACTTGGGGAAAATAGAGTCATTATGCGGCAAGAAAGCGATTGTTCTCCATGTATTTTCAGATCTGATGACTAGGATCCTGTTATTATGTTTTATTGTTTGGAACTCATTTGCAGCACAAGAGTCACTTGTTACACTTCTGCATGTACAAAGAACAAAGATTGATCGATGGTTAAAATAGTAGGTAGAGCAAAGCTTAATTATTTCAGCTTTCAACAGAATCTGTATTTACTTTACAGTCTTGAGCTCTCTGGTTTTCTCTCCCACACCTCTGCCCAAATTTGTTAATTCTGTCCTAAGGTATCATTAATAGATGGATAGAGCTCTTGTGATGTAGCTGATGACCAGTATTTCTCTTCTATACCAAGCTGGTTGGTGCAGAAAGTGGCAGAGCTTCATTGAACAGTTTTAAAATTATTTCATACTAATGAAATAGTGATAATCTACTTGATGTGTGTGGGGGGGAGGGGGAATCCACTCCATAACTGGAGTGCATCCTTTAATCCTTTATAGCAGAAGTCATCTCTGATGACTTTATAGTCATCAGCTTTATAGTCATCTCTCTTTTTTTAAAGCAGTATTTGCTTGTTTAAATATTCTTTAAAAATACAGACCATTTCCAAAGTTACCTCTTTTCATGTAGGTCTTCCTTGGCTGTCTTTGTCAGATAACTGACATGGGTTATCCCTCAGTTTCTAGCTTGTCTCACAGCACTAAAATTACCCTTGTCCAAAAAAATTAAAGACATTTGATTGTTATTTGGGATCCTGCCTCTTGCTGTTACTTGCATTGTCACGTTTTGAAAGCTTTCTTCATAAAACAGCTCTTAGTTTGTGTGAAGTCCTTGAAACACCTTCTGGACCAGTCTGTGTTCCAGTTGCTTTCTCATTTCACTGTTTCAGGTCAAATTTGTATTGATACGTAGCTTGTTCTTGAGCAGAGAGTTAATTGCTTCAGGAACACACCAGGGTTCCATCTTTCTCTTCTCCTTCCCTTCCTCCTTTTCTTCCCCCCCTCCCTTTTTTTCTTTTTCTTTTTTTAATTTGTATTGTTCTTCAGGGAATTCAAGCTGAAATAGTGGTACTATGCACAGAAAGAAAGTCTTGGATTGAAGGAAAACCATTTCCCGTTGAGAAGGGATTAACATTGTAGGAGATAGTGAGAAAAGTAAAGGAGGGCAAAGAGAAAAGCTAAATATCTTTTATACAAATGCTAGGAGCGTATGTAATAAGACTGCTGAATTGGAGTGACATGTTTTCAAGGATAAGAAAGATATTATTGGAATAAGAGAGACAACCAGGAAAATGAAGGAGGATTTAAAATGCCAAGATACAGAGTTTTAGTGAAGAGAGAGCTAATAAAAAGCTGGAAGAGAAGTAACAATATTGGTGAGGGATGATACTTAGTCTTTGGGTGAAAAATTTTTTCCTTTTTTTTTCTTTCTTTTTTTTTTTCTTAACTAAGTTCAGTTGTTTGTGTCCAAGTTAAGGACAATCTAATGCAGTTGTTTTTCTTAGCTGTTGCACTAACCTTGCAGTTGGGTCATAAAAGAAAAAACAAACAAAAATATTTCTTGAGATATAAAGTGGGTCCCTAAGAAGCCAGAACTTTGATCCTTTGAAGAATCTTGGGGTATTTAGGAGGTGGCAGTGTGGAGTGAGACTGTTAGAGATCAGTTAGGATGCTGACTGTGTTAAAACTACAAACGAGAGCATGTTTCCACTGGTGCTGCAAGTTTATTGCCTATATGCAATCTTTTAAACAGTCTACATAATAAGAATATTGTGACTATTATCATGGGAAAGAATATGAATATGGAGATAAGAAACAGTCAAATGATCATAAAATCATGACATTTGAAATGGCTGTGAGAGTACGTACTAGACACAGAAAAAGCAGCCCCAAAGTTATTGATTTTAGCAAAGCTAACTTTGAAGGAAAGCAAAAATGCTCCTGGGATTTTTGCTTGCAATTCTATGATGAATGGGAAATCCACTCCACACAAGTGGAGAGCTACACAGTGTATGAAACGTGTAGAGAGGCTGCAATTAAAATTCATCTGAGTTAAGTCAAGAAAAGGAAAGGCCGATATGGGCCTGAGGCAAAAGAGGGAAAGGCAAAGAGACAACTTGCCCCTCCCGACCCTGTGCTTTTTCCTTCCCCTTCACTGTTCTTTAACACTCCTTCTGCCATCCCTTTATCCTCTCCAGCTACTCTGTTTTATGACAGTTCTGTCACCGTGGTCCCTTGATGAGGTTTCTTCCTCAAGTCTGTTCTGTTCTGTGTTTTTTTTTTTTTTTTTTTCCTTTGTAAATAATGTTAGAGTTCTCAGAGCATGGTGAGAACCATTCTGAGCACTCCAAGTATGGGCATGAGTCTCTCCCCTCCATCCCCAAATATTTTATTCTGTGTGCCCCTGCATGGTTGTAGCAGATTTTGTAATCATCATATTTCCTTTTTCGAAACTTCCTTTATCCTTCTATGGCTATAGGATAATTGGAAATTCACTGGGTGGAGGGAAACTGAGAGGCTGCAAAACCTGGTGAGGCTAAGCAAGTGTGTGTTGGTCAGGTAGATGGTGGGGCTATAGGGGAATTTTTGGAAAAATGTTTATTTTTCAGTACTCATGGAGCACTGCTGCACTGCAGCTCCTGCTGCACCGGAGCTCCTGCTCACACTGAAATGGCAGGGCTCCCTTAGAGAGGCCAAACAAGCCGTATAGATTGTAGCAGGTGGCGGTGCTTTATTTTCTGCAGGAAATGTAGATGGGATGTAGATCAGGTCTCTTTCTGGGATGTGGTATGCAAGATACTCTCCAACATTCTCTACATCCTCTTCCAACAAACTTTATTGGGCATTTTGTTTCCAGATGTGAGGAAAAGGTGTGAGGAAGACAGTAAATGTAGCATAATTTAGGTCTGAATCTGAGCAAGCTGAAGTCAGTTTATACCAGCTGAAGACTTGCCCCTTCACTAACCCAAAGAGTTTGAATAAATTTGAATACAGCGTTTTATTTATAAAAGGAGAACAGAGGTAATAATGACATAAGAAATAGATTTGAGAGATGTACTGGGACAGTGATGAAGGATGGAGTATTCTTTTTCTGTCATTCAGATGGTATTTTTCTGTCAGTCAATCTGTGTTCTTTTTTTTGAGCCATGATGATAGTTAATGGCAGCAATTGGCAATGGGCAGAGGGTGACCATGTGGGCTTGTGGCATTGTGGCCAGCTGATGTGTGATTGACCAGCTTCAGATGATGGTGTGAGGGATCATAAAGTTTAGTCCTCTGTATATTGTGATGATAGTCGCATCTATATTTAAAGCTTTCTGTCACTGAAGCACTCCTGGTTTGTCAGACTGTCTGTTGGACTGGATGAGCCGCAACTTCTTGCAATTGAATGTCAATAAGACCAAAGCAATTTTGGTTGATTCATAGCACCGGCTTAAGCATGTTCACTTGCACAGATTACATTTGACAGATAGTTACCTTCAGCTGAACTCTGTGGTTAGAAGCCTTGGTATACTCTTGACAGTGAGCTTAGAGTTGATGCCTTATGTTTATTTCATATCCTGTTTTTACCTTCCTAATACTGCATGTGTATGTCTACATTTAAATAAATCCCTAGCTGAAGTACTAGTCAGTCCACATGTTATCTCTGGACAGAATGTTCCAGTGTCTCAAAGATTCAATTTCAATGTTTTTTAAAAATGCTGTGTTTTTCCCATTTAGGCAGCTTTAACTTCAAAAGCCAATTAGTCAATGATACTTTTTTTTTTTTTTCCTTAGTAAGAAATCCTGGAAAAGTATTTGCCAAAGTCTAACAGCAAGAATAAAAGTAGGGGAAAAAAAAAGTGTGAAGATTTTGAAAATAAAGATGAAAAAACATTTCACCTTTTGGAATGTTTTCCTGATATTTTACCAGTTTGCTGGCTTGCAGGAAAACATGTTCGGTGTAGGTGTTCTTAAATCTGGTTATGTTTGTGAAAATGAAGATCCTCATGATTCTGCAACAAGATTATGCATGGTGTCCGCAAATACAGGTATGTGGGTGTGTTCCTGTCCCTCTTGTGAGGGAAGGTGTCCTGTAAGTGTCCTGAAATATTCTGACTCATTGACTGAGCTGATTTTGTTCATGCGGAAACTTATTTACAATGTAGTGAGGAAGAATTAACTTGCACGTGTGTGTTTTTTTTTTTTTTTTTTTTTTTTTTCCAAACTGTTTCCCTGCTGAGATTTCTGGTCAGCTTGAAGCAACACCCTGATTTTGAAGTAAAATTCAGTGCTTTAATGCCAAGGGTTTGTGTGTATACTAGTTCCATTCATTTATAGCTGTGATTGCTATTTTTAAAAGCTGAGAGCTATTTTTCTAGGTAGTCCAAACAGATGACAAAAGAGATTTTATAGTTTTTACTTTCTCTTCTCTCTGAAGATTAGGAATGCAGCATCCATGAATTCATATGCAAGTTAAGAAAAAATAAAAACATAAGTGAAAAATGCTTATTTTGGTTAGACTGGTGGTCTTTAGTTGGGAGGGCAGAGTTGACTTTGTATTTTTGGCTGCAGTTAGGTAATAAAAGATCTGTGGAAGTGTGATTTCCCTTTAAATATGAATGAATGGCTGGAAATCAAGGAAGACACCAGGAATGGTAACATAGACCCTTTTAAAAATAATAAAAGGGAGGTACCTGACCATGGTGATACTTAATTCAGTGGTAAAATCCCGTTTTTCTCAAAGGGTTCCTTAGGCCCTCTTTGCTTCCTGTAAAAAGCCTGAGTACCAAAGATGTGCAAAAAACATCCCATTGATTGCAACTTGCCCCTTTCCTCTGGTATCCTTTTCCTGCAAGTTTTTAGCCAAGTTACTTCCAGGTCTAGAAATATATAAGAACGGTGTGTTTGGGTTTACTCAGAGGTACAGAGTTCTAATAGCTTAAATATTTTCTTGCTATATGAGGGTACTGTTGGAGGTGTGTATGCAAGCACAGGAATTTGGACATGTGAATCAAGTCATTTAACAATAGTAAGTATAAGTCACTCTGTTATGCACAGGGTTTTTGTCTATCCTAAAGTTGGCAAGCAATCTAAAAACAGCATGGAGTTATAAAATACCAGTAATGGCTATATAGGTGGTTTTTCTTCTCTGCACTATTGAATAAGAATAGAAAGAGAAATTACGGGAAGGGAGTTCTAACTGAAGCAGCACCAACCTCCTTGGCAGGCTCATCAACAAGCTCTTTTACTGGCTTACAAGGTGTCATTTTGTGTCGAGTATTATGCAGATAAATTATCTGAGCTGGCTGGCTTGTCCTCCTGGACATCGTTCTTTGATTTCTACACCCTTCCCCTCCCCATTCTCCTGCCCCCATTAACATAGTTATTAGCATCTTTTTTTGTCTGTATGCGAACAAGGTCCCAGACAAATTCCTCATGACACATTCTTGTTCTCATATGTTTGCTACATAAATTCATTATCTCTTGCCAAGCTTTAGATGTGCCAAGTTCCCTCTGTGTTGTCTCAATTTTCATTCCAAATAAAAAATTAAAATGCAAAGAGCAAAAGACTAAAACTGGGCTCTTTTATCTTGGGTTTGTAAGCCTTGCCTTGGAAAGAAAGAGCACAGGGATTTTGGTGTAAGACATCTGCCCAGACATCCCGAGCAATAATGTCATTACAGCCAAAATGTACCATAGGGTTTATAGCCCTTGTCCTTGCCTCATCCGTCCTGCAGAGGCTTTACGTGCGGCCGAGGCCGCAGGTGGCTCGTTGCGAGGGGGCAGATGAGGTGCTGAGTGGAGCGGCATCTACCACCCGTGCGTCGCTTTGGCCGTGGAGGTCAATGCGGTTCCACGTCTTCTAAAGCTGCCAGCAAGTGACTGGCGCGTGCATTAGCCAAAGGCCTGGGAGGAGTGGAGGAATTCTCAGACAAACCCTTTCTTTTCTTCTCTAGTTCTGTTAATGTGTGCCAAAAAAGTATTAGTTTGTAGGTGCATGGGCGCTGCTCCCACTTGTCTCTCTTTAATGCAAAAATACAAAGTAAAAAGAGAGGCAAGCTGTGAAAGCAGTAAACTAGGAAGGAGAAATAAAAATGAGAAGGATTGTGCAAAACAGGTAGAATCACTAAACAATGCTCTAAAAAATAAAAACTAAGGAAAAGTAGAATTGGGGTGTAGGAATGGAACCTTTGAGTGGAATGATAATTTTACTGAAGATGTGTAAATTATGCAACTTAGTGAGGAAAAAGGCTGAGTTTTGGGAGAAAGCTGTCTGCTGTTTATGGGGACCAATTTAGTGCCATGTTGGTGCCTAGATGTTACTAATATGCAAAATGGACCTTTTTTGGGGGGGAGGGGGGAGGGGAGGAGGGTCATTGGTTCATGAATCACAGTTGAAAGTAAACTTAGACTTGTTCTAATGGTTTCATACTTTTCCCCCCAAAATGCCATTTGTCCACTCTGTATTGCTTAAGTTCATATCATTGATCCTTCCCTTTATTCACTTACAAAATATTGAAGCTGTGTAGAAGCCTCCTGCTACAATATCAGCAAGATTTGCAACTACGCAAGAAAATGTAAAAATACATACCTATGTGAGTTACCTTTGACTTGCCAAAACAAACCGAAACGCCCTGAACCTTACTGCATCCTTTAACTGTTATGCTCCTGTTCCATAGCCGCTTTCCTCAAGGTTGAAAAGCATATCCACGTGTCACCTCAATGGTAAAATTGTAAACTGTGTATCTTTATGTAGGCAGGGAGAATGAGCATATGTAGGCAAGCTGAGGGTGAAAAAGATTTGTATGCTCCAGTTTCTGGTTAGACTATTTTAGCAGCATCACTAATTCCCCTCCTTCCATCTATTGTGTCCCTCCCCTGTTGTGACCAGTGTTGATTTGTTGACTCTATTAAAGTATTCAAGGAAGCCACAGACCTGTCATTTTGGTCATAACCTTAACCTGTTTTCTCACCTTGGGAGAAAATGTGTTAATATATGGAATACTTCTGTAGAGTGACCTCATTGGAAAAGTTCTCGATGCAACAAACCTGCAATACCTTTATGAGAGTGTTTTTTTCCTAGTCCTGTTTTTTTAACGGGTAGTAAGCAATGTTTGGGAAGCAACTTTTACAAGAACCATACCTGACAGTAAAAAATTGTAAGTGTGCAGTGTGTAGTCATTTTTGAGATGGGAAAGTCATATCGTCTCCTGATTCTTCATAATCTCTGATTCCTCATAATTTCTGAATACCGAAGAAAAACACTTATGCTAAGTTCTGCTTTCATTTACATCTCATACAGTGGGTGCCTCTGGATGATAGATGTTTTTGCATTGAAGGAGGAGCCATACAAATTCATGAAAGAGAAATCTGGAAAAAGTTGCTAAATGTCTAGAAAACATGTTTAGCTGAGGAGTCTCTGAATTGCTGGTAGGTTGATGCTCAGAGTACTCAGGAGAAGCATGACGTGTTGACCACATGTCTGTAGTCTCCTCCAGGCACCTGCTTCTTACGGTGTCTGGACCTTTAGCCTTAGCCAGTCCATCCATTCTGAAGTGAAGTGTAAGTGTGGTCTCTTTTTTTTTTTTTTTTGGTATTTTATTGCTTTTTGGTATTTTTTTTTTGGTATTTTATTGCTTATTGCCCCAGTTGCTCTTGCAGGCTGCTGGAGATGCTGTGGTTATCTTTCTCCATCACAGTTCACCATCAAAGGGCTTTTTCATTGCTTGGAAGTGGTGTTCAGCTCTGTGTTGCCAGAAGCTAAAGCAGTCCCAGGGTGAATTTATCTTAGTAACTAATCCATGTTACCTCCCTGCGAGGTGATTTGCTAAGTATTTGACAGATGGGGAGGCACAGGAGGGAGAGATGGTTTCAGAGCTGGGATTAGAGCTCTTGTGTTCCAGGTGTCTGGTCCTGTGCTCTGTACAGCTATGAGGCTTCCCTCTTCAGCTTGTCTTTTGTTTTGGTCTTGAGGCAAATTCCTGTGGAATTTTATTAATAAAGACAATGAAGGAATAATCATGTTGTCCTGGTCAGATACCAGCAAAATTCATCTTCATTTCTGTGGTATTGTGTGCAATTTAATGCATGTTGAAGGAGACCCTTAATAGCCCCAGCACACCGTGGATTGTTGTGGTCCAGCCTTCTTATTTAGCTCAGTCCAAACAGCCACCAAACTTTGAGACATTCCTCTCCTCCCACAGTGAAGAGACTCTGGGATTTTTTTTGTTTTATACCACACATGGTTTCCCTCCTACATTTTCCTCCCATGTCAGATATTCATACCCCCTTTAATAACCAGCAGGGGGATCATTACATTGAGCTACTGCCAAATGCATAATGACTGCTGCCTTTGCCTTGCACAGTCACTGCACTACTGATATCCAATTCAGCACTGTAAAGTGCTTAGGGCTACCTTGGGGATGTGCTATATTAAACCCAACTATTCTAAATCCTATTTAATATAAAGAGATTGTGCGTGGGGGATGGGAGAGGCTGGAGAGAGATTTAAAATTGTCATTAATCACCTATTTTCAACAAGGAAAAAATACCTGATCATTTAGGGTCTAATTCTGTCACTCTTAAGCCATAAAGTTTTTTTTTTTTTTTTTTTTTTTTTTTTTTTTAAAAAAAAAAAAAAAAAACGGGGGTACACAAGGGCCGGCTTTTTGCTTGCACTGAGGGAGGCAGGATCAGGTCCTACAGGAACTGCTATTGCCAAGGCAGTAAGTTTGCGGTGAAAAACGGAAATCGGAACATGCTTCATATCTGACTAAAAATAAAGGTACACATAAACTTGTAAAAGACAACATTTTTATTTGAATGATATGACAGAGCTGCCACAGGAGTGTTACCTGCTATAAAGAAAGCTTAAGAATTATTACCTTTATTAGACCAGTGACACTGAGCTTTAGCCATACATTTCTAACTTCTGTCCCTCTACAGAGACAATTTTCTTTTCTTAAATAAACTGTCATGCTAGTGTTAATATATTGTTGGCTCCCTCATACTCTGAGAATACTGCTGATATAAAACATGTATATGTTAGATTGGTAATAGTATCTTTAGTGTAGCTGACTAGAACAAATGTGTTTCCCTCATGGCTGTGCTAATGTGATAAAGGAAAATTGGCTGTTCATCAGCTTTTGGCTGGGTAAAGACAGTAGAGATGGAACCACATTCTTTTTTATGCATTAATACCACTGAGAACTTTTCACTAGTTATATTTCATGTGCAGGCATGTTGTGCAAAGATGTTGTAAAACATGAGATAATGCTACAAATAACAAAGTAGGAAAGCCTGTATCTTTTATGATGATAACAGTCAAACACCAAATGACAGTAACAGGCTGTAAAAAATGTGATGCTGAAAAAAATGCAGTGTAACCACCATACACACATATGCTTGGGCTCTTGCAAATAGGGTGTCAGATGTTTAAAAGGGCTTTGAATTAAAACTAAGTATTTCTTTTGTGTGTTTAGGTCATTGATGTGTGAACACAAAAGCTAACTTAAAATGGAGAGATGTGTTTTGAGTGGTAATCTCATGTACAATAACTTTTTGAACAAATCTCAGTGCTTAGTAATTATGATAATAGCCTTCAAATTTCCATCAGTGGAAGAGCAATAAATTTTCATGTCTAAATTTGGGAAATACTGACTGAATCTGGAAACAACAGCAGTAAGGCTCAGTATACATATTAGTGTTTGAATATGTAATTTAAGGAGAAAAATGCATCTGAACAGTCTTCTCTGAAACCTAAAGAAAAAGAAGAGACAAAACAAAACTCCATCTCATTGCATATTTTCTTTCTTAAAATACTGATTGGCTAAATGCCTGAGGCACAGATGATCGTCTGAACTGAGATTTATAGATAATTGTGTCTGTTCATCTTGGTCTGAAATTTGAAAGGCTTGGTAGAATAACATTTTGAATGCTTATGTCATGGTTTTCAAACTGTTTTCTTTTCAGGACCTGGCTATCTTTGCAACAAAATATTCTGGCTTGTACACCTTCTCTTTATCCTTGCACATCCATTGTTCTTATGGAGACAACAATTCTGGCCTTATTTTGGTTTGATAAGAATGGATACCTAGATAGGCTAAAACACTCTTGCTTTTCTTGGTCTCTGTAAGCATGATTCACCCAGCATCCATTTATGTTTGTGAATACCTTTTCTGCAAAATGGAAATAACATTCTGTATTCTGGCAACAACAGAATGTTTTGAAATGTGAAGGTTACCAGGCTGTCATTTTAAATAAGCCCTGTGCAAGCTAAATATCGTTAAAATCAAGACATTTCAGTTTTTGCAAATAAATCATTTAATAAAGTGAACAAGATTTTTTATTCTGTGTTATTTGTCTCTAAATTATTTACTATTTGAGAGAGAGTTCAAAAGTCTTAAATGAGTTGATGTTAGTTTTTCTATTTAACTTAATTAACGGGATGCTGACTATAAGGCGTGATGAGTGCGGTTTTCACTTTGGGTCCTCCTGTATTTATAAATGGAAACATTGAATTCCATAAGACTGAAAGGTGGCTGCGTATTATTAAACCTTTTCTAGTCTTGTGCCAGCTAAACGTGAGGATTTTTAATGCAGAACAGTCCTTTGTAAAAGCTCAGCATCTTGTGACTTTGTGGGGCTGGGAGAATGCCATAAAGGATTTCTATGAATGTTAGCTCAAATTTAAAATGAATTGGCAGGGAAGGGAATGCCTGCAGAAAACAGTACCCTGCAGTGCCAACTGAGTGCATATTCCTCGCCAAAGGTTCCCTTGATCCAAGGGAATTACCCACTGGCTTTGGAGCAGACGTAGCGAGTTCCTCTCCCATTCCCTTCAGCCCTTGTGAGAAGCAACATGCTGGGGTTAGGGAGGTGTTTTGGAGGGGTGTTAGAGGCCTGGCTGAAACATGCTCTGTTGGGTTATCCTAAGCATGGTAGATAGTCCCTTGAGGCCTGTAGGAGCTGATGCATGAGAGCTGTGACAGCTCTAACATGTGCCCGTGGCCTGAAGCACTGAAGTAACTGCAACCAGTCTCGTACCTTGTGCAACAGACCCATCTCTCTTTCTTCCGCCTCTCCTTCCCCCTTCACTCTGCCAGTCATTGTATTGTAGACTCTTTTTTCATAGTCTACCCATCTGCATGATGATGTTATTACCTGGATTGCTGACGGACGGGAAAAAAAAAGGTAAGTACTTTCAATAGGCACCAAGGCACTCGCACTCACACACACATACACAAAAGGCATGCCACATGTGTAGGGCAAAGTAATGTTAATGGCTAATCAGTGACAGATGCAACATGTACAGAAATCAAGATGATTGTATAATGAAGTACCCCTCTCCTCATTTACATTGATTCTATAGGTGCATCGTAGCAGAATTAGTTTCTTCTTAAACGGCTGGGAAGATGACAGTACTGCTTTTGATTCAAGGATTCTGATGGGAGCAATTGCAGATACTGATGCTGATAGTGTACTGCAAATTGGACAAAGCTTCACAGGTAAACCTGGTAATGTTTTAGTGGAATGCATCAGCATTTTCAAAAATAAGATGTGCTCGTTGTGGGTAAAATCCATGTGCGTGAGTTGTTTTTAAGTTATCAATATGTTGAGAAGTAATAAATTTCTGAAAGAAAAAATCCTATTGTAAAATTAGCTGTCTTGGGAGATGGGCTGAAACACAGGTATTCAGTAGATAGTCCTGAGGGTGCATAATTTATTTTATGTGTTACTGCATTTGAGTAGACCTGCACTCTCCAGAATATTGCTCTCTAAAGCAACGCATTCCATTAATTTAATACCCTGAGTAAACACATGAAACTCTTTCAAGATGGAATTGTGCATGGCCACTAGACTGCTTTCCTGTCAATAGAACTCAAGATTTTTGACTCTTGATTTTTCTCTCTTATATTAATACTCATGTAAACCCACTGGCAAAGTGCGGGTCACTTGGTCTCCAGTAAGGCCTGATACAGTGTTACTCTTTATTTACATCCAGGTTTTTGTATGTCCTACCGTATGATAGGACCATTGCAGAAGTGCTGCAGGATGTTTTGTTGCTTTCCACAAATTCTTGGCTCTGCCAGTGTGAGAACATTGAGCAAGAACGCTACGTGCTCTTTGAGAACATGCAGAATTTGAAGCCAAGACCTAAATATAGCAGTATGTGGCTTAAATGTTATTATGCTGTTAGGCAACAAAGACTTTCTGCATTCCGGTTCCTAAAACTCATATTTGGAAATGAATTTTGCTTTGATTCTGAATACTGAGTGAGTGTATAAAAGAAAGGAATATTTTTAAATGCCTTTTATCTTTATTGTATAAATTGATAGGTACAGTTGTACCTACTGTATCTTTTCCCTAATTAGAGGTGGCACATGGACTGGCTCATTACTTCTGTCTAATGAGCCGGTCTTTGTGCCACCTCTCTAATCAGAAAAAGAGATAGGTACAAAATGTTCTTATAAAGTTATTATAAATCATTCTTTTTTATCAAAAAATTAAGTCACTGCCCTCTATAGTTTTGTCTGGGTCCAAGATGGTTTCATTCAGGAGGGGTAATTGTGCAAGAGAGATCTGAGAGTGCTGAATTAAAGGTGCTCTCATGCGGTGCAAAGCTGCTTTCTGCTCAATGCAATTAGACTATTTATTTATAGTATATTTTCTTAGGTTTAGAGCAATTTGTTGGAAGAATGCAAGATTTTCGATTTTACCCAGTGGCACTTACAAACAGGTAAATGACTTTTTTTTGTCAAAGTAAGAGTGTGATGAGGAGAAAGAATGCATAACAGTATACTTAGTCTCAAAGTACGGTGTTTTGCTTGTGTCTTTAAAAGATGATTGCTTGTGATGATGTAGTTTACTGCCCATAGCCCCAAACATGACTTTAATCTAAACAAGCTTGAGTTAACACATTAAATTATTGGGTTTTTTTTATTCTTTTGAATTGTTGTTAAAATATATATATCAAAACTCAACGATTGTGTGGCTCCCTTGTTGGAGTGTTGTCTCTGTTATAACGTGACTTGGTGTGTATTTGAGCAGGCAGTAGATCCAGTGGCTAGATTTCAATGCGTATAAGCTAGTTAGGTGACACTAACTCCTGGTTTCTTGTTCAGACACGAGAGTGTGTGCTGATACTTTGGGTGCGATTCCCGAGCTTCTGCAGAGCTCCTTGTAGTCTGTGGGCGCTTTCTTTAAGGCATTTCTGGCAGAGCCTCCCTGCTCTGTCATCCTGCTTGTTCTTGCACGTGAGCGCTGCTAATGTTTCAGGCTGGACTGAGGCCTTGTGTGCTCGCCTTATTGCGAGCTGGTGTGATCACAAATTGCTTCTCCCCTACAGCAAGTTTTAGCAGTGCTAAGCAGGACCTCTCTGTTCTAGGTTTTGCTAAGTAACTGCGCTTCCTTTACTCCCACCTCCTCGTTGGAAGCTTTTGCACCTCTTTCTAGGGGAAGAGGAAGGTGGGAGGGACTGGCGGCTGAACACGGCTGAGCTGGATGGCTCTTTGGGTGGGATGACTGCTGGAACAGCTCCGCACCTCCTGGTGGTTTAGAGCCCAGACTTTATTTGCTTGACAGGGTGTGCGTGCCTTCTGCAAGCACACGCGTACACACACAGCGTACGAGTCGGAGCACCAGTGCTACCAGTCCAGTTTAGCTCACTCCCAAGCCAGCGATCCACGGGAACAGGACAGATGCACGGGGTTGGCGCGCTTGCTTTGTGGCTGACAGCTCAGCTCCGATGCTTAGCAGTTCATGTCCTCAGGCTTCAGCTTCTCTGTGGTGTCAGGCATCCGTGTATGGTATTCTTAACACCCTTTCCTGTCCCCCTCCTCCTCCGGCCAAGGGCTGTTGTCTTAACTGTTTATTGCTTTCTATATTAGATGGTTGGCATAAGCTGCCAATGACTTCTCTAGCTCACTCCACGTAGCCCTGGGATAATTGCTTTGACTTCCTCCATCCCCAAGGCTGTAGTGGTTGCTGTGGCGGTTTCTGTCGCCCTCCAGCCACCCTTCCTCACGCGTTACGAAGAAACGCTACCTTTGTTAGTCATCCAGCTCATGCTGGATTAATCCAGGCAGTTCAAGCTGGCCAGAAGTAGTCAGGTCCTATTTGTCTGCGTGATGCTTCAGGGTAGGCTGTGCTCAGTGACACTCGTGACTGTGGAGCTTCAGGCTACTTAATGATAGTCTTTCAGTAAGATGAAGGGTAGTTTCCTAGGAGCTCAACTGTCTGCAGGACATTATGATGAACTGATCTCCTGTGAATCTAAAGTATTAATATGAATCATGGTTCCAAGCTAGATGAAGATCATGTTGGCTGTATATTCCTTCAGAGGAATCCTTGTCAATTTTTTTGGACTGCAATTTAAGTAGAGAAATAATGAATATAGTTTAAAAAATATTTTACCAAGTGTCGTGAAAGATGGTTTCACAGATAGTGTTTTATCCACAAATAACTTTTTTCAAAAATATGTCTGGTATAAGCTGTGAATCAAAGTCTTCCTCTGCATATCAACTAATTAAAATAATCTGCAGCAATTCTGTAACTTTGGTTTCTGTAGAATTTGTAGTGGCAGCCAGCAAGTATAAATAAAAATACAAGGCATATGTTATTAAAGAGTGATAAAAATCACCTCTTTCTAGGATCACGAAATCCTTCTTTTACGCCAGAGATGTCAGAATTTTAGGTGACCTGCCCACATCATCTGCTGATCTACTTATTTGTTTCAATTGGTGAAGTCAGTGGGAACTAAAGCAACCTAATATTTTTACACACAGTTTAAGGTGACATTTTTCAAAATGGAAAGATTAGGAAGATTTGAGGATAAGCATAACATTGAACTCATCTAACAGTTTTGTGGTTACAGGCAATATGTCAGTCCTGTGGTGTGCTGAAGAGAAGTAAACAGGCTAGTGTCAGACACAATGCCATAATAAAATATTGATAGGGTTTTTCCGTTTTGCATCTAGCACTGGTTCCCTCCTAACTAGCTGTAGGCACCTGAGCAAGGAGCATGTATGCCCTTGGCTCCGTATGTGTGTGTGGAGCAAGGAAAGGAACTCAGAATGCTTCAGCATGGACTGCTGCTAAAGGTGCCTGCTGATAACCTTTGATCAAGTAGGAACCCTGGATAATTGTGTTGCTGGCTGGTTGGCACATTTATGTAGGATGAAACAAGGCTGTAGGGTTGCTAGAGTAGTCTAAGATGTATTTGGTTTAACCTGTTAACCTGGAGGCAAAAAGTACCACTTGTCATTTTTTATCATGTATATAATTGCTCTTTCATATGCCGTGACAGAGACATTTTGGAAGTTTTCTCTGGAAAATTCCCTCACCTGCACACGCAGTCCGAGTGCCGCTGTCCCGGGAGCCATCCCCGCGTGCACCCGCTCGTACAGAGGTACTGCATCCCCAACGGGGCTGAGGATACCACTAACGACCGAGTGCTGAGGCTGGACGCAGAGGCCCATCCTCTGCATTACATCAATGACAATGATATCGGCACCACCTGGATTTCATCTGTATTTACCAATACTGCAGGTCTGGATCATGGTGTTTCTATCACAATCGATTTACAAAATGGACAGTATCAGGTAATGGAAAGATTACATTTGCTATTTATTAAATTGAAACTAGAAAGATTTTTAGTATGAAGTTAATTTATAAAATTTGATGGAAATTCAAACCTTTTGCTTGCACCTTATGCTAAGCGTTATGCTGTACACTGGTGTGTCCTAAGGGATTTCTGTTGTATAGATGTTCTGGAGATGGTAGTTTGCCTTCCTGGAACATACGGGAGGAGAATGTGATGAATAGGCAAGAGGCTTCTGAACAGAGGCCAGATTGCAACCCGACACTGCACTACTGGCCTGGGGAGTATCAGGTGGCCTTGGAAGGAAGAACACGTCAGTACTGGGGCTGCATTTACAATAAGAGAGCTGTCAGATACTAGTGAGCTTGTTCTGTCCAGCTTCTTGGGTTTTGGATTTTTTGTTTGTTTGTTGTTAGTGAGGAGAAAGGAAATAATATGATGACAGGTTGTGGCTACATAACAAAGCATTAGTGCATTTGATTAAAACAAATAAACAAAAAAAGAAACAAACAAAAAAACAGTTTAAAGGTCTGTCATGCTTTAAAACTTGGTTGCTTCAGTGCATACAGATTTTCCCAAGCAGTATTTTGGGAGAAATCCTCTTCATTGCAAAACAGGTATTTGATTGCATTCCAAGTAGAAAATAGGGTTATTAAAAAGGAGGAAAAAAAGAAAAAATGATATCAGACAAACAACTCATCAAATGTTTGGTAACACAAAGCTAAGCCCCTAATTATTTTTTCTAGAATTAACAAAGTTACTGTAAAAAATCGTGGGCTCTTCTGTCTAGTGTGTTTTCAAGTGTTTTTCAAGAAAAAGCAAAGAATTCTGATGGAGCAGGTCAGTTGCTGCATAATATATCTGAGAAATCAGAGCTTGTTTAACAAAAAGTTACTTGTCTTTAGTTTGGAATGCATGAACCAAAATTTTCTGTGAGTGGAAGAAAATATATTATCATATTGAAATAAAACAAAATATTTATATTGTTATTGTTTTATAGTGCAGTTACACTTAATATTTGTTCCAAAATTCATTATCATCTTGTAGGTATTCTATATTATACTTCAGTTCTTTAGCCCACACCCTGAAGCAGTAAGAATTGAAAGAAAAAAAAGAAAGGATCTAAACTGGGAAGACTGGCAGTATTTTGCTAAAGACTGCAGTATTTTTGGAATGGATAATAATGGATCTCTGGAAAAACCGGACTCTGTCAACTGTCTCCAACTTCCTAGGTATGAGTGGGTTTGTATCTGCATAATACAGATGCTTTGAACAGGTAATGTCCTAAAACAATGTCCCATGGGAACAGAATCTTTTAATTTGGTGTACTCACTTATATGTATGTAGAAATATGTAGAAGAATATCCAAAATATGGCCTTTCTGTTGAATTCCAAAAGGTCATTGTCATTTTCATCAAATTTGTAGTGCTGAGGAACTTGATACAACTGATTGCTGTTATTTTCCAACTAGAATTCTGAAATTTTATGTGCCTGTGTCCTGTGGGACTATTTATTGGCAGTGGAGTTAGAGTTGACTCCCCAGTGATTATGGAAGTATTCCTTCTTATTTCTGGAGTGCAACTTGCTTTAGATCCCATTTGTAGTAATGCATGATACAGAGGGAAACTTAACAGAGCCAGTCATTCAGCCTTATTGCTGACTGCCATAAACACCTAAGAGACTAATTGAGAATTGTATCTCAAAGCTCTTTAATCTTGCCAAATGAGAACCCAAATAAAACTTGGGAGGGAAATGGAGGCAAGTAAGGGAAAGATCTTTACCTCTCAGAAGCATGTTGGAATCCCTGTTACTAGGCAGTTAGCATGTTTAAATTCTGTATGCACATGCTTGTGCACACCCGCACACGTATATAAATACACATGCACATACATGCTTATGTGTTTTTATTTTATATATTTTATTTAATTTATTTTCATGTTTATATATACTTTATGTATTTATTCAAATGCGCCACCCTTTGCCTCATTTCAGATGCCAGTCAGCATTAGGCTGGTTTAGTACTTGGCTGGAAGTCAGTCAGAAAATACAATACCAGGTGCTGTAGGCATTTTGCCTTTTTTGCTGTTTCACTTCTGCTGCCTCACTAAGACTTTTCAAGTGTCAGCATTTTTGTCTGTTCTCAAAGAATCAAGTATTCTAAGGAGAATAGCTTAAGGTCATCTGTGTTACACCAGTTTTCAACAAAGAACTTTCAACTTTATTGCTCATCCTTTGAGCAGAGGGTTAGAGGAGAAAGCAAGTCTTTTAAGCCAAGCATTTTTGGATAAATGACCCCAAATAGTTTTGAACTCATTAGATTTCAGTACAGCAGTTGGATTTGTGTATATTCTAAGATGATGTCGAGCTGAAGTGTGAACTGTATCCATAAATGTTGTATAGGTGCTGTTTCTCCTCTTGAGTTACATGAGCTAAATGATGATAGGAAGTGATATGAATGAACATTTTTTAGGTACAGCTGAGGTGCGCTTTGTTTAAAAGAGAAGAAACACCCTGCAGTGGTCACTGCTCCGTATAGCTGAAGAGGAGTTACCGTAGGGAATAATGTGCAGTGTTGCAGCAAGAGGGTAGCAGGGTGTAATCTGAGACCTTTAAAGAAGGGGAAAGTGTTTTTTTGTTTTAAAACAAAACTAGTTTCACTTACTCTCATAGCCACTTATATTTAGTTTCTGTCCAGGACTTAGAAACCAGCGTCCTTGCCTCCCAGTGGTGTGGCCAGGACTCCTCCTTGGAATGGCATGGAGGACAAGTGATCCTTATTTTGGAATCCTTGTCATGTTTCCTGGGTCTTTGTTTGGTGACCACCTGCTAATTTTGAATGCACTTTTTCTATAATCTTTAGGGGCTGAAAGAGATTAAGGATTTTTGTCGCTCCGTGGTTTCTCACCTCTGTCAGTTGATAGGATTATCAGAGGCTTGAGTGTGTTTAGTTTGAGCGTCCTTTTAAGGACTCTTGCATGTAGGTGATCTAGCATCTTGGAGCCTGCTTGTCAGCTCCACAGTCCTCCTGCTGTTCGTTGTGGTGCTTTCACACCACCACATTCTTGTTCATTCAAATCATACTCAACATTTTTGTTACAGTGTTCTGTGTAATGTAAGTATTGATTGCTGTTTTATTTAACTTTCTAAGGATAAAAGGAGAGGACAGTAGTCCCTGAAGAAGCATACAGGTGTATTCCTCAGACATCTTTGTGAAATATTGGGCCTGTATAGGAACACAATAAAAGCAAAGATTTTTCACTAAGACAGAAGGGCCTGATGCGGCAGCGGGTCCTGTTGCGGGTCAGGATTCTTTTATTTTTTAAATTCTTCTTTAAAATCTAGCTAAGAAATTTTTTTTTTCTTCAAAATCTCAGAAATATTTTGATGTCAAGAAGATGCATTTTTGAATGTTGTGTGCCAAGGGTTTCCTGTGGATGCAAATTTTTAATGAGTCTGTGTTCATGTGGAAGGAGGCAGGCATTCTTGCCTGCTGCAGAGGCAAGTCCTGCTCGTTGCTTAACTCTGCCTAGTGAATATACCAGTATGAGATGCCATTCATACTCTGTGGGCAAGCAAGGAGTTTGTATGGTACTTGCTCACGGGGCTTTGCTTGACTTGTGGACTACCCTTCTGCTTCTAGTTGTACTCTGAACCCTACCTTATTATGCTGAACTCAGTTCTACTAAACTCACTGGAAGGGTAGTGTATTTCTAATTCTGCCACCTACCAAAATGAGATGAGAATAGTCCAGTAACTCTGGAATTCAAAATATAATTGTTCCTGTATGTTTGATGTATGTATTTAGCAGGGAAATATTTAACAATGTGGGCATGATAATTTAAATGAATCCTATATGTCATTAGATGTGGATATTTTGCAAATTTAGGGCAGATGTCACTGAATAAGTTATACTTCATAATTTGAATTTGTCTTTTAGAGACTTTACTTTTAGTTGGAAACTCAGGATTTGGAGAAGAGTATTACAGTTTGGGGAAAACAGACATACAGAGTATGCTTCTTTCTCTCCCATATTTGAATTCAGGTTATCAGGAAGCCACTGATCTAAAAATTTTCCTCTTAGAAGCACCAATAAAATGTGCAGATCAATGGAGACCAACTTTGAAAAGAATATGTAAAATATATGACATTTTGGTTTACACTTGTCTTCCTCTATTAAACAGCTTTACTCCATACTCTCGTGGAAATCTGACTTTTAGTATTCTTACCCCGGAACCAAATCACCGTCCTGGTTACAATGATTTTTATAATACTCCGTCTCTCCAAGAATTTGTAAAAGCTACACAAGTGAGGATTCATCTCCGTGGCCAGTACCATACAAGTGAGCCATGGGTAAATTTCAGGCATAGATACTATGGAATTAATGAAATCACAGTCAGTGGAAGGTGGGTATTAAGGTATTATGGAATTCTTCCCTACCCATCACTACCTCCACCTGCTAAAACTGTGCAAAGTGTGTAATTACCTGCCTAAAATTTAATGGAGTGATTCTGTTTTTGCATTTATGAATGAGAAAAGGAATTTTGTTTTAAGCAGTGCTTCGAATTTGAGATGATTGGTGTATTTTTTCTTAACATTTGCTCACATGTTATTTTAAAATTAATTATACTTATTACACAGATCTGTCAAAAGCAATCCTTTCCTTGGAATTACCAATGCCTCGAAGCAAAGCCTTATGACTGAAACCACAGTTTATGCTTTACTTCAGTAGCTCTTCCAAGTTTCATTACAGATTCCCAGACATGGCAATTTTAACAGTCTTAATGCAGAGCTCCTTCTTTGTTTTTAGGCTGCGCTTTTCCATTTAAAACTGGGCAGCTGTCAGTGAAAGTGTTACATTATCTGTGACTGACAACTTTATTATATATGATAAGTGTCCTGTCTTGTGAAAGGACTAATTATGCCCTGTAAATAATATGCAAATTTAGCAATGAAATAGTCTCCAAGAAGCATATGGTGCAGATTTTTGTTAATAAGTATTATTTCTGAAATTATTTTGGTAGTCAGGATCTTATTTTGAGAGGAAGCACCCTATCAGAGGTCACATTTACCTTAAACTTATTTTCTACATTACTAGTATGTTTTGATTAATGATTTAGCTGTGTTACGATGTTTTTACTCAAACAGCTACAGTCTTAATGACTATATAACAGAAAAATCATTTCAGCTGTAGTATACAAAGCTGTCAGACCTCAAGAAGAGAAGACCTTCAGGTGCAGTGGGATGCTGATTGTCTAGGCTAATGCTCAGCAAAGACTTTGTTTTAGTAAGAATTGCACATTTTAGCTGAGGTCTAAATGGACTAAACTGTATAAAATTACATGCAGATAAGATTGTGTTGAAAAAACTCTTGTCACACTGGAAAGCTAAATATTGATGAGTAATAATGATATATTTAATAAAACTTTGCTTATGTGTAGTGTTCTTGTTCACTATTCTGTGTCATAACAGCAGGTCTAATACATTCTCCTTTTTATTACTTACAGAAACAGCATTTGCTAGTTACAAGTGTCTTGAATGGAGAAGTCTTTTGTAGGTTACTGCACTTAAGAACATTCTTCTCTGTCTTTTTACTTGTTCTTAACAAAGAACCAGGCTATGCTTTCAGTAAGACATAAATTGTCTTCATGATGATGTTGTACAGTGTTGCAAAGACATGTTCCTGTATTATTTTTGTTTTCCTCACTACCTATTTTTCTTTCAGGTGTAACTGTCACGGTCATGCTGATAATTGTGACATGGCCCTGGAACCGTATAGGTGCCTGTGCTTCCAGGAAAGCTACACAGAAGGAAATAATGTGAGTCTCTCCTTTGCCTATCTACTTTTGCTACCAACAAACAGACTCAAAACTGGCATATTAATACATAGGAAGCATGTGTGTATGCATGCTAATATTCTCACTTTTATAAGGATACTCTCTGTGTGTAGACTTTGTATTAAATGCAAAAAGTCCTTCTCCAGCCCAAAACCATTCCGTCACAGAGCTTTAGGAGTGCTGAGATCAGAGGTTTCTTATTATAATATGTCAGTTTGCAAAAAAATCAAATGCAAATCTGAACTTAGACTAGCAGCATCTAGTAAAGAATATGGCTGTGTCTACTGCAGCAAATAGCAGAAAGATCTCTAGTAGGATCTGGAAACTGGAAAAAACAGTTCCTAGTTAAGAGGGACTTGGAGGTGCGGTGTGTAGCTAAAGCTTACCAAGTTGCAAAATTTAAATTTGCCTCCTAATTTAGTAATTCTTGGCTTGGGGCAAACCAAAATGCACATTTTCACTAAAGGCCAGTCTTCCAGAGAAATATACGGACATTTTAGAATAATGGCGCTGGTTTGTACTTCTTGCAGCAGAGTAGCTGATCTTTCAGAAGGAAAGTTGGCTAATCTAAATACTAATAATGCAAGTGTAAATTATGTAATCTGGAAAGACAGAAAAATGGACTGTTGGTGTGTTTGGAGGAAGTGATGGTGTGCCTTGAGAAGGGAAAGGAATCAAATTACCAGGAATCTGATTGCTCAGATGTGGCTGTTTTAAGTGCTGCTGAGGAGAGTGACCATACCAGGAAGTGTTATTTGATTGAAGAATTAGAGGAATTGTCTTTTCTCCCACTTCTCATGAGGTGCGTTAAGAATTTCATGCTTAATGTCCTAAGAAGTGACCTATGGCATGTTTTTCTTGTTATTTTGCAAGTACAAAATTGGGGCAGGTCATAGAATATTTGTGTTGTCTGTATCAAACGCTGAAGCAAATTGGAAGGCTACATTGAATTGCTTGTGACAGTCTGAGCTTTTCCTTTTGAAAACTGTTTTCTCTTGAATTTTCTTCCCAAATATATGTTTTAAAGGTATATCATGTTTTGAATTATATCACATTTATAAATTGGTAAACTTCAACTGAAGTTAATTGACATATAGTATAGCCTTTATCACTATGTCTTTCTGTAATTGCTAGCCTTAGGGCACTTCATATGGCTTGCAGTAATTATATTGCACTTTTGTGAATTGGGGAATGTGCTTTTTCTCTGCCATTTGATAAAACCACTTGCCAATGAGAAATGCTGGCTTTGAGAATGAGCTGTGAACCATCATTGTAGTCTGCTTTGTAGTATGAGGAAACTGTAAAATTTTAAAAATCAGTGGGTTTGATGTGTGCTTGCCATGCTTTTCCAAGTTAAAGCACAACAGATATTTTGCTATGCAGTAGGAATTGCTGGACAGTGTCCACTTTAAAATCTCATTTTCAAGTTCTGAACTTGCCATACTGACTAACATTCAAGAATGATTTAACTGAACATGTTTCAGTGTTTCTGCAAAGTTTATTATTGATCATTGTTCATCTCAAAAAGAATTATGAGGTTGAATTTAAGCAGATTAAGGAGGAATGAGTTGCATTAATTCTCACTGACTATTAGATTTCAGTCATGAATAAATGTTTTGGTCCTTGCTACTTAAATGTCCAATGGAGACATGCTTCCCCAAATTAAGAAAAGGTTACATAATAGCAGCAAGAATGGCAAAGTTGAAGCTAAACTGACATCAAAAAGCAACCAGTTACGTAAGAATGTAAAAGTTAGGGGGCAAAAAGTGTTAACCTGAGTGTATTTTATATTGTGCTTAGAATCGTGTGAAAGTTGCTTGTAAAATAAAGTGGGCAATCTTGTTTCTTAAAAAAATAAAAAATAAAAAAAGAAAGCTATGTGTAATCTACCGTCTAAATAGTATTTGAACAGAAAATTGAAGTTTTCAGATGCATCAACTTAGAAAAAAAATCAATTTGACAATGTCCCTTTAATTAGAACACACATTGTGAAATGTTACTTTGTAAGGATTAATTATAAATATTTAATAAGATCTGGAAGTTCACCAAGCACTCTTGCAGGTCTTGTACTGTGTGAAAACAAATCAAATACATTTTAATGATGTATCTGCCTTATCAGATATTTTCTGTCAGTGTTAATGGGTTGTTCCATTAAGTTTCACATTTTTGATTTGGTGTACGTGTCTCACAACTGTAAATGAAATGCTTGAATTAACTGTATTCATTTGGAGAAGAATATGGATGATGTTTAATTATATTTTTCTCATTCCTTAATGACAATGTCCATATCTGCTAAAGGTAAAATAAAATAGAAGTAATATTTGCAAATATATCACTAACCACTTTGAATTCTATCAGGGATTTAGATGAAATCCAAGCAGCTTAAAAGTTTTGATTTTTTTGTAATGTAAACATTTAAAGGCAAGCCAAAATCCATCCTGATTCTTATCTGAAACTGTTATTTATAAAACTGCTTTATAGAATTATACCTGTGGTTCTGAGTTTGCCAATCCAGTGGTTTAGACATTTTTTTTTTTTTATTTGGGATGTCAATTAAGCATTTGATAAAAGAACTTTCCAAATCTATAGACATTATTTGTGAGTCAAAATTGTGCGGTGACTGAAGAGCATTTAATTCACATCTGTGCTGATAATGACTAAGTCACCACAACTGAACGAGTATAAGAAAATTACTTTTGTGACTATTTTGGACCAGAAATCTGAAGTTCCCTGGCAAGCTCTTAGCATATGGCAGAACATGTACTTGTTGCATTTATACTTTATAGAACTAAAATGAGAGCTGAAATTTTGATTTCTTTTTTTTCTGATATGTACATCTGGATAGATGATACCAAACTGAAAATTGCATAATTCATTGTAAATAAAAATATTAATTTAAACATTTTCATCATCATCAAAACGGAACTCTCTGTTGTTGAAGAAATATGTTGGTAGGACTGGGATGATAGAAGGGAACCCTTAAGAATGACTTTTAGATGTTGAAGGACTAGGTTATAAAAGAAAAATAAATAAATCCTCAGAGAGTATGTGTCTCATCTGATGAAAAAAGTTCAGCTTCATTTACAATTTGTTCTGTAAATGGTTATTAATTTGGGAAATGGCTCTATTTTGTACAAATGGAAACTGAGGCATGAAGAGCAGTGTTCTGATCTTGGAAACATTTATATATAAAGACTAATTTATAAACAAGAGTAATACATTAAAAAAAATTTCATGATGTCAAATGAAAAATTGTAAGTGGACCATGAAAAAACAAGACCATCTATCATGTCAGCTGTACCTTACTATGGAAAAACTTATTTAAATGGGTCATACAGAACTTTAGACATATAGAAATAATAAGAATTATAGAAATAATAAGAGAAAACAGAAATTAAAAGAAATCAAAGCAGCTTTGATATGTGTGCAAGAGGGTGTGAAAGGAAGTGTGAGAATGATTGCATATAGTAATGGCTTAAAGTCTTCGGAGTTTTCAATATAAGTAAGTAAGGTTCTTAAATATCTGCTGTCTGAAACTGCATGTGGCATTTTCGGTTGATGTACCAAGACCTGGATTAATATTCCTTTCTGTGTTATAGAAGTGTCTAGTTAAATCTTACTTAGTTGAAAGACTATCTGTATCATCACATTAAATGCTGGAATTAAGGATACATTTGAAGAGCTGTAAACATTAGCAATAGTAAGCGGTTGTTCACTTAATGGCAAGGATTTCTAGTTTGTAGTCCTAGGCTTTTTGGTAAATTCTGTGTCATGATTTGTGTATCCAGTGATAGGCCTTGGAGGAAGTGGGTTTTATGAGAATAATTGGAAAGAAATCAAACTGATAAGTGGCTGATGGAAATTTTAGAAAATGGCAAGTGTGAAGGCATCTAGTACAGTGCATGCCTGAAAATTTTGAATAGCTTTAGAAATGTTTGTGAGATTTAGGGGTTTGCCCCTGAATCTCTGCTTGGAATCCTGCTGCAATTTCAAAGATCAGCCTGATTCAAAGATCAGGCTTTGGAAGCAACTTGTGTGCCAACCTTGCTGAGCTACTGAAAGAGCTTGTTGCTGTCCCAGGTGCCTCATGTGGTCTGTTCCGCAGATGCTGACATTGCAAAGGAATTGTGAGCTTGTTAGAACTTACACCTTTTTGTCTGATGGCTGTAATTTTTACATAATAATAGATATGAGGCTGTAGTCAGATGGCAACTAGCATTGTCAGTGCTACATAACAGAAGTTAGCCATCCTGTTCTAGTCTAAGAATTTTTTAAATATGTAGAGAAATTGGGAGAAAACTGGCCTAGTGTTTCACGGTTATTGAGAGTAGCTGTTGTAAAGCTTGTGCCACATGAATTTATTTTCTGATTTTTTTTTTCACCCAGATTAAATAGCAGTGCTGAAGTCATTGCCAAGCTCATTGTTTTTCCTTCTGCTACCCCATTAAAAGTATTATTGAAAAAAATACCATGCAACACTTCCTTAGAAAAGAGAATTTAATCCTGGCATTCCTAATAAGTTGTAGCTACAACACTCTTTAAGGTTATAGGAGAATGGGCTTCAAAGCCTTATTCAAAAACAGATAGAGGGTAAAATAGGCACAGATCTCTTACCTGCATTTGATGAATATCCTAAGCAGGCCAGAACTTGTGTAAAAGAGAATATGTGCTAAATTTTCATCAGCTCCAAAATCTGATTTGAAAATAGCTTTGAATTTTATTCCCAGACATTTTAAGCCTGATAGTTGGAATGCACACGCTTTGATTTTCTTGGACTTAATGTGGCTGCTTGTAACTTCTCCAAAGAAAGCATAGATGAAAGGGGACTTTAGTAGAAATATATCTTATGCTGTTTGACAGCATCTGTAGCAGTGTTTAAGAGATCTCAGTTGTCTCATTATCAGAATTTGGCATACAAAATGGCACATCTTATGTTCTTTGTCAGTCCAGTTCTTTGTATGTCATTTTGCCTTTCCAAGGCAACTAGAGTATCTTTTAGCAGATTATTTTGCATATGATACTTGTAAACCATCTGTTATGCACTGTATTTAGTTTCTAAAGCTATGTGACATCCTTTTTATTCCGTTTTTCCTAGTCACTTGGAGTGTTCTAGATTTTTTTTCGTAATAAAACCTAGGTTTTTGAATTGAAAAGCTATTTAGTTTTCTTTGGAGAGATCACAAGAAACAGCTATATCTCAAAGCTCTAATATGCAGTCTTGACAAATAGTCAAATGCTGTAATGAGGATGCTATGGGAAATTAAGGAGGCTGTTTCCAGTAGCTAAACTATTCTGGAATAAATATAGCCTAGAACCCATATTTGTTTGACTAATGAAACTAAACAGTGAAAGTATGCTGTCTATTTGGGAAAGTATGGGATCTGGTAGGAAAAATAAAATGTTGTTAGCTGTCTTATTGTAGTGAACACTTATAGGTCAACTTAACCAGGCATGTTTGGGCAATATACATAGTGGTGCTTTTTAGTGACAAGACAGTATTTGTAAAGATCTGAGAAGATGATGTTATGATCTTGATATAATGTCTCACATCAACAGGCTTTTAAGCATATATGTACGGTTAATGGCATATAGGCAATTATGTATCACATATACATACATATGTTGATTATTGCAACAAAACTTTGACAGATATGACTACACAGAATAGGAAAAAAAAATCAAAAGGAATCCGTTTTATGTAGCATAGCATAGAAAATAGGATGCCACCCAGAGGTAAGCGGCAGGGTAGAACACTGGTGGTATTTTAGTGCTAGAGTGGAAGCATCTAATTAATCACGACTCCCTTCAAGCCTTAAAGTACTGTTACTGTTGCCTTCTGAAGTACTTCATTATTTGTTGAATATTTCTTTGTAGATACTGTCCTTCACATTGGTAGTGATTAATAAGAACATAGTTGTGTAGGTGAGGCTAAAGCCTTCTGTGATCTTTCCACAGATGTGCTGGATTCAGAAATGTTGATAGATACGTTTTAATTCTAATATTAATAAAAATCCATGCCTTCTTTTCTGCTCTGATTTCTTACTATTAGTGTGTTTCATCACTAGGTGTAAACACAGGTGTGCATGTGTAACTGATCTAAGGTTAGAGCTGAAATGAAATTCTGAATGCTGTCAACCTCTACAATGCATCAATGGAAATTCTGGTTTGCCAGCTTGGTAGCTGCTTCTGTCCTGGGTTTTCCTTTCAAGGGAGATTCATTTTCATTGACATGCTGAGGTGAGGAAGCTGCAGCAGTCAGGATTAGTTTGTCCGGGAGGCCAGTTTTATTTCATATACTTCTAAGTTTTATTATACCTAAATGACCCTTCATCTGAAGTGGCTGATGCTACGTAATGCTGATTTTTCTCAGCGTGCAGCCAAGAGGAAGCGATGAGAGAGAAAGGTGGATGTGAATGAGGGATGGACTTCTCCAGTGTCAATATTTAGAATAATTTGAGCACATTCTGTAAAGACTATTTGGACTGTTCAGGATAAATAGAATGTAATTGTTCAAAATACTTTAAAAAAATCCAATTTGTTTTTTGTTCTTGGTGTACCCATAGGCATAGTAAATCTTCACCTTGAAGCCTTGTAGAGTCTGTTGCAAACAAAAGATTATTGCTAGTACATATTATTCACAAAACTTGGCTTAGAGGGTAATAATTTGAATTCATCTAAATAAAAGCTGCACTTTGGAGTTACTCCTGGACTAATTAAAGACTTGGGGTTTTGGCTGAATTTAAGTTAATTAAATGGTTGAATTTCATGAGTCTTAATTTTTTTTTTATTGTTGTTTGTTTATTAATAAATTTAAAAAGAACTAAAGATAATTTTAAGTTTTCATTTAAACAATGTCTGGTTTCCTCATATTTCATTGTAATCATATTTCAAATACAATTGATAGGTGTATGTATTTTCTTGTTTTTAAGCTTTCATAAGATTTTGTAAGATTAAGGACATTAAGGAGAATGGTCATTTCAGGTCCTCTGTAGCATGATCCACAACCACATATTTGAGCATCGTAGGATTTTTCCTACTAGGTTTCATCCTGTTTTACCTTGTTTAATCAGGTAAAATGATATCTGTATCTTTATAAAGTTCAACAATAGACATTATATAAAATACCTTCAAAGAGGTGCAGTAAGTAAATATCTCTTACACCTCAAACCTGATAGGGTATTTTACACTTTTAGAGTTTAAATTAAATTTGAATTGCAGATCTTCAGCCCACCCTGAGTATCTAAATAATACAGTTTCATTCTTCTCTCCACTTTCATTCGTTTTTAATTTGTGGTTAAAGTAATCATGTGGTTAAAGTAATAATTTATTTTTTTTAAAAAAGCTATTTCCCTGAACCCTGTTTCACTTCCTGTTCATTTGAAAAGGTAATGTTTTTATTTTTATTGTGCGAGCACGGAAAAAGCATGTAAAACCAAATATTAGTAGAGAAAGTATAAAAATAACTTCTTGCCAATATGTCAGTATAAAGCAGTAGTCTTTTTTGTCTTTTTGTTTCTTTTTTTTTGATTTTAGTGTGATCGCTGTTTGCCATTGTATAACGACAAGCCTTTCCGTCCAGGTGACCAAGTTCATGCCTATAATTGCAAACCCTGTCAGTGTTACAGCCATGCACTAAGCTGCCACTACGACTTAGCAGTGGACCCTTTTCCTCAGGAATACTACAGAGGCGGTGGGGGAATATGTGATAACTGTCAACACAACACAACAGGTAAGTCACAAAAGAGAATGTAGTGTTTGTTCTGCAGTCATTTTTTCTGGTAACTCTTCCATCAACTGAAATCTATCAGCTCGTGTTCAAGGACTGGCATCTCAGAATACTATTATTTGTATGTATTTTTAAAGAATCCAGGCAGTGAACTGGGAACAATTGTGTTGTCATTTAAGCTGCAGGAAGATACTGTTTAAAATTTGGTGTTATCCTGTATATTATCTTCTGTGTTGAAGAAATAGGCAATTGAGATAGAGAGAATAGACAGTATCTCAGTAGGCAAAGTAGGCAATAGTGTATAGTTTTAAAGCTGTTTCCGTTATATGTGTTAGATAATTTTAATCTAGAATATCAAGTCATTCTAATCAACCCAGTTTAACAGATAGCGCAAAAAAGTAGTGTTGATTCCTTCCCCCCCCCCCCATAACATAAAATTCTTGCTAATTGATTGTTTGTGTGCTATGGAAGTAGTGGATTTCAATGCTTCCTTACCTTTTGATTCTATTTTAGGTTCCTGGCTTTGTCTAGCTAAGGGCAAAAAGGAAAGTTTCAGGTTCAACAGTAATTCTTCCAAAAAATGTATAGGCATTCGCATGGCACAGCTTTTATAAAAGTGTGGTATTATATAACAGATGGAAGTTTAATGGAGTAAAACATAGTTTGTAACAGGTTCATTGTTTCATATGCTCTGGATCACTAAATTGGCAGGTAGAGATGAAAGGTGCATTAAAATGGACGTCCTGAAAATTATAGAATTCTCTCAAAGGAATAGAGTCTTTAATTTTGAATTATACAGCTAATTTTAATGAATTGGAAGCCATAATGCATAACCTTTCCTTCATGCAGGAAGAAACTGTGAGCTGTGCAAAGATTTCCATTACAGACAAGCAGGTGCAGATCTTTCAGCCACTGATGTTTGCAAACCCTGTGACTGTTACGCAACAGGCACAAAAAATAAGAGCCTCCTGTGTGATAATGTAAGTAGCCTCAAAACAAGATAACAGCAAAGTATTTTAATTAGCTTTACTAGTAGCAACAAAAGGATGCAAAATGTATTTTAAATGCTTCATAAAAATTACCTAAGTTCATCTTTTTCAGAATGGTTATTGACATTTTTGGACTGAAATCAGCAAACCCCCAAACCCAATTAGACACATGCTGTTCCAGACTTCATCTGGATCAGAAAGAGAAAGAAAAGATGCCATATGGATTTTCAGAAGTGAATTAGTGGTCTGGGGAGACTGATAAGTACAGATATATCCTTAGTAATTTTAAAATATTCAATTTTTGAAAATTTTGAACATTTAGACAGTAAGATGAGCCTGAAATTGAACTAAAATTAAGCTGATTTTCCTCATAATTCAGACAGGGATCAATATCCCATATAACTCATAAAGTCAATTTAAACAAACCTAAAAAAAAGTTAAGATAGCTGAAAAGAGGTAAAACATCAAATTTTTGCTTTTTAAGTCTGTGGACCTTACTGACAAGCAAGACATACACTCTGCTCATAATTCTAACTGTAGCTTTCAAAACACCTACTGAGAGTCTGTTAATATAGAGTTCAGTAACAATGTAGGAATGATAAATTGTTCTACTGAATCTAGATACATTTTATGAAATGCTCTTAGTGGATTTGTTTTCATACCTGCCTATGGAAAATAGCAGGAAAACTCAAGTGACCGAGATCTTGAAAGTGCATTACAGATGCATTGCAGCTCATTTTCTATTCACATATGTACTATTCTTGTTGAAAATCCAAGTGTTGTTAGGAATTGGGAAGCAATTGCCTTTTTGTCTGAAATGTTTTTTAAAAAATATTTTAAAGGGATTTGAGTTAGACCATATCTTAAGCTTGTTGCTACATTTCCCATTTCATTTTTTCTCTTTTTTTCATGGAATAATTCAACTCCAATGTTTGTCCCATAGTGTATCTTGTTGTTGATTGTGTTTTATTTAACAGTAAGCCTGTGTAGACCTCTTTTGAATTTTCATCCTCGGTACTCCAGTGGTACAAATACATGCCCAGTTTGACTCAATGCATTTTCACCCATGGGAATGGGTGCACGTACTGAGTGATGTCCAGCTTTAGCATGCTGTATTTTTGTAAGTAATCTCTGCTGGCCACAAATAAAATGAATTTATAATTTTCTGTCTTGTAAAGATGATACTTTTTGGCAATATCACAGAAATGAAAAATTCTTGAAAACTCCACATGCCATGTTAGGGCTATCTTGGTAAGGTGTAGGTAGAATGAAAACAAATGCTGATCTACATGTTCATGGTTTCTGATTAACCTAAAACAACCGTAGTAGGCATTGATAATTAAAGGAGGAGAATTTTAATAAATTAAAGTTTGCGAACTTGCAGCAATAACCAATTTAACAGTAAAATGTACCAAAAAGTTAATGATGAAGCTTGAGTATGTGAGTACGATCTGGAGATAAAATGGGAAAAATGGAGGAAACTGCTCAATAAAGCATCAATTGACTGCTGCAGTAGAAGCAGTGCGGAGAGAGATGATTAAGAGGCATTAAAGAATAGATTAATACGTCTGGAGACTAAAGGCTGAAATGAATTACATGAAATGGGAAGGCATCATTGAAGGAAGTGTTTCCAGATTTGACCTGTGGAAGATGGAATCATAAGAAATAAGGACCCTACTCATGAAAATTAATTGTCACATCACAATGATAATTTTCAAGGAAATATGCCAAAAATGGTACAGAACATGCTTTTACTGCATAATTCACCATTTTCAGCAGTTCATCAAGATTTTTTCTGTCTGTGAAGTGCGAGTTGTTATCACTAAGTTCCAAGAGGTACAGAGTTATAAAGCTACTCCAATGAATCACAGATTTATCTGTTGAATCATATAGAATATTTACTCACCAAGTACAGTAATAGTAATGTCAATAACTTAGCGAATAAGTAGAAGAGCTTACTGCAACACTGCTACTCCCATCTCTTTTATTTGGGCTAACAATGAAAACTTTATGTCAGTTCCATTCACCTATTTCTCTCTCCCCTTGGTAGGAACTACATGCAGGTATTTATTGCTTCTCCGTTCCATAGGTTTATCAGTTCTCATACATCAATAGGTCAGTTATGCGTAACTTCATTTGTAATTACTAATTTTAAAACTGTCTTCTAGCCTTATGACTGGGGTGTTAAAACAGAGATGTAGCCGCACACCCAAGAGCAGTTCACTAGACACTTTTCTTTTTTGAAGTGAGAAATCTTCCCTTGAGACTAGTGGGTCAAGACAGAGAATTGCTACAGTTTGCTTAAAAGGTCTGTTTTTGTTTTTACATCTGTGCTGGTTATTGATCTCCAGTGCGTACAGAGAAGATGCATGTTGGTTACATCCTCCTTGTGAACTTTTGGCAAAGTCAAATAATCAGAAAGTCCAGATGAATTAGGATGCCAAAGCTTTGCAAATGAAAGGAGAATTGCCCGCTTTCTTCCATTCTCCCCCACCCTTCACAAATGAGAAAATGCTGCCAGAATACTGCGAATGTGATCATTTATGTTCTGTATGGAGAGCTGGAGATTAGTTTATTCTGGCCCTTACACCTTGACTCCTGTTTTTTACCCAGACTAACATACCACTGCTTATATATTCTATCAGGCACAGTAGTTTGTAGTGCTGATGATGCTGTTGTGTTATTTCATATATAACAACATGAAAAAACTGCTCTTTTCCAGGGCATTTTTTTTTCTAGTCTGAGCTGAAAGTGCTGCCATGGCTTTTCCTGTTCTTTGGAACTCTCTATTCAAGTCTCACTGAATCTAGATATCTTTTTTCTCCCAGCTTTTTCTGTGTTTTATTTTTATTTTTTAATTTACTCATAGCTTGCAAATAAGTGTGTATCATATACCTGTTGGTGCAAAGAAGCTCTATACTGTACTGCAGAGGATATTAGCTGAAGTTACAAAGGCTTAATTGCCTTCTGCCAGGGTGGTGGTTGTCCTGACTCATGATACATGAAAATACTGTATTTTCATGATACATGAAAATACATGAAAATACTTTTTAAGGCATAAAGGTGGACAAAATGTTTTCTCTAAGGAGTCAAATGAAAACATAGATTCTCATGCTTCCATCTGAGCATTTGGTCATACTTCAGATTTCACCTTTATGTGTGCCCCCTAAATATTGCTCATTTGAATTTCCTATTTTTTCTCCTCAGAATTTTGATTTTTAAAAAATACAATAGAAAATTTAGCTTACCATTTGCCAATATTAAAAACATCTGTATCCTCGTATCTATGCATGTATATGTTTCTTAAACCAAGGTAGGATTTTTATTTCTCAAAGAAATATTTGTGATAGCTGAACAAGTATCAGATCTCCATAACATAGGTCAATAGGAACCTATTTTCAGATCTGTTAAGTAGTCCGATAACTCTAGTGTTCTATACTTTTCTCTAGCCACCATTGAAATTTGTTTCTTAGAACCTGGAAATTGGATGCCATTTGTATTCATTGCAAAGGGAAGACTCTTTTCTGCAGTAGTGAGATAGGAGGAAATTTATGTACAGTGGATGTTTTTATGATGGAATAACATTTTCTGCTTAATTTTGAAATCTTTTCCTAATAATTTTAGTATTCTATATGTCTTTTATAATGACCTCAAAGCTTTCAGATTACTTTTATAAGAGAATAGAGCAACTTTAAGAGCTCCTTAGTGATCATAGCTTATTTAGGACTTAGTAGGACTTCAATTAGGATTGTCTACCTGTAGTCAGTATTGTTTCTCCCCTTGTGTTTTCCTTGCATTTTTTGTTACAGAAATCAATTTGACATTTTCATCACCTGATTTAAGCCTCTGCAGTATTTCCACATTTTGCTGTGTATGCAAAGAAGTGCAGTAGAATCATGAGGCATGATTTTCCCTTGAAAGATAAACAAAAAAAAAATCTTTTCCACTACATCAAACTCATTCTCCTTTCTTAAAGTCTTTGTAAGAGATTGATAATTAATTTTACCATTTTCTATTCCTCTTGTATTGAGGTTGATTTAAGCAAATAATAACTCATTAATTTCACATTTGAATTACTCTAGAACTCTAGACTGAATTGTCTCTTACTTCTCATGTATAGTTTTTCAGTAGATCAGATCTTGCTAAAATCTTTTCTTTCTGATATTTCAATTTGAATGAAGTCTTGAAAGTTGTTCCTAATATAGGATGATAACTCCATAACTCCCTTATAGGGAGCAGTTGCTAAATACTTCTTCTGTGTTGTGTTTCTGCTTTGAATGCTTCATAGAATCATAGATTGATTAGCTGGTCATTTGCTCCACCGTGAAGCAGGAGTGTTGTCAGCTCCATATCAAGTCACTCATGGTTTTGTTTAGCTGACTCTTGAAAATCTCTGCGGATAGAGATTCCATGTTCTCTCTGAGCAACATGTTCTAAAGCTTCATTTCCCTCCTCATGGAAAAAAAAATCTGATATCCAATCTGAATCTGCTTATTGTACAATGCGCATGTAATTATTTACTGATGGTGCTGATTCTCTGGTAGGCTCTTTCTGGTTCAAATGCTTCTGGCCTTTGAAAACTTTTTTTCCCCTCTTCATGCTTTAGCAAATTACTCTTTAAAATCTGATTTTTGGACTGCCTTATTATGTTTTTTATTTTTTTGGTGGTATTTAATTCTAATTCTGATCTGACTCCTGCTTTTTCAAAGTCTTATTTTTTGCATCTAATGCTTTCCTTCATAAGGTAGCTTTTGGAGTATGCTATGTACTTCTACTGAGCTCTAGGGGGAGATATCTTTATATAAGATAAAAGTGAAAGTTTTGTGCTCTTTCTTAGCACTTTCACTTCTTTAACAAGTTTCTTCCTTTGTGTGTAATTTTTCTTTGAAAAAATAAAGGCTACGGTGGTATGCTGTGTAGTTTCAGTATGCTATACTCAGACACAGAATGATTCGTATGTATTAAAATAGATACTGTTCTTCATTTAGGATTAGGCTGAGTTGCTTTTTGCTTGTGAGTTCTTTAATCCTTCTTGATTGTTTTGCTGTTCTGCCTTCTCTTAACTCACCTGTCTTTTTGTGCTTAATGTTATCTTAACTTTTGTTTACAACAAAGTAATTTTTGCTTTGATTTTAAATATTTATTTTAAAATATTATTTCCTGCCTTTTAATTTTTTTTTTTTTTTCTGCAAAATATCGGTGATACATCAATGATAGTTCTATCATGATCGCACACTGCGAAGATTTTGTTATACCACAGAGTACTTTTGGGAAGGATAGATACGAACATATGCTTATGCGGAACTTTTGAGTAGCTTTGACCCAAGTACTTGAAGTCTGTTCTGTTGCTTCAGTTTTGCTTCAGCTTCTATGAGCTGCCTGACTCATAGATTTTCAGCGAAGACAACTATGAAGAGAAGCTTTTATTATTCGAGTAGTTAGTTAAAAGCCAAGTGTGTTGAACTACAGCTGCTGATGCTATAGAAGATACTGTAGATTTGAATAACTGTGCTTTTTTTTTTATTTATGTCAATATCTATAATTAATTTCTTTGGGTCAAGAATTTTTTTTTATTTATAACACACAATTTTGATTGTCTACCGGTATGTCTGCATTTCTCAGCACATTTGAGTTTGGAAAAATTAAATCTGTAAAGAGGCCATGGTACAAGCATTGTGAAACTTTCACTCCAACGTGTTCGTGCATTAACCCAGCATGACCATCAAGAAGGTCATGAGGAGGTAACTTCCTTAAGTACTTGAGTGAATTGTAACTTGAGTTACAAGAAAAACAAAAAAAGCACCTTATATTTTACCATACCTTTCTATTTTGTCACAGACACTATTCCTGCTAACTGCTGAGAATCCTCACAAAGCAAGCAAAACAACCATGCCCCACTACTAACACAGCATTCAGAATACAAAGCTTAAGTGGGACATATTAAACTTCCCAAAACATCCACGGCTTTAATTTCTTTGGTCAAAGGTCAGGAAGCAGACCTCAGTTTCAGAGTGGGGCATGAGCTTCTGAGATGTTCTCATATTGCAGTCGCTGTTGTGCACCCTGCTCCCCCTAACCCTGTGGTTATTTGTGGTTATTCCGTGTAGTTACACGTAACGGTGGTGCATGCAACTGCCGAATTTGCAAATATATCGCACTGCTATCGCAGGCTGCAAACGCACAGGGCGGCATGCATACCTGCTTCCTGCTGTTCATTTCTTCATTCTCAAAAGCCTGCGTTCAGTTGAACATACAATGAGAGGATATTAGTCACCTGTCAGGAACTTCAGTGTCATTTTTTTTCACATTTTTTTCACAATTTCTATAGCTTTGTTTTATATTTTTATTGAAACCAGTATGATTTTCTGAGGCTAATGGTCATATGCACAATTTGTATTTGTGATGTTCACTGACAGTGAAGACATTTGGGGACTAGAAGCTATCAAGGATATTCTCTAACTCGTAAATAATTTTTCAATTCCATGAAAAATTCCTGTGATACGGCAATAAGAATGGTAGATGTAAATATCTGATATATAATTTCTATCACAGTGTAATAAAAACAGCAGACCTAATGTCCATCCCCATGTATTTGTAGATTTTCTTTCTTAGTATTTAGATGAAAATAAAACTATTCTGCTTCAATTTCAGACAGCACTTTATTGGTGAGACATTTACTCTAGTACCTCCTTTTTTTTTTTTCATGGCCTGCCCAACTTTTCTGTAGTCCACAGAAAATCAGCAACTCCCTACTTTGGGAGCAAACTCCCAAGACTTTGGGTCGTGGGGTGTGTTTTTGTTTCTTTCATTGTGCATCCTCAACTTTTTTGTCAAACCAGGCATTATGCTTTTCTGTGTTGTCCAACTCCCCTCTCCTCATCATATTGAATATTGCCTAATATGTTTAATTTTGCACAAGATATGAGGCAAAAGCCCTCAAATCATCATGGCTCAAAGACAGTATAGAATGACTCAAATGCTACCAGTAGGAGAACAGAGAAGGAGCTTTGTGTCCCGACACTGAGGTGGAAGACTGGGATCCCAGCTGGACCTTGGAAACGGGGAGAGGGTTGCAAACACACTGAGCCCTTGGGTCCTTGTAAAGGCAGAGAAAATGTGTCCCGCAGTATTGTTCGAGCAATCAATCGGGAAGTCTTTTGACATTGCTTCATTCTCATCTAACAAAAATGTTGGTAAAAATAAATAGGCATATTTGAACAAGAAAATGCAGATCTTCATCACTGAAGAACAAATGTTTTATAGTAACTGTGATTCAAAAGCGTAGTTTGTTTTATGAGAAATTACCATGTATACAACACAGTTTAGCTATTCTTCAATGTACTTTGTCCTGCTGTAAATATTTCTGTAGTGTTTACTCAATTCCTTTTCCTCTCTTTTTGAAAACACAAGACTTTTTCATGGCTTAAATCTCGTTAAAAAAACAGTAGTTACTCTTGAATATTTCTCTTTTTTATAATAATAAAAAAAAATGGAGAGGGGAGAAAGATGTGTTACACAAGCTTATTTTTTCTGGTCCATTTAAAGTTATTTTTTTCTTCCTCATCTTATACTCCCATTCTTGTTGCTAATGAGTGTATCATCTAAAAATAGATATGTTCATCATTCTATAATATTTTGTATCTTTCTAGATTGGAGGCCAGTGTAATTGTAAGAGACATGTGTCTGGCAGACAATGCAATCAGTGCCAGGAAGGATTCTACAATCTACAACAGTCAAACCCTGATGGCTGCAGTCCTTGTAACTGTAATACCTCTGGGACAGTCAATGGAGATATTACCTGTCACCAAAATTCAGGCCAGTGCAAGTGCAAAGCAAATGTTATTGGTATGTGCAATGCAAGACTTCGGAGCCATTTTTCTTATTATCTGTGGAAATAAAAAACACTTGATTTCTAAATGAAATGTATAGTAAACTTCTTTGCTGAAGGCAGATTAAAAATGAATGAAATTAACTGTTCAAAAATTATTAATTTAATAATTCTATCAAACTACAGCTTGAAGATTAGTTTAATCAACCCTTTAGAAGTTTCTTTATGGCATAGTTGCATTAGCTTACATAGCTCCATACTAATAAGTCACAGAAATAATGTAATTTGCTTACTGCATGGATGTTTCTTTTAGGAAATTAACACTTTTTCAGAATGTTTTATACTTAATGAGTTCTAAGCAAATCGTTTCCATGCTAGTTTTCTTAATAGACAAAAATAAATGGATTTTTTTTCTCAAAATATTCTGTGCTACAGAGTCCTTTGTGATAAATCTGCCCATTTTTTTCTATTATATTTC
Source organism: Nothocercus julius (assembly GCA_013398735.1). Lineage (NCBI taxonomy): Eukaryota > Metazoa > Chordata > Aves > Tinamiformes > Tinamidae > Nothocercus > Nothocercus julius. The sequence continues at coordinate 2,225,910 of VZSV01000012.1, forward strand.
TTTGAACTGTTTCTATGAAATGCAAAATAAGTCAACATAATTCCACAGATCATGTACATTGCTAGGGTTAGTTATCAAGGGCCACATAATTTTAATTTTGTAATTCAATGCCAAGCTGATTATAATAAACTGCTACCTTCTATGTTATTTATCATTTTTTTTACAAGACGTGCTTTTTTTGTTTGTTACTCCCACAGGTATTTTTCAGAAATTAGATTTGATTATAGCAATTTATTACTTGCAGCATATTTGAGGGGAGCCACAGCCACATAAGGACAAAATTTATCAAGTGCCCAAAGTACACAGTATATATAATACACTTTGAAATGTTGATGTATGGGAATATTATGCAAGGAGAATTTCCTGATAAAGTGAGCCTTGCATGGTAACTGTACACGTCTCAGACCATAAATATGTCTCAAAAAAAAATCCTGTTTTGCTTTGTTTTTAACAGGTTTTTAGGTTGTATTAAGAAAACAATCAAGTATCTGCTAATTTATAATTCACTGAATTGTGAATATTAAATTTTTATAGACTTGAAGCATTGTGAGCCTTTTTTTCCCTCTTATATTTTTTCTGATTGTGGTTTCCAAAAACAAATACAAAACAAGTAAGAAAAATGAGTATAGACAGACAAAAGTGTTAACAGTTTGTATTGTCTTTCCTGTGGAATGCCAAGTACTTATGTTTTCCATGTGAAAGGGTTACTAAGAGTCCTCTTAACCTCTGTAAATGTTTCCATGCATCATGAAAAAAAAACATTTTCCATGTTCAATAAGGTGGGTTTCATGATATTTGTAGTTATATGTTCTTTGCTTACATTTTGGGTTTGGCCAGGTTCATCTCTTATGTCTGCAAAGACTTTTTTTTTAAATTAATCTCAGTAGGAGTTTTTTATGTAAAAAGTGCAGAATCTGTAATTTACCTGTAAATATGGTGTTGTTAAGCAAGTGTTTGACTGTCCATAGGATAAAGTCCTAATTCTTTTCCTGCTGGTTTCTCTTTTTTTTTTTTGTTTTCCAAACCAAGTATAAATAAGCTTCTATATATTAGTACGTGTTTAAGTAAATTTGATTTACCAAATGTAACTTACCAAAACTGTGCAGTAAACTTTAACAAAGAAAGCTTTCCTCTCTGGATTTCTAAATTGGTTTTTAGAGCCGTCTGTCTGTTGCCATTTTATCTGTTTAAACAAACAGGATAAGGGAAAAATGCATCCATGGACTAGGATGTTATCAAACGTGAACTGTTAGAGTTAACACAACTGTTAAATCTTACTAATGATTCTATCACCAGTAAAATACATTAGCACCAATAATTTTATTAAAGTAGGTCATTCATCTAGAATAAAAAGGTAGAAGAATGTGAATTAAATGCCAAGCATGCTAACTCCCCTGTACTTGTTAACATTGAATGTGATGCCCTGTAGGCCTTCCTCAGTATCGTTAGGAATAGATTACCTGTCAGGAATATGTATGGCGTATTCAAATAAGCACTGCGCATATTTTTAAAACTGATATGATATGAATCCATGTAGACCAATTTTAATAGTTCAAAATGAGTCATAATTCTTGTTAACAATACAGTTATTTTTAAAATTTGCAGCAATAGTGGTCCTTTTTTATTTTCCTTATTGAAATTAAATGATATGCCTTAGGTGAGTCATTCATCACTGTTAAAGGAACTTGCCTTCTCTTCGAGTTTTTGAGTTTTTATTCATGTATATAAAAAACTTCCTACTATTAAAAATTTTATTTTGTTATATGTAAGTTACTAAAGGTATTTTTGTATGTTTTTATATTTTTGAATGATGGTAGCGTTTTGCTAGAGTATTAGATTATTTATTTTCTGGTGCAACAATTTAAGAATAGCTTCATAGCAAAGCATTTTCCCATTGCAAGGGAAAATACATAACTGTGAATTTGCATTTTTCATATAATAATCTAGTTTGCTTTCTTGTAATGTACGTTTTATAAACTAAAATACAAATGCTATCCCTGGAGGCAGGGATAAAGCAATGACTTTGAAAACAAAGCTAATAAAGCTACAGGATGAAATATTAAGAAAACAGTTTAGATTTTAATGCACTGTAGGAGTTAACTAAATCATACATTTAGATAAAAATATTATTTCATTCTGGATTACGGAAAGTGTGTTCTGCTTTCAGTAAGGGCTAGCAGTAAACACCAACAGACGTGTAATCAACATGAAAACTGGAGCACAGTGTTAAGTAACTCATTCAGAGCAATTAGTCTAACTTGTGTTGTCCTAGTGTGTGTGTGTATATATATAATGTTTTTTATATACCATATAAATATGTTATCAAAGCTGCATGATTTCTTGTGTGCTGGATTTCCACTAAATAAGGGAAAGAATTAGTGTAACAGGTAGTTTTCTGAGGTTTGCGTAGAGGATTTTCTTAGGTGTGCGTTAAAATCTCTTGTGGGAGTATCTTAAGCTGTATTGAGAAGATGACTGAAACACATTGCATTGTTCCTGAAACAGATTGGAAGAGTAAACGGTTTTCATGGATGCCACTGTTGTTCAATTGATTTGTGCAGTCTTTTAATTCCCGTTAATTATCGTGGTGAAGGAAAAGTTCAGTCATTTCTTTTTTTTTCTCTCTCTCTCTCTCTTTTTTTTTTTTTTTTTTTCTTTTTTTTAAAAAGTGTAATATGCATATACTTTTTCTTTTCATTGAAATGAATGGTGTTTTGGCTCTTCTCTTTTATTAATACCTTTTCTCTTTCCAGGCCATAGGTGTGATAGCTGCAATTTTGGATATAAAGCACTCAGAAATTCTAACAAAGAGGGATGTGAGCCCTGCTGGTGCAACATCCATGGCTCAGTGAACCAGTTCTGCAACCCTCTTACGGGGCAGTGTAGCTGCAAGGAACAAGTAAAAGGACTTCACTGTGACACCTGCATGGAGAACTTTTATGGCCTGGATGTAACTGGCTGTAAGGCTTGTGAATGCAACGTTGCAGGGTCACTTTCTGGCACTGTGTGCGATGCTAAGACAGGACAATGTGTGTGTAAACCAAACGTTGGAGGAAGGCAATGCGATGAATGTGCAGATGGCTACCACAGAGTCCGACAAAACGCTTCCTTTGTTTGTCTGCCCTGTAATTGTGACAAGGCAGGTACAGTAAACAGCTCTGTGCTGTGTGACAAGTCAACGGGCCAGTGTCCCTGCAAAGCTGGTGTCACTGGCCTGCAGTGCAGCCAGTGCGTGCTTCACACGTACAACCTCAGCATCAGCAACCCCCTTGGCTGCCAGCGCTGTGACTGTGACGCCCGGGGTACGTTCACAGGAACGGTTTGCGACCACAGTTCTGGGCAGTGTGTGTGTTTGCCTCATCGGATGGGAAGAAGGTGCAATGAGTGTAAAGCTGGTAAGGAAATTGGAAGAAAATCCATTCAATGTAGTAACTTTTGCTTTGTTGCATATTGTCATAGTTCCTACAGTGTTTAATATGGAGCTACACAGTTGTTGCCTGATACATCTCTTAAGCTATTATTAGTTTTTTTTTTTTTTTTCATATTTCTTCCGACCTCTGGGAGTAAGAAGAAAAACTAATGTCCTATTCACCATCACATACTTACTCTCTTGCCATACAGGGGCAAGAGAAAAACATGTGTTACTGCAGCAGTTTCAGCAGGTCCAAAATAGGGTTAGGCCTCGTGCTTCTAAGAATTGAAAAAATACACAACTTGTCGCGGCCCATTCACTGAACTGCAGTCCAGGAGGTACATTAGTGTGTATAGCTGTAGGAATATCAGCTGTCCCCATAGGAAAGCTGAGGTATAGCCCTATTGAAGAGTTCTTCATGCATAAGGCTCAGCATGGTGGCAGGTACAGAGAGGATTTTTGAGCACTTATGAGGTAGGCAAACATATTGCTTGAAAGAGCTACACCTGCCTCACACTATTTTGGGGATGTGCTGATTTTCACAATGTTTACTTATGGTTTGGCCCTCTAAATAGCTGATGCTGCAGTTGTTGCATCATAGTTGAAGGTTCCATACTCTATTTCTACAAGTGGAATTTTAAATATTCATTTTAAGTAGGTAGCTCTGAGGTTATATTGTAATGTTTTTGTTTTAAGCAGTAGTTGGATAAAGTCAAACTACAGGCATTATTAACCTACCTTTAGTAATATTGAACACATAGATTTATTTCAAGTTAAATACATATGCAGTTTATTAAAGTAGCAGGTCACATTAGAAGGTACATTATAGCCCCATTGGTTTTAATATGCCATTCAATAATTTGAACAGGGGTTAAAAAAGCTGCTTAACCTCTATTAAGAATTTTAAAAAATATTTTAATTTAAATTATTTTAGGTGCATATACTAATAAATAAGGCAATGTTCTGTTTTCCTTAGTTCCTCCTCCAGTGCTGTTTGACCTGCTAACCCACTACAGCAGCCACTTAATCAGAGATGGGCAAAGGAGCAATGTCAAGGCTTCCCGAGTCAGTGACCGCGCTTGTCCTTGAAAAATAAAGGCCAGGGTTTATGCAGAACTAAATGGTTTAGAAAGGTTTAATTGATAGGATGAACAGGCTACTGTGTGGAAAAGCCTGTGTGGCACTCAAAGGGATACTTAATCAGTAGGATTTTTTATATATAAAGTCTTGTTATAAGAATTATTTTAAAAGTTGTTAAGAAATGAACATAAGTCTGTGTGTGAGTGAACACTGAGTTCTTTTCTGCAGATGCAGTTTAAGTCCTTAACGTTGTGGGAGTGTTGTCTTTCTGTTAGGTAGCAGTGTGTTATGGTACTTCCACTAATATTTTAGTATTGATCTCCATGTGAGCTGATTTACATGTTAAATGTACCTATACTTTTTTTTATAAATACTCTTTATTAATATATTTCAAAAGGGAAGGTAAAACAGGGCTGGTTGTTTCAGGAAAGATGAGGGTTAAAAGAAGATTCAAAAGCAAAAAATGAGCAAGCCAAAATCTCCAGAAGGCCAGACTGTACTGGTGAGTACATCGCTGCTGATGGCAGCGCATATTTAGAGAGAAGATAACAAAGATAGAAGGCAACAAACTCAGTAAAATCAAGAAATTAAGCTTTTAAACAACTGTTAGACGACTTAATGTGTCCAAGACTGATTATTAAGAAAGAAAGCAATGAAACTCCGATTTTTGAAGAATTTACAGTAGTCTTATATAATTATAGGTAACATAATCAATAATACCCAATTGTAAGAATTTTTTTTTTTTTTTTTTTTTTAAGATTACGTGATGGAAATGTCTGGTAGTAACAGTGGAATTAAGTTACAGAAGTATAGAAGAGCTTAACTGGTTTCAAGTATGTTAAATATGTCCTTTGGCTTTGCCTTGGGACAAAGATAAGAAAATGCACTTGAAGTATATTTGTAGCCAACACAGCCTAATTAAAAGCTTGCAGTTAATTAGGTAAAACTAGCAACCATAAAAATGTTAAGAACTTCTTAAGTCGTTGGGACACTTCAACTGTTAATTTAATTGTCTGAGAGGAATACAAGTTGAATATAGATAGATAGATAGGATGTAATGACAGTCGTCAGTGTTAACACTCTTAATTGTATTTGTAGCACAGTTTTGTGATTAAGAATGAAGACTTGCCACCATAGGGTAAACACCATGGGATTTTTCAGGTGTTCCTTTTTCATGAGATAGGTATATACAGAAGAAGAGATAATAAGAATATCATTAAAATAAGAAAAAGGAATGCTTTCCTATGGCTTTTATTCTTCCTTTTGAAGGAATATTTGATGAATATGATCTGTTGCTACTGAACTGGAAAAAATGGAAGAATAAGCATAAGGCCAATTATATACTTAGATTTTGCAAAAATTTACAATAGCTCTCTAAAAATTGGAATTGGCTTTATTATGCAGCAGTAGATCCTTCATAAAGCAACGTTTATGGGCCATTCTAGCATTGCTGTGAATTAAGCTTGTATCAATAGTTGCTTCTTATTCTTTTCTGACCAAGTCCAGGTGGTGGAAGTAAATAATAATAATAGTTATGAAAAACAGTATGGATTTTTGATCCAAGACCTCTTCTCTTGTCTACATTAATATTAATTTATTTCATAAACTAGTTGGGGGAAAAGTTCTTGTCCCTCACTTTTACTTGTACTTTTTTTAACCTTGACTTTTACTTGCAACTTTTTAAAGATATTTTAAAATATTGTGGTAGCATCCCCTAATTTAAATTTCTAGAGAATTTGTAAAAGACTCTCTTATCAAAACATATTGTGCCAAAAGAATGTTGTTATACAGTGCTTTAGCTGCTATGACATTAGGATACCTGGGAGCTGGTTAACGTTAATACATATATATTAATTATGCATTTTTCTGCTGTGGCAAGAACAACAGGTGTGGTTGTGATTAAGTCAGCCCAGCTGAGATGTTGTGTTAGACACAAATCTAATTTATTCACAAATCTCTTACTTATCCACTATGGTCTTTTCTAACATGTTAGTTTTATGCAAAATTTCCAAATGAAGAGAGTGTGTGTTAGCATGAGCATTTATCATTCGCTGCACGCTATGAACTGGGTACCGGAGAAGTACTTTGACCTTCTGCAGGAGTCTAGGCTTAAACTTGTTTCCTATCTCGGTGTTACGTTTTTCGAGTGGAGCTGTTCATTGTGCTCAAGAGTCACATTGCCGGGAAATGGTCTCCTCTGTTTATGCACAAGACGGGTACTGCAGCGTGCAGTCAACTGCAGGACGAGATAATACATGCTGCCTCCCTAATAACTTCAAGCCATTCAGTGTCTGTGGTGGCTCAGCTCTGTGCCTCTCTGGAATAAAGTGCCAACAGCAGGGTTGTTTTATGATGCGACTGTATGTTAACTGGAGACTGATATCACTTCACTGTCCACTTGAGATTTATCTCGCCGAGGACCAGAGGCTAAACTTGAGCAAAGGTTTGAGCAGTAAAATTCTAATGCTTTCAATTTGTTTAGTTCTTCTGCTATTTGGATATGAGCTCACTGTGCAGCACTACAGCAAAGACAGACAATACTACCCTAGGGGTGTATATATGAGGCTATCTCTTGTAAGACAAAATAAATAATAAGGCCTTGGGCAAGATGGCATGTTGAAATGCAATTTGTTTCTTTTTATTATAAAGCAAGACATGAGAAAGTTATTGGACGGCTACAAAGATTCAGTAACTGAGAACATGACTAAGAAAAAAGCTGATGGAAATTTAGGGAGAAGGAATGTGTCCAAGAAGCCTGTCAAAATACTGCATATGTATTTGAGTAAAGAAAGACATTTTGCTTAAGTTGTGTAGTAAAGAATAATGACAACCAGCTGACAAGACAAAACCTCCTAACTAATGGCCTTGTCTTAAGACTGATGTTCAGAGATAAGTATTTGTTGCTGGCAAGTGTCAGTTAATGCTGTGTCACCATCATCATTTGAATATCTCTTAAACATCACTGTATTTTTACCAACTGTATCACCAAAGGAAAAAAAGACCAGAGACATTTGTTTGAAAAACTCGGTGAAACGTCCATGAATGGTCCAGTAACAAAATAATTTTAGCAAACATTAGGCAGTTTTATTCCTTAGTGATATTCCTTTACTTGAATTGTCTTGTGGCCTGATGAATGGAAGAAACGGATAGGTAGCAAAATAGATTATCCCAGTGGCACAGTGTCACTAAAACAAATTGTGCCTAAAATCTCCTTTGTTTGGAATTTCAGGCAAGGCAAAGAATAATGGGTAATTGCTTCACTGCCCAGATGAGAGGTGGATAAACTGTATCTACCTGTGTTATCAATAATTGGGTTAAAGACTTGCATAGATAAAGACTCCTTAAGAAAGGATGAAAAGTAGTATAGCAGAAATATACCAAATATATTGCAGATAAACTGAATGCTCCAGTTTATCATTTATTATAATACCAGAAAAGAAGGATGAGATTCAGAATGATAGTTTTTTAATAGGAGAGAAGTTGCCTTTTTTCAACACTTTTAAGCTCTGAAAATCTCCTGGAGGGAAATACAAATTATAGACTCAGTAGAGTAAAATATAAATATTTATGTAGACCTAGGGATGCTCAACAAATATAGTTTTTCTTAAGAAGCAGCATCATGTTCCGTGATTTAAGGCAGCCACTAGGTAAGAAACAAGGGACTTTTTTTAAGAAAATACATGAGCTTCTTGTATTTGTTGGCAACTTTTTAATATTGGCCGTTGTCAGAGATGAGATCCCAGACTAGACAGGACAAATGCTTGTTCTTGCATTGTATTTTTTATGTTCCTGTGTCTTGTGGTGCATTCAGTAGTGGTTCTCATATTCTTGAGTTTTGTCTTTGCTCACAGATACATTAATGTAGTTCTTTTATTTTTCATTTTCTGTCTAAAACAAAGTCTGAAGAGAGTAAAGAATAGAAATTTGCAACCAGAGAATGACTAATAGCTTTACAAAATGCTAGTGAAAAAAATTTAGAAACCCTGCCCTGCAAGAGGACTGTATTGCTTTATTTGTCTTGGTGTGTGCCTGTATTATTGGCTCTATTCTTTCATTCCAGATTATACCCGAGTTAATAACAGTCTTTGAGCTCACTTCTTTTCTATTTTTTCCTGTGTATTCTTAAAAACCCTTTCTTTTTCCTAGGTTTTTATTTTTCTCCATCCAGTGTCACTGGCTGTCTGCCATGTCTGTGCCACATGGTTGGTTCAGTGAATCAGGTTTGTGATAAACTTAGCGGCCAGTGTATCTGCCGAGATGTCTCTGTAACAGGACGAACGTGTGAGCATTGCAGAGAACTCTATTTTGGATTTGACTCTGTCACAGGGAGGTGAGTGCTTCCTTTTTACCTCTAGGTTAACCTCTAGAGGCTAATTTTAACCTCTAGGTTATGTTTCTCTCATGTTAGTTAATTCTAAGGTTTTGGTGACAATAAAAAAGATATGATCTATTTACATTAAGTGTTCCCTTGAATTCCTATGTGCACTTTCAGACAGTGTATATTTTGAATGATACTTGGTAAATGTAGTCTGCTACTCTTATAAACAAAACTTTACAAAAAAAAATCAGAACGAAAGACATTTTACTGGAAAACAAAGCAAAAAGTTTTAGATATTCCTGTCTTCAACAAACTTATTTTATCAGTAGTAATAGAAATGCTCACAGCACTGTTCCTCTTAAAAATCTATTTTCCTGAAGAAGAATTTAAAGAAGAATTTAAAAATTCTTTACCTGTACTTAATTATGTGCAACAAGGTAAATTATTTATCTCATGTAACATAGGCCTTTATATACACAAAAGTTATATGGCTATATTTCCTGGAATATATGGGGTAAAATATACCTATAGGAGGTGCATTGTTATTCTGACTGATACTCTCTTCTCTTTCAGCAACTTTTCTTGCTTATCCTCGCAATCTTAATTTCCTTCTAAATGTTCAATAAGATTGCACAGCTCTAATACTACAGTATTTTGATACTGAATAATGGTGGACAGTATTTTTATTTTTTTGTTATTTTTGCCCTCTAAAAAAAAATGGCTTAAAATCTGTAGAACGTTCCTTCTCCTGTGCTCCTTTCCCCCAGGTAGTATGGGGTAGACGCACTTTTAGGCAGTGATTTTTTTGTTTCTATGTCTTCTTGTATTTACTTGACATTATTCTGCAGATTTTTCACTTTATGTCACTGTAATTCATAAGGAGGTTTTTAAAAATTACTTTTTAGCATTGCGGATCACAGAGGCATCTGCTAATGGCCATAAAGTAATCTGTAGGAATTAGGACTTCCTATTTTTACCTCCTGTCATTTCTAATGGCAAGGGATAAAATTTGTGTAATATTAAAGTTCCCTTTTAAAGACATCTTTCTTGTTTTTATTACTATATATATATATGTGTGTGTGTGTGTGTGTGTGTATTTGGAATGGATTTTTCTTTTCCACTTAAGCAGGCAATGAAAAGTTTGTCACTGTTAAGCAACAGCTCCACACAGGAGTATGTCTCCTGCAGTAGACAGTGGCCTCCAACTGCTTGCCTCTTCAACTGTCCCTTGAGATTCAGAATACAGAATATCTTCAATTATCTAGATCCAAATCATTTGTTCACCTTGCTGTAAATACAGGAAGACTTTACAGTTTAGGATTTTGAATCAAAACTGGCTTTAATACCTTAATATTCCCTAATCCTGTTGACAGTATTCAAGACTGCACTGATAGTACATTAAGCAACATGGTTAACTAGCTTTGCATATTCCTGTGTTCCTTTATGGTTAGCATCTATTTGGGCAATGTACCTCTGTCCCTCAGGTGGAAACATTAATCCACTGAAAATGATAATCCAGAATTTTATTTATCAATTTTAATTGATTTCTCTGAAATGTTAGAATCTTCTTTACAAAAAGAACAAATAATTTTTTCTTCTGTGTAAAGAAGTCATCCTCATTTATTTATGTATTTATTTATTTAAACTAATCTGGGATTACAGAATAAGCCAAGTAGGAGCCATGTGTAGTGGCAAAGACATACCTGTCTGAGCTTTTGGCCCCTTTCCACTGTTGTGTACTGAGACTTTGTATGCTGTCATGACACGCAGAGATTGTGAGTCTTTGAAATCCTACGAGTCTTACAGAAATATATGTGTGCGTGTGTGTGTTTATATGTGTATGCATGTGGATATTGATTAGTATCATGAGGTTTGTAAAATAAAACAGGAACTCTACATTTTTTCATGTGTTCCTGGTTATAAAACAGGAAAATTTCCTCAGCTGTTAAGAAATTCAAGATTCTGTGTGTTTCCTGTAGTCTGAATAGATCTCACGTGTCTGAGCATTGGTACCTATTTGAGAGGCCTTACCTCTGTATTGTTTACTATAATGAACTGGTCAATGCACATCACAAATTGTTTATCTATATATATATATCTTGACAGATTACTGTTTATGAAATCCATTTAGCAAGTGAGGTTTTCCCATAAGCATGAAAAATGAAGATTTTAAACAGATTGCTGAAGAGGCTCTAACTGCACCTAGAGAGTCAATGTAATAAAGGTTTCTCTATATTAATATTACAAAAACCATTTATCCTCACAAAATCAATATTGCAATTCATCTTGGTCTGGCATTTCTCTTTCCGTGTTTTAGGAGTCCCTTTTCTTTGATTATATATAATTCTGTTTTAATAAAACTCAAATACATTTGACTTAGAGTGTCTTGATGAAGCAGCATTTAACAAGAAGACTGAATATATTTCATATACAATTAAATATTTCAAAGAATTGTTTCTTTGAAATCCTCGATTGATTTTAGAGTACTGCAAAATATGATCTGTGCATAAAAATAAAACCAATTCTAATGTTCTGCAGTTAAAGAAAGTAATGCATGTGTCATTTGCAAATACATGTGAGTAACACCATTAAGTTGAAAAGGATGATTTTAGTGCTGTTGTTTGCATTATCAGGACGTAAGTCAGTATAGAAGAAGGTAGGGCATCGACACTTTTCGTAGAAGAAAAGGCAACTATTCCAAGCAAAAACAATTCCCATCCTGTCAGGAACTGAAAACTATTAATGTGAAAATACATTTGTTTAATGAGTTTGATTTGGTTGTAGTATGTGAATGAGAATGAAAACTGGAATGCTCAGGGGACCCTTAGTCATAAGAGGAGCAGTTAATATACAGGGAAAACTGAGAAGGTTGTCTCTTACTATTTCTGTATTGAGACACTTGTTTAAAAGAAAAAAAAAACATTAAATATCATCATGTAATGAAATTAAGAAATAATAAGATGCTACATTGTTGAGCAAATAGTTCTTTGTTTTTTTTTCTCAAACTAAACCATTTTTTTAGTTGTGACATTTAAATAGTCTGAACAAAACCTCTATTTGAAGGGGGATTTGAATGTACTGCCTACAGATGAAAAGACTTAATACAGTTTGAAAAGAATACCCTTTTCTCTTGACTATAAAGAGAGCAAACTACAGTATAGTGGTTTCCAAGAGAGAATGTATTTTATTTGTTCCCAAAGGGATATTAGTCCATAAAACAAATTTGCAGCTTATTTTGCAGCTTTAGCTTTTATCAGCCTTTTTAAGGGTGTTGAATGATTACCCAGGAGATCACACGGCCAGAGTTGCCAAGGAGTGAAGGAACTCTAATAAAGAGAGCTCTGTGATGGGCAGAAAATATATGGGAAGAGTTTTCTTAAACTTGTTTAGAAATCTGTCACATTTAATGTCTCTTTCACTGATTATTGACCTGAATTTTAGTGGCTTAATGTGAAAACAGTTTCTACCCTCCCCTTCTCTCCTCTCCTGTCTCTCTTGTTTTGAAAAGCCAGTATCTAAAACATAAATCAACTCAGCTTCTTTTCTGTCTTCATATGGGTAGCAAGAGATAGAACAAAGTGGTGATGATGACTGGAAAAATTGGAAACTAACTTGACTAAAGATATTGCCACCTATTTCTGAAATGGAGCCAAATATAAATCAACAACTCCAGAGCAGTCTCTGGCTTAGCAAAGCGGAGGGGAGAGGGTGTGATTGTCTCTCCTTTGGACTCTTCTAGTGAGTGTCCATCCTGCTGCATCGTCATCTTCGGGCTTGGCATCTGGAGCACTTTAATGTTCCCTCTAGGCTGATGTTGCTAATGCCTAAAAAGCACTTGTGCAGTGTAGGGCAAGGGGAAGGAAGGAGGGCACCCTGCACAGTTCCACGTTGCTTCCAGTCCATGGGTCTTGAAAGCTCTCTGAGCCTGCAGCAAATAAAAGATGGTGAAATTGAAATCTGAAGTATAATGTTTTATTTGCTATTGTTAACTATTTCTGTTAGAACTACAAATGATCGACTGTATTACAGTATTGCAGATGCCAAAGGATAAAGTAAAACAGAAGCAGTGTTCCACTTATGCCAGAGATCTGCACAATGCAAATGTGATATTTGTATGATACTGATGTTTTAAATTTTTAAAAATTAAATTATTATTTGTTTAAATATTCTTTATAATGTTTCAATTTTGATATTGGGCAGTAAACAAAATGTGTTAACCGTTACAGTATTTCCTTTTCTGCCATTGTGATTCTTTTCCCTATTTTCTTTTGCTTTTTTCTGCTCTATGTCTCCTTTATTTTTTTCTCCTTTTTTTTTTTTAAATTTGTTATGTTTTGCAGCTTTAATTTGCCTTTGTGGACAAGAAATTATTGACTGATTTTTGTTTTTCAGCAAAAGTCTAGTTTCCTTTAGGTTGGAATGTTTTTGGCAGAAGCTTTGAAGATGGTTACTAGCACTGCAGGATTGAGTCCATAATGTGGTTATTACCAAACGTTATGTATTCTGTATAGAGATTTCTACAAAAATGAGAAAGCTCTGTTAATTCTAACCAATTTTGTACAAATTAGAGTTATTCTGGTACTGAGATTTTGATGTCTGTTTCAATAATAGGCACCTTCTTTTTAAGTTACATTTTTTAAGACTAATATTTAATTTTTCTACTGTGTCTCAGACTATTGAACTGTTTATGATTTTTTAATTATGTAAGACAAAAGAATCTACTAAAAATCCTACTGTGCTTAACTGAAGTGCTAATGTGTTTTGATCACTTCTTGATTTGGTTTTGTTTATAGATGTCAGCATTGTAATTGTCATCCTGCAGGAGCCATTAGTGGGACTTGTCATCTTGTTACTGGACAGTGTGTTTGTAAACAATTTGTAACTGGCTTGAAATGTGACAACTGTGTTCCCAATGCTAGTAATTTGGATGTCCACAACCTATTTGGCTGCAGTAAAAGTAAGTGGATGTTTGATCTTAAAAGCATGTCTGGCAAATTAATGCTTTTTATTGATTTAGTGAGTGTTAGATTAGTTCTACTATAGAAAAACAGGTTTTGGGGGGCTCTTTTTTCCTCCATATTTATTGGAAATTTTTCCGTTAAACTTCAAGGAAGTGGGGTTTTTTTGTTTGTTTTTTTTGTTGTTGTTGTTGTTGTTTGTTTGTTTGTTTTCATTCTGAGTATCTTAGGAGTGTTTTCTAAAATGTTGTACAAAATGCTTTGTAATGCTTTGTATCACTTGCACAACCTACCTTTATGAATCTAAAATTCACAGGAGATAAAATGTCCCAGCGTTGCCTTGCACTGCCTACCACTTCCTTTGCAGTGGCCAGTGCAGAGTTTGCTTTTTAATTTCATGAACACAGTAGTGTTTGTAGAGCTTGGTGCTTAACTCTCTTTCCTGTCATCAGGTTGAAAATCTTCACCTTGTGATTAACTTGAAATTTGCTCCTCAATGCAATGTAGCTTTGTCTCCTCATTGGAGCCTTTGCAGTCAATTTGGGAAAATATGCCATGTAGTGTAACAGATCTTTGTGAGCTGGCATGTGTGAGGCCAGGCTAATGTTATACTGCATATCAGATCAAGAGCTGAAATAAATCATGTTGCAGTGGAACATCTGCACTTGGGCCCTGGCACTGAGTCTAGATAAGAAGGGAAACAGCCTTTGCTTATGTCATGAAGAGTTTATTAATATTAAATGTTCAGATTTGCTTACCAGTCCATAGTCTCAATGCTGGCACGAAATTTTAAAGGAGAGGGGAAAAAAATATTGTATGCATAAAGTTAAGTTTCAGGTGTCTGCAGTTCCATTTTCAGGAAAGGGCTTTGAGGGCATCTATACCATACACTTCCAGGCTGCGTTGGTAGCACCCGAGCTACTTTTGTACAAGTTGTTTTGTATTTAGGTGGCACCTCAGAGTGCCACGTCTACAGAGATAATGGCTCAGTCTTAGAAGTGGTATAGTCAGTTAATGAGGTTCTCTGCAGACACTAATTGGTCGTCTCTCTGAGCGGATCTAATTATTAATGGCCAGACCTGGTACTACTGTGAGAGGTAGCTCAGCTAACTATCTACAGGGCAGCACTCTACAGAGTAGACATTCCCAAGTAATCTCTGAAGTACGTTTTTACATCCTCCTTCTACAGAATATATATTCCCCATAGGCATTTATATTCTATTTCATCACTGTGGTACATGTGTATTTTAGATTTGCAAGCAGAAATTTACATACAAAGCATACATTTATTAGGATAGACTGCTCTCACTTTTATTTCAGTTTATATTTCTATTGTAAAGTACTTTTTAAAATAACATGCATTGCAGATTACATAGTACTGTAAATGGGATTGAATGAAGAGACTGATTTGTTTACAGAGGTGATTTTTCTCAGGTTTAGAAGTGCTTAGATACTATTTTATTATTTTGCTTTTCCTTGTACTCTTTTGTTGAACGTATAGTATCTGTTCATTGTGCAGATAGTTGATTGGCTTGTTGTGTCTTTAAAAAATGTAGGATGTTTCAACTGAATGTATAATAATAATACATGGCACTTTTATGATGCTGTCCATCTTCAAAGTGCTTTACAAACATAAACCAACCTACTTAGTTATGTTGGGATATACATTTGATAAAGGTCAATGGCAATTCAACTATAAAATTGATTCATAATAACATGACATAGATAAATAATATCATAGATTTTAGTTAGAAAATGTGGGAACAGCTATGGCAGTATTCTAAATGACGAGCGGAGTCCTCTTCTGGACATAAAGGATATAGCAATTGCAATCTTTTTTCATATCAGAATGTCTTAACTTGCTTCATAGATATGGAGCTTTTCCTAGCTTTGATGTTTGGTTTAATGTTTACCTTTGCTATTTATGATTGTTTTCATCGTAGCATGGTATTGTGGTGACATGTGTTATTACTTACTGTAAATCTTTTCCAATAGAAGCAAATGTTAGTTGTTTATCATTGTCCAAATACAAAAGATTAAGAAAAAGGCTTTTTTCAACTTTTTTTTGCCAAGCAATGTTTTAGATACTGAATAAAGATCAGAAATATAATACTTTGTTTATGCAGCTAAACTGTAGAACAACATATAAGTTGGAGCAACATGCAATAGTGTGAGACGGACTGGGGAATGAAGAATCGTTTCAATAAGTTCATTTGGTTTCTCAGGTTACCTGGCTTGTAACCACCTATGCAGTGGATGGAACTATTCAAAGGTGCTAGTGGGATTTAGGAGCACATGTTTCTTTGTTTCTCAAATTTTGCTGTTATTTATGTTATTATTATGTTATTATTATTATGTTATGCTGTTATTTATGCTTTAGCATGTGAGCACTTCTTACTCAACTGAACTCCCAACCTCTAGATTGGCAGCAAAACCTGGTGTGCTTCCTAACGAAATGACGAAAGTGTGTGCTCGGTCTAATGGACTCTTGAAATATCTCCTATTTCTTGGCTGAAAGATTACAGTAGGAACAGGACATTTTTTCATCTCATTCTACTTAGTGATCTTCAACAAGAATTTTAGGTTCATGATAAAAAAAAAAAAACACAAGGAGTGAGACCCACTGATAGTGACACAATTCTATACCTGTGTCACTTGTGAGGCTGGAAGTCCTCAGATTCCCTCTTTGCTAATCTCCTACTAGTTTGGCTGAACAGATTTCCCTAATTATTTTTTGGTGAATTGCATACATTAAGTAAATCTCCACATCATGAAGATGACCATAGTTTTTTTTTTTTTTTTTTTTTTTTTTTTTTTTTTTTTTTTTTTTTTCATTTTCTGTTTATAATGACAAGACGCATGTTTCTAATGCTG
Source organism: Nothocercus julius (assembly GCA_013398735.1). NCBI lineage: Eukaryota > Metazoa > Chordata > Aves > Tinamiformes > Tinamidae > Nothocercus > Nothocercus julius. Next base: position 2,242,552 of record VZSV01000012.1, read on the forward strand.
ACATTTTCCTATACTGATAAATATACGGGGGAAAAAAATTACTGCATGGTTTTGGATCCAGTTTTGATAGCTTACCCTCTGTGTTGATTTCTGTACTGCCTCAGCTAGTCTCATTCCCAGAGGAAAATGTTTCTTTCCTGTATCCCCATCCCCTTGTTTTTTCTAAAACCCTGTGAGCTTTCAGAGGGTGATCAAACAGTAGGAAGCGTTGTCTGTCTTGCTATGCCTCATGGAAGTACAGGGCTGCTGCCTCAACAGTGCCTCAGTGGAAATGGAAAGGATTGGAAAGGAGGGTCAGAAGATGGCAATACGCCTCTAAACCAACCTATTAGCTGTCCAAAAGCACCTTCTTGTTCAGTGTTGGTGCATGGTATACTGAGGGTGAGGGAGAAACGCTTTCCTTAAGTAGCAATTCCCCAAAGTTATGGTAGAGCAATATTTTCGTGAAAAAGAACAGAATTTCAAGCTGATCTGTTAAAAAGCTAGACACCTCACTGAGATTTAAATTCCAGTGGGGGAGAAAAAAAAAAAAAAAAAGGATGAGAGTCATTAAATAAGCTTCAAATTCTAGCCCTTGTTTTTATGGACATAATTAAATAGGTTTATTATAGCATTGTGGTAATACTTGTAATTAGTTTGTGGACTTTGTATTTATTGCTATTCTATGGCAAGAAGATATGCAGTAACTGGCATAAGCTGAAATGGAAATAGTGTTCTGAAAACAGAAATGGGATTGAACTGCAGACAGCAACAATGTGACCAGATAAGCATGGTCTATTTTTACAGGGTTCTTGAAAAGCATCTACAAGAAAATAGGAAAAAAAAAATTTGAAAACTGCAGTACACTAATTTCCTAGGGATGGATATTAAATTTGTTTTAGTACTTGGATTTGCTTTAGTACTTTGGAGAGCATTTGGATATATGAGTCTAGTTTTTTAATGTCTGACCTCAGTGACCAAGTGTTTATTTGAAAGTGTTCCTTTGAAGAAAATTATACCTTCAACTTTATTTCAATTTGTGCAAATATTGATTACTTTTATTTTTAAATACTCTCTTTGCATATGTATGTGTTTTAGCTCCACTCCAACAACCTCCTCCTACAGGAGAAGTTCTCAATTCTTCTGTTATCAGTCTTCAGTGGAGCTCCCCCGACTCTCCAAATTCTAACAGACTTACTTACCAGTTGTATCGGGATGAGGCTGAAATTCATGCAACTGAAGACTACTATCCTTATAGTAAGTGTTTGTAAGAGGATGACATCAAAGTGTTTGTGTGTGTGTGTGTGCGTGCGTGCGCGTGCGTGTGTGTTTACATATCTATGCTATTTACTAATTAGTTCTGCTTTCTGTCATTTTTGTTCTCTGAGATTTTGAATATGTTATTTTCCTTCAGTGGACTCTTTTCTTACTACCTTTATTTGACATAAAGGAATACCTCAGACTAAAACTGTGCAAAGTGAATCCCCCAAAATGGTGGATAATTTTTTACTTTGAGTTTGAAGCACTTTGAAGAATTGATTTTTCTGAAAATATTTCCTGCAAATATACATATACTTCAAAACCAAAAGGATGCAGTGCTAAAATCCCTGATGAAGATTATTGGGAAATAGAAGTCATAGACTGCTTAAAGCTTTTTATTTTTTATTTTTTTCTTCTCCCATCCTCCCAATCTTAACCTGTTAACAGATTAGGAAAGCTTTTTGTGGTCTCTAACTTTTAGCACCTTTTGTGCTGTCACTGTAGCTCCTGCTTTGCCTTTTGCAGCACCACTTCTCTCATGTTGAGGCTTGCAAAGGAATCCTCAGAAGGCAGTCCTCAAGGGTTCAAGTTTCTGTCCTGGCTGGAAAGGTCTTTGTGTGTTACTATTGATCCTCTGATATCTGAAAAGGAGTGGAATTTGGATGTTGTTTTTATATATATGCTGCACACAAGTGTTTTTTTTTTAAGAAATCAGGTGTAGTTAATTAAGCTTTGGTTTCTATTCTAGCTGTTTCTCAAGTCTACTGCATTTTCAAAGCAATGTAATATTTTGCAGAGAATAAGTCTTTCTGAGGATTGTTATGTACTCCAGAGGAAAGAAAAAATATTGACTTATTCAGTGGCAGCACAGACGCTTTGGTTTGTCTAACATTTTAATGTTGTGGAGCAAGCTGCTGTATTTCACTGTTTTTTTGCAATTGATTAGAATGTGTGGCTAGGGGCGTGTATTTGCACACCCTTCAGGACATTTTGTGAGGAAAAGTATGTGAATCGTATAACGCCTGTACGTGCCAGGATTAAATGACTGTGAGAAGGGAAAGAAACATGGCAGCAAACTTTGGAGAAGTAATAGAAAATAATCCATTTCCTTAAATTGCTTTAAAAGCCTAAATTTTTTTTTAAAAAACTTTGTATCAAAAGTACAGTTTAATATATTTTGTTTTCATAAGTGTATGCTCTGTAATGCACTCAAAAATGTGCATTGCTGAAGATGTTATTTCATGGCTGTACTTACAGTGTTATGTAAAAATAAAAAATCTGAATGTATAGTATCTCGGTAATCAAGCATTAGCATATTTATATTTAACAAGCCATTATTTTCTAAAACATAGATTTGGTTTAAAAAGACATTTTTGACATTTCCTGGCAATCGCCATAATTAATGATGTGAAAATCATCTGCTGAATGGTATTTGAATACTGAGAACAATTTGTTCCTGCTGGCAGAACTCTGTTTTATTTTGACACTATTCTGTGCATTACTTTGTTGTCAGTATAGTGCAGAATCTGTAACATTCGTGAAATGCCACATGAGTGCAACTTGATGAATGCTGATCTTATGATGAAATGAGAGTTAGAAACATTGAACTTTCCAAGGAAAATAAAGAATAATCTCCTCAATTGGCCCAATGATCTGGCTGATAGTATTGCAGAATACCCAGTTAAATTGATGTTTTGCTAAATGTGTTCTCAGAAGTCAGAAACTCAGGAGATAAGTGCAGATAAAATATTTTTTCTAAAACATGGGAACTTTCCCACAAATACGCTTGTGATTCTGGGCTCCAAATCAAATTACTTCTAATTATTTATACATACAGCTAATTAAATAGATTGTGGGGTTATTTTCCAGGGGAACATAGAACCTTCTACTTTTTGGTTTTATCCAATTTAGCCTATATTCCTTTTGAAATAAAGTTACCATCTGGTGATCAGTTGTTCATCTGCACTGAATGAACTTGCTGGTTGCAATCCAATTTCCAGTAATGCGCGCTGATATCCCAATAACCATTACTACAGCTGGCACAGCCATTTCGGAGTCTTGCCTGAAACGCCAAAGTTTCAAAGGTATGAAGCGTAGTCTACCCATTTTTCTTAGCACTGGACTCCAGCATCAAGTATGTGATGTGGGTAGCTGAAATGCTGTAAGCAGTTATTGTACTACATTGTCAAAGTTTGACTATCTAGCAGTACTAGTAATATTGTGGTCCTCTTCAATATTTTACCAGCTTTTAAGACAAAACGATATATGGTATTACAATTGTGTATATACACATATCATATCATGACTGGACATAAGCCGAGGTGCATAACTGCTTCTGGGATAAATCCTGGATGTATCTATGGTCCTGTAGTTAAAAAGCTGCCTGAAGTATTGAAAATTGGAGGCTGAAAGTCTTTGGGATATACATTTTAAGTAATTATTTGCAATTATGTTTCAGTGTTCATTCAAAATCAAGTGCTTTACAAATGAACCATCAAGTATTATTTTAGAAATAAGGAATGAAAGCACAGAAAGGTGAAACAAATGGCCTTGCACTGAAAAATGAATCAAAAATAAAAGTGTGGAAATTCACAGAATGTCAGTCTTTTTAAAGCAGCTTTGCTAACATTGGGGTGATTTACAATTGCAATAATTATTTCCAAGCAAAGGATGAATAATAAGATAATTATGTTCATCTTGTTCACGATTAAAGCAGGAATTAGGAAAAATTCAGTGGAAAAAAATAAAAAGGCAATACTGAAAAGTCATGGTGAAAATTAGAGTCAGTCATCTCAGGAAGAGGAGGGGGATGCAAGCAGGCATAAATATTTTGGAGCTAGAATTGGAAAAACTTTATTTCTAGGCATACATATTAAGATTCTTGTGCGTATTAAATTTTCTTTTTACCTGTTTGTTTTAGGTGTTCAGACCTTCATGGATACCTCTTTATCTCCATATACCTTCTATTCCTATTATCTCCAAGCCAGCAATGTTCATGGTTCTACTAGAAGTGCCTCAGTGACATTCCGAACAAAATCAGGGATACCTACAGGAAGCTTGCATTTAAATCCAGTCTTTCCTGTTAGCCACCGTTCTGTTTTGCTTTACTGGACAGCCCCTTCAAATGACTCTGGGCCCATTGAGAAGTATGTTTTGACGTGTACTGGCGTGGTTGATCTTCAGCCTTGTGGACGGTATGAAGGTTTAAAAACCTCAGCAATCATTTGGAACCTCATTCCATTTACAAAATACATTTTTTCTGTGGAAGCATGTACCAGTGGAGGCTGCTTAAAGAGCCAGCCAATAACAGTAATTACTGCACAAGCTCCTCCTGAAGGGTTACACCCACCTGTGATAGATATCATCAGCTCTACGGAACTGGCTGTGAAATGGTCACCACCTGAGAAACCAAATGGTAGGACATGTGATATTTGCTTGCATAAATCAAAGACTATGCAAAGAAAAAGTAGTATTTTCTCAGATCTGGTTAGAATATCATTATCCATGAGACGCAAACAGTGAGTAAAGTTAGAGAGCATCTACATTTGCCTTACATCACCAAACATACTGTCAGAGTCTGTGTTTTGTTCTTCTGAGTCCAAAACTCCAGCTGAGCGTGATGGGGCCAGAATTTAGCCATTAGTGGCATCTGCTGCAACAAAAAAAGCACATCTATAATTAAACATTTACAGTAAAATTAATTTCTTCCTAATTTGCCAGATCGCCTAGTTTAAACAGATGTGGTGATATGTCTGTAGAAAGAATAAATAAGTAGGTAACAATTATGAACAAAAATCTAAAAATTAACAGAGAAGTCTGTTCTTAAAGCCATCCGTCATGTGTAGTAACTAATTCTATTACCAGCCTAACTTTGTTAGGGATTAGGCCATTGCCAAGAGTTGCTGGTCTAACTTGCCTAATAATATTTTAGGTTTTTGAGATTGAGAACACAGCTGTTGTAAGATGCTTTTGTGGTGCTGCAGATTTTACTGGTAAACACTTTCTCTTTTAACATACATGTGGTAGAGTTTTGTATGCCTGCTTAAACAAGCATTTTTATCTGCTCACCAAATTAACATCTGTGTATGGGAAGCTCATCTTCTGTGAAAGTCTTATTTGCATAATATTGCTAGAGTAAACTTAAAAATGACCACACAAGATTGTGTCTGTCTGTTTAGAAGGGCAGTACCTATAATGTAGGTCACCATACTTGCTCTTAGTAGATGCCCCTCAACTTGTATCATATACTGTCATAGTTTGGTTAGTGGCAACCTCAGCCATTAGATTATGGTTTTAATTTCTCCAACAGCTGCAAGTGGAAGGAGGACTGATTATCCTTCTTCCAAATTAGTGCTCTGTTTGTTATTGTGAACAGGTGAGTTGTTTTTCCAGTAGTGGCTGTTGGAAATGGATCCCTTCACAAGCATAGGGGTATAAAGGAGTAAAAGCCAGGTGTGGCATGTGTAGCCACATGTTCAGTATAACAAGTGCAAATTACAGGGAAAGATGGAAAGGTAAGACAGAGGCTTCTTTTTGTGCTTGCACTTAGAGAATATATCTTAGATATGTAGAGGTTCTTGACTCTAGTTTGCTAAGTTTTGGAAGCTGTGCATTTTTTTGTTGTTGTTCTGGAGCCTGTGCTAACCAGCTGTAAATTAGCATGGATTTTTTCCCCCCCAAACTTCTACCACAGGCTTTCATTTTACTGTGCCAAAGAGCTAGCATCATGCTGGTGTTGCTTTCTAAAATTTAAAAGATATACTATATTATGTTGCATATATGCTTTGTTTTAACTCACTGGTATAAAATGTTATCCTCCCTTCCGATGTTGAACAGTGAATAGCAAAGTACCAACATAGCTTAATTATCTCTAGGTTAAAATAGCCATAACTTAGAGCACAGGCAGTTTTGGGTGGTACTCTTGTATTTCTTTTGACTTAGGTCTTTATTCTTGTATCCTACCCATGGCACAAAACAAAAATAAAAATGTCCCTTGGAAAACCAGAGGCCTGAAGTCATTTCCAGGAACATTTGGTCAGAGCTTTAGTGTATCTCCTTTAAGTAAGGATAGCAAAACTCATGGAGTAAATCAGCAAAATATTAGCAAACCCTGAAATTGTAGAGGGGGAATGGTAATGAAATTCATCCCCAAAATTTCCCCCAAAGTGAATATTTGCATGAGAATGGCAGAAAGAAAAAAATATTTTATATGCAGCATTTTATGTGTTTGTTCATTGTTTGTTAGAATTTCAAATATATTGGCACTGCTATTTTAGTAGAACTTTAGAAATAGTTTTAATACACTAATTTGTCTGGCTTGCATTTTTGTCTAGGTATAATTATAAGATATGAACTTTACATGAGAGAAAAATTAAAATTAGATGAGAACTTTCTTCCTCCTGAAACTCGTATTTTCCAAAGCAGTGGTTGGCTCAGTCCTCAACCAGTTTTGGAATCTGCTAATGAAAATGCCTTGGCTCCACCCCAGACCAGTACCACAGTGACTGATCTTGAGCCATTCACAGAATATGAATTTTACGTGCTAGCAGTGAACATGGCCGGTAGCATATCTTCAGACTGGGTATCAGGACGAACAGCAGAGGCAAGTAAGTATTGGTTTGAATTTGTTCAATAAAAATTATTCAAACTGGAATGCATTTTAAAGGTTTGTTCAAAAAGGTTTACTCAGCAATGATTCAAATAGGAATGTATTTTTCTTATTCCTAACTAAAGTCAGAGTCTCTCAGAACTTAACATGTGATGGGAAAAAATTCTCCACCAGTAAAATCATGTTGTTGAGAAATAAAATCTGCTACTTGAACTAAAATTTCAAAACTAAAACATTGCAAAATCTACCAGGCAGCTTTTGAATTTCCCACCATATTTCGCTATCTTTTTATATGTAATCTTTAAACAGAGAAAGCATGAGAAAAGGTTGTTTTCATTATTAATCTGTAATCAGATAGTATGATTTAGGAATTTTGTCCAGAAATATATGTATGTATGGGAAGGAGATTCAAGTAAATTTTTGTTAATTGAGGATATCATCACTTAGAAACTTTTTTTTTTTTTTTTCCCCTTGCAGAGCTTGAGGATCACCTTTTCAGGTGCATTGCACTTGAAACTACCTTTATGCCTACATAGAGGCCAAGTATCATAATATGGATTTTTTTCTCCAGAAATTTAAGCAGTTTACAACCGTTCTTATGGCCAGATTTCAATAAGTGCTTGCTCTTTGACGTTTTATTCTGAAAAAAAAAAAAAAAAAGAATAATTTTGATCTTTATGTTAGAAATCTATTTTTTGAGGCTGATAAAGCCTGTATTTTGCAATTAAATGTCTTTTTTAGATCACTGATACTTTTGTTTACTGATGGGCTTAAAAATCATATCCTCAGTCATTTGCTCCTGAAAAATAGCAGACAAAACTAATTCCCTTTTCAGAATGAGCCTCTGTGCTGCATATGTGTTCTTAAATACTGTATGTTGTAAAAGTGTTAAATTGTATTTGGGAAGAGGTCCATTAGTGTGGTGGTTTGTACGCAACAGAAGTGCTAGGAGTTGGTGTGCTATTATTCCAGAGTAATCAGGTGGGGATTTAACGGCAGTGCAAACAATCCTTTTACAGATTTAGCTATGGAAGACAAGGGAACTGTTTTGTAAGAAGTGAGAGACATGTTAATTTCAAACTGGCCCAGCCAACAAAATTGCTTTTAAGATGCTGAAGTATTGAACACTTTGGCTTTTATCGGCTTTTTCCCAGGTTGCCTGAAGTTTTTGCTCAAGACCTTTCCATTTGTGTGTGCTTCCTCCCTGCTGCAGGGTTTGGAACTTTAGTGGGGATTAGTGGTACTTTGAAGATATAGGCAGGGCTTTAATCAGCATTCGTGGCCAGGCTGGGAAACAGGAGAATGATGGGTGAGGGAGGTGTTTTTTATGTAGAATCAAGATAACAAGGAAATTCCAGTTACACCTGAAAAGTTGATTAAAAGGAATCAGACCTGTAAAGTCTGTAGAAGAGATGCTGTTGTAAAATACAGTAAGAAATCTTACATGACAGATTGTCCATGTATTTTACATATGTTACTGTATTAATTTGATTTCAGCCCCAGTATTCATGCCATCTCCATCAGTATTCCCTCTTTCACCATATTCTCTCAATGTGTCTTGGGAAAAACCCGAAGATAACATGGCAAGAGGAGAGGTGATGGGGTACAGCATTAGTCTGATGACTGAACAAACATTCTTACCACCATTTTCCCAGGTATTATTGTTTCATTGTGATTTGCCTAACTGACAAGAGGAAATTTGGTAAAGTCTGGTGTCTTTCTTGACTCCATTATGTCCTGATGAAATTGTTTGCTTAATTGCTGTATCTCGTCTAACCTTTCTCACCTGTCAGTTCATCATTTTCTTGATTGAGTTCTAATGTTGTATGTTGCTTTTAGGTTTTAAGTGGTATTCCTAAAACTGCTTCTTTTCACTGACGGGTAAGATACAAAAATAGGAGGAGGGGGCAGACTAATCAGCATAATTTAAATTGCTTTGAACTGTGGTCAAATTCTGTGTTACTACAATGTTTGTTGATATGTGTAAAGTTGTGTTGTTTTGTAGGAATCTCTGCCTTCACTGAAAAACAGAACAAAATAGAAAAAAAAAAAAGCTCAACCCCCTGTTTAGGTTCTGGAATAATAGACAAGTCTTTGAAAACCTGACATAAAGAGAAATAATTTTATAAAGCCTAAATATGTGATTTTTAAAATGCTATTTTAATTTTTGAATGACTGGATTATGTAAACAAATACCATAGCAGTAACAGTGAGCTGAAAGCCTAGGAATGAGCAAAGAATCTTCATCCAAGTGTGGGGTTGTGGGAGTGGATCAGGTGCTTTGACATTGTATTTCTCCGTTCAGAACTGACTTTGTTTTTTAATAGTATCATAGATAGGCCTCAGTTTGTCAATGAGATCGGGTTAATATTTTTACCTACCTCCTAGGGCTGTTGCAATAGTTTGTAAATTGCTTCTGGCCACAGGTTTGTGAGATTTTTTTTTTTTTTCCTCCAAATAAGCATCCAATAAAGAAGTATTCTAAAACATAACATCTTATTCAGTTTTCCTGTCTCCAACTGGTAGCTTAATATTATGTTAAAGTAAAGCAGATTCACATGCCTCTAGGTGTTAGCTATCTCTGCATTGTAATGCAAGCTAATCAAGTGACTCAGTGATGGCCAGATTTCATCACGTAGGGGTGTCATCTGGGTTCTAGCTTCTTCTGTGCTTCTGTTTGTAGTGATAACTGAACCACCACACAGTTTTACAAGGCAATAACTTTGTTTCCTAATTTATCCGCTCAGGAACTGGATTATTACCTCATAAAACAGTGTGATGGGAAGTATTATCATTCAAATCCTAGCTTATTGAGATTCTCCAAGGTAATCCTTGCCCTCAGTAGGTCTTGGCAACATTTTCCAAGTCTAAATGAAGGAATCTGCAAATTCAGAAACAAAATGTTTCTGAACATAACATCTTCATTCCTTTGAATGGATGATATTAACCAACTATGATCTTCTAATCTGTTTGCCTTGCAGGTTCTGCATATAGCTGAGGCTCATGAGCTGTCCTATGTAGTGACAGGATTAAAACCGTACAAGTGGTACAACTTCACTATTACTCTCTGCAATCAAATGGGTTGTGTAACCAGTGAGCCAGGCACGGGGCAAACCTTGGCAGCTGGTAAGGAAACAACCTGTATTAAAGTGCAAAGCTGTCACAGTTTACTAATGAACACCATCGCAGATCATCAGAGTTTGATGCACAGTGACAGGGATAGGTGTTGTTTTAATACAAAGTGACTCGCTTAATTATTATTTGCTTACCTTGACAGAATAAAAACAATTTTTTTTTTTTTTTTTTGCAATGCAGGTTTAAGGTGCTTTGCTATGGCAGTAGGATTGCATACTGTGCTCTCAGTTGCAAGTTATGTTTTCTTTTTTTCTCCTGTTTAAACTGTAATTGTACGTAAATGTGGGTGAGCCCCTTCACTCATGTATAGTGCTGTTTTTTGTTGTTGTTTGTTTATTTTTAGTGTATGTGTAACATATGCACAACTGGTCATGCAAAGTGTATGGACTATGCAACTTGTTTAGCATGAATGATGAGTTGCATGTTTTTTCTATTTAAACTGCAACATGTGAACATAGTGTGTACATTTGTGCCTCTAAGCCAGAGGCAACATCTGTGCTTTGGTTCTGCTCATATGGAAGGTTGGTTCACTTTCTCTGGCATTTATAAGATTTTGTAGATGTGTATACCCCTAATTTCTTCAGGAAGCAATGCTTAACAAACTGTGTTTATGTGTCTATGCACCTTAATTTTTCAGGATTTGGGATCTTTTCAACTACATTTTTCAGGAATTTCAAAGATACTTTCGACAAATTTGGGGAAAAAGCAGCATCAGTACAGAAGTGGCAGAAGTCTGTATTTACTTTGGTGCGAACACTATCATGAATTTACTACTTTGACATCAAAGGATTGAAAGGGTTTTAAGAGAGAAATTATTAGGAAAACTGTCTTCAAAATACTTTTATTTCCGGAACACAGTAATCAGAATAACTGTTTAATACTATAAATATAAGCTCAAAATCTGTGCTGTGTGGCATATTGATGGGTAACTGCAGAGATATGGGCACATAATGTTGCAGTTTTCTTTTGTATAGGCATTTAAAACACAGTATTACTTTCACAGTATTAGCATTTACAGTTATTACAGCAATTAGTGGTATTGTTACAGGATGTTGTGATGATGGTCTTTGAAATCACCTCTTAAATAATTTTGTTTCCCAAAGGAAAAAAAAATATGGAAATTTCTGGTAGTCTAACATGTTTTTCTTGGCTCTCTGGACTGTATTGGAATTGCCTGAGTTCTGACAAAGCCCCATTGTTTAATCAACATAGGAATATAGGAGCCTCCAGACAGGGAATTAAGGAATGGCCCAGAGTCAGTAAACAGGAAGCTTTATGTACGTGAACTGAAGTGGAGTTTAGGCAGTTGAGGTATTACCCTAGTGTACAGTTTGTAAGTCTACATATTTAATTGCCTTTCCATTTGATTTCAAGTGAGGAATACATGATTTGTTTCTTTTCTGGACATGATTTTAGTGGACAAAGATGAGCCTTTTAGTCTGTTCTCTGTCTGAATTGCTGATTTCCAATTTCAGTTTGTTTCTTTGTGCTACAACCTCGTAAAGGTTCAAGCTGGCTGTCTAAAGAGCTTCCTGTTTGTATGAACGTGACCTTGTTCCATACCAAGCAGCCATGCGAGGAACAGAATTCCAGTCTGTGCTGATAATCATGGAAACCTAGTATGGCCTAAGATATCTTAATAGCCCAGATGATCCAAGTTTGCATTTATGTATTTATTAGAAGGTTGATTACCTTTCCAGAATTGCTGAGGAATCCTGTTTCATGAAGGAATGTCTCTTTCTGGGGTGAACTTTGTTTCCCTGGCTGTGTGCCACTTCCATGCTCTGGCAAAGGGAACATTTTGCAAGAAGTCTTGATGGAAATGTGCTCCAGCTCCAGACTTCTGTAGTCTGGGTCAGAATTTAATAGCGAGATGGAAGAGAGGATAAGTGTCAGCAACAGTTTGCTGCTCTTCCAAAGAACAGGGTAACTTATAAGTTAAAGTAATCCAGCAGCATACATAACAAATCATAGAATCCCTAAGGTTGGAAGGGACCTCTAGAGATCATCTAGTCCAACCCCCCTGCACACGCAGGGTCACCT
>VZSV01000012.1:2255556-2267717 GCA_013398735.1 Nothocercus julius
ATCTCTTCCAAGTAGGTTCAGTGTAGAAATCAGTGCCTAGGATATTTCATGAGCAACTTTGCAAAAAGAGAGTGAGAAAAAAACAAAACCAGGCATACATCCTTGTACTTGTCAGCCTGGCAAACAAACTTCTCTGCAGTACACACACCCACAGTGTTGGTAAGTGGCAATAAAAGAAGACATTTTGGCCAGGATAATGTGAGGAGGAGGAAAAAAATGAAATAGAGAAGTCATAAGAAACAAGCTATTTTGTATTAAGACTGAGTGGAAGCTATCACGAATACAAAATCAGGAAAAAGTATAGGAAAGTGGTATGATAAATAAGGTGCATAGATATGCATGATTCATCGACATCTCCAGCAGTGGAAAAGTGTTGGAAGATCATCATGACGTGGTAGTCCAATATTAGAATTAAAAAACAAAGCAAGTATGTCATGATGATGGAAGAGGAGAATTAACCCTTGCGTGTTACTCTCGGGGAGGGTGCCTAGCTGGAATTTGACCCTAAATCTGGTATATTCAGAAACTGCTAGGTTTTAAAGGCTGAAATTATTAAAGTGTTTCTTTCCTACTTTCTCAGTGAGTCTTTTAAATGTTCCACGTTACTTGCTCTATTTTTAATATTCTCTGCACTACAGTGTAGTCAATATATTATTGAAAGTCTTGGCTGATCAATGAAGGAAAAAGTTTATTCTCAATACTTTGTTTGAAAATTTGGAGACAGATTTCAGCTTTATTTTTGTCTTTGCTACCTCAAGGAAGTCATGCATGTAATTGAAAGCAATACTGGACAGTAATTATACTTTTTTTTTTTTTTTTTTAACTCAACATCTGGATCCAAACTCTACCTTGTTCCTTCGAGCTCTGTCAAGTTAAAATTCTTGTTTATTTTAGAGAATAGCTTAGAGTCTGTTATTGATTTTGAATCTTAGGCTAAAAAAGTACTTTATTTTTCGAAGTACTTTCTGGTGGTATCTTGTGTAAGATTCTGACTTGTCACCGTGGAATGAAAAGAGTTCTGTCATTTGGAAAGAACTAGCTCATAATTTTTTGATAATGTGTTTGCTTAAAATTATGAATTACTTGTACATTCAAGTATGTACAGGTGCTTATTCTTTGTAGAACCTGTAAAGATAAAGCTTTTTTTTGTTTTGTTTTGTTTTTGTTTTATTCCTTCTCCCCGCTCCTCCCATCAATTTGTGACATTTCAACAGGATGGAATTAACTGAGCAAGGACTAGACCAGTACAGCAATTGCTTATTCTACACCTCTCAATATCAGAGAGTCAAAGTGTGCCTTAAACAATCTATAGAGCTATGTTTCATTGACTACCGTGTGACTGAGCTTACTTTTTGTAATTAAGTTTGTCTTTCATTTGCCCTTATTTTTTTTTTTAAACTTCATTTATAAACATTTTTAAGAGACACCAAAGATAGCTTTGTGATTGCTACCATTTACCCCAGCACATTGTATTACTGATCCTTTGCTTTTGATGGCAATTACTGGGTTCAGAAGCTAATTTGTAGAAGATATTCTTCCAGCACCAGCTGCATCTGGCTTCTTGGCAGACTTCTCAAGCAGTTGTATTGGTGACTTTGGAGTTGCCTCTGGGTTTACTGGGGTAGTGATGCTGATGGGCTTTCTGGGCGGTCGGACATTCCTCGATGTCATTTTCTTTTTGATTACCCTCTTAGTCCAAGTAATTTGTCCGTTTTTCCTTTTCTCAAATAAGGTCCAGTGCAAGCCCTTTTCAAAAGCCTCATCCCATTCATCATGGCAATACAGTGTTTGCTTATGTCTGTCATAGACTGTTTTTCTATAAAATACTATGCCTCAATTTTAAAATCACAAATACTCATTAATAGGTAATTAGCAATGTATATTTTTTTTCTGTTGCAGAAGAGAAATATGAGGACCATTTGCTGCTGGCCCCAAAACTCGTGTGGTTTTGCATGCACATACATAAGTCTCTTCTTTGTGAATAGGACCCAAAGTGATTAAACAAGCACTCTTAATATGTTAATTTATAATTTTAATTACAACAATCTTGTATATATAGTCATTAGTGAATACTAATATAAATATTTTTCTACCTTTTTATTCATAATGCATAAACCAATCATCCAGTTACTTCTCGGCAGTTGCCTGTTTCCGTTTCATAATACAATCTTTGTTCTTAGTTATGAATGCATTTTGTTCGTTCCTGTCTTGAATAATCCCTCATTAAGCTAGTCACTTTCTGCTCCATGCTAAAAAGGAAAAATTATCATGCAAATGTGGCATGCCATATTAAAAAGCACATTACCAAACACTTTTGTTGCTGTCCTTCAATTAGTTTCCCTTCTTTGAATTTAATTTCATTTGTTGTTAAACTACTGACTTGATGTATGGACTCATGAATTTGAAGGCTGCTGCCAAGAATGTAGCAGCAAAAAAAATCAAAGCCTCTTCAGAAAGCTGCAGAGGCAAAGCTGAAATGAATTTGCTTCACCTTTGACAAGAACACTTGAGCAGCATTGGAATCCTCTGATGATTCATCTTGGCTAATTATCCAATTATTTATTTCAAGAATAAAGACACTGTTTTACAATTAGAAAAGTGTAAAGTAATCTGAGAAATTTGGTAATGACAGATGACTCAAGTAACTTCTGAGATAAACAGTATCTGCTCAAACTTATCTTGACAAGTGTTCAAGCTATAGTTAAACTGCTCTTTGAGTTTCAAGAAAATAGCGGGCAGCCAAGTTATTTGTTTCTTCTCCCCTACCAAACACATATTATACTTCAGAAAATAGCTCAGTTTATTCTCTTCCCTCTGCACCAAATTTGCAAGGTTTTTAAGCTCTGTTTAAGTTGTATTCTTCTTGATTAAAAGCTTTTGGTTCAAAGCAATACTTTTTAATTGCCTAATGATATAAGTCAGTTCTTAGGAAAGAACCGTGCATTTAGGAGTTCATTTGCAATATAACTGAAAAATTCATTGCATGGCAGTAAAACAATTTACTGTTAATTACAAGGAGAAGAATTTGCTGTACCATGCTCACAGATTGCCATGAATCATGCAGCACTCCTAGAGATTTATAACAGATGTGTAAGTGGGATGAATTAGCAGGGTTTAATAACAGAGACACAAATCATGCAGACTTCAAGGAGCTTTAATTGATATACTAGAATGTGACGGGCATGAATCACTCAGCCATTCAACAGCACTGTAACATATGGTCAGCTCAATATGCTGCATCTTAAATCGGTTGGTGAGTCGTTGGTTGTCCCATATGGTGGAAGCAATATATTTTTCATGATTTTTTAAAAAATACTGTATCTTAAATCCATTTTTAAAGAAATATGATTGCAACATGTTCATTTTATTAAATTTTCCCTGGATGTCCGTTATGAGTCATTTTATTCCTTTATTGTGAGGAATTCCAAGATGGGCTCTAAAAATCTTCTAAAAAAATAAAATGTTGTCAGAAAATGTTAGTATTATTTGTTGACTCATTTACTGTTGAAATGACTGGTGCTGTTGTGAAGTGCAGAAAGCAAAAATAACAGCACTATGGCAGTCTCATGGTCCTGAGAAGCACTAACTCTAACTAACACAGATGAGCATTAGGCTTTGCATGTAATTCTATCTGCAAAGAAAATTCAAAGCTTTTTTTCTTTAAATTTTTGCCATCAGGCTTGCTGAACGCTTATGTCTTAATTTGCACATGTCCATTTTAAATTCAAACAAGCAAAAATTCAAAAACTCCTTACTTTATTGTTATTACGTTTTTGAACTAACTGGCAAGCAATAAAACCTTGCCCACTGTCAATGCAGAATGGCTAACTGAAGACTTCTGTGGAAGAGTACACAGATATCTATGTACAATATGCTAAGAAGTAGTTATTCAAACATATGTAAGCCTGTTAAATTTAGCCACAGTGTAAATATGTTATTCCTGGGACAAGAATCTGGCAGAATATAAAAAAGCTTTAGCAGTTGTATTAGTAAACCTGACAGACTTGAGAAAGGAGTATTGTATCCTTAGAACTGTGGCTGCCAGAATTTAATGTCAACAATTAAAATTTATTTTGATCCTTACCTAGTGTTTATTACTGTTTGTATACACAACAGACCTTACTAATACAGCGATGCACTATTAGATGGAATTACCATCTGTTCAGAGTGAAATGTTGGCATCTGTCTTCGAGTCTAAAACTAAAATGATATTATTTCAAACAAAACAAAATTAACTGCTCTTTACTTACCAACTTCATTTTTGTGTACATGTGTGTGCATACACACTCGGGAAAGGCTTTTTTATAATGACCTGTGTAGCAACATCTATATTTAGATATATGACTTCAACATAAGCTGTATGGACCATCTGTCTTTATTGGTCTTTTTTTGTGTCCTCTGCTACACAATGGCATGCAGCAATCATGGGCTTTTAAATACTGTTTTAGCTTTATAATGTATTAAATATGTATTATATAGCAAGACATTAAAACTACATAATTAAAATACACAAAATGTGACTTTGAATCCACTAAAATCTAGTGTGCTCATTATTTTGACAGATGTGTCTTAACAGAACGTGACTAAAAAAAATTAAATAGGTAAAATTATAGTCAATTCATCTTTCTCAAAGTAGCTATGGGTACCACAGTGACACCTTTAGGAAAATATATACTGTATCTTTTAGTTTTGAATATTTTTAATTTCAGCTGCTAGTACCCCACAGGGCTAGTGCTGCGTATTTCTCTTCAGTCTTTTTTGTTCTTGTGCGGAGTTTGGCTTCTTTTGTATGTGTGTGAACTTAAGTACACATCTGTTATGAAGAGTTTCTCATTGTGTGGGTGAACAAAAATTCTCTAGCATCCATGATGCTAGAGTTAGTAGCATAATACTAATGTTATAGCAAGATGTTACTTTCTGAAAGGGTTCTGTTCCATATATCACAAAATAATAAATTGTGTCATGCCACTGTTTAATGCATGTACACAGTGCATTAACTGTAACTGTAGTACATTTATTTGTGCTAGAGGAGACTTGAAAATGATTAAAAAATCAATACTTCCCTGTCAGAGAAGCAAGTGTTACGATGCATTTAAGTAGTTAATTGCATAAGCCCCATAAAAGCTTTGAGTTTGGGTATCAGGGATGCCATAATTACGGTCCAAGGCACTGCTTTTTATTAATAATAGACTTTAAAAAAAGATACTGCTATTGTCATAAGTGCTAGCTGTGGATGTTTTGCAAATAACGAGTTTCAGCATTTCCGTTCCATCAGCAGCAAGCTGAACCGGAGGGCTCAACCTCTGTGTTCACATGTGAAATGCTGACGTACGCTGGTTCCCTCCAAAGGTGAAGTCTGGATTGTTAAGCCATGTTTTCTATTTAAACCTGGGCATTAGTACCGCAATTCATTAGCGCAGTGCCCTACTTATGCAGGAAAGCGTATGACCTCACGCTGCATTACTCCAATTTTGACATTGTAAATTCTGAACGTCGTGGGTGATACTAATTAGATTGTGAAGTCATAAACGGTGATGCTGAAGCAGGGCTGTGCAGTACGTGGTGTCGCTGGCAGCGCCCCAGGTCCCCGCTCCCTGCTTTTTCCACGACGAATATTTATCAAGTCGCGAGGGGAATGGGAAGGAAAGGAAAGGAAAAAAGTAGCAACATGCTGCAGGCAAATGGGAAACATGACAAATATGTTAATGATCTGGTAAATGCATGTATATTTAAAAGGATGTTATTAATTCATTCTAGATGAAGCAATGTCCATAAAGAGCTCAGTAGTATATACAGTAGTTTTCTGTGAAATGGTGTCAGATATCTGAGACTGTCTTTTATTGCTCAAGAAATGAAAGAAAAAAGGCAAGAGAAGATGGAAATAGATTCTATAAATCATGAAGTGTTCTAGTGCTTCTTCTCCTGGTGTCTTACTGTTTCAAAGATGGTCCATCTCCTTCATACCTGCATGGCCATCACTTCATTATCTGAACAGGTCGTGCTGCCCTCCGGTGGCTTACTATACAGCGCTTATAAAATTAATGATTTTGTTCACAATTTGGCTATAGAAAGACCAACCTGATCAGAATGTTTAGAAGAATATTAGAGTATTGGTTTTAGTAATAGGAGGCTCATTGTGATGACACTAAACTTTCTTGCTTCCATGGAAGTGGTAGAATGCATTGATTTTGATGGATAAAAGTTAGAGAAGATCACTTTATTGAACTATTTATTTGCCAATGTTGTCCTCATTTATATGTATTCCATTGAATAAAAACTTAGCGGACCATCAGTATTGTGCATGGATGGCTGCTTGATCTTGTTGACTAGGATAAGTTTACCTAACAATAAGCCATGTGTTGTCATGTACCGTATTGTTGAGATGTAGCAAGAGTTAATTGACTGTTCAGATTCTCCTCTGGTCTTGCGCTAAAGCTCAATAGTGAAAGTTATATGTGTATATGCCTACAGTGGATGTGACATGGGAGGCTAATCAAGGAAGGGATAGAAATGCAGTTTGATGCTGAAGTTGACTCAGATTCTCAAAGACGATGAAAAAAGTTCTTTATTATATTGGAAATAATATTAGTGACATTTATCCAATACCTTAATAAACACATAAGGTATTTCTGTGGAGATAAAAGTAAATTTTATAAGGATTACATTTTTTTTCTAAAAATAACCTAAAATAGGATTTGTGGACATCTACTTTTATTCTTAAGGTGACCAGAAACTGAGGCGGGATATTTTGGAAAAAAAAAATGTAAAAATGTTTTGTGTAATGAATTATTTCCTAAACGTTATGGAGTGTGATACATAAACAACTTTTTTCTTTTTTTTTTAAAAACACACAGCTCCAAGAAAACTTAGTGCTCCTCGTCTTGAAGGAATAAACAGCACACTGGTTAAGATATATTGGAATGAACCAGAAGAGCTTAATGGGCCGTCTCCCATCTACCAAGTGGAAAGGATGGATTCGTCTTTAGCTACGTTGAGTACAGAAGTAATGAAAGGAATCCGTTTCCCAGGAAATGGATATTACAGATTCGCTAGTTCCACTCTCCCTGCCAACACTTACTTTACAGGTAAATGAGTTTGTGACTTATAAAATGCACCAATTGTACTCTGCATTTGTTTTACCATTTATTATCATCTCCTATCTCATTTTTATGAAAGATCAGTGGTTTTTAATTTACAAGCATAATGTGATTGTTAGTGATGTATGGGCTATTTAGATTATCGCGTAGAAAGCTGTTGGGGACTTTATTGGACATGTGAGATTTGTATTCCCTTGGCTTTGGACATAGAGAGGTACATGATGGTAAATGTTGCTGCATATTTCCATTCATTCCCTCGTGATAAATTCAAGATGATTTTTATTTATTCCTCTGAGATTAAAACTTTTCAATGGATTTGCTATAAATACTCAGGCTTCTTTTCTCTGCTGTGTTTTGGGGTTCCTGAGGTTGCATGAGTGCTCAGAAAGCTCTCTTCCCTGCTCAGAAGAGCTGTGTTGTGAGTCTGTCTGTCACTGCAGAGGAAGAGAGAAGGCTGCTAATATGGCAGAGCTCTGCTGTTTTTTGGGCTGCTGGCTATTATTAGCTCTCTGTTGATTCCATATTTACTTTGGAACTGGCTGAAATTTGAAGAGGACTCAAGAGCTGCCATTTTTTTGTCTGGGGGGTGTGTGTATGCAGGGATAATTCTGTAAAGAATATTTGGACGTGTTTGTTTTGGTACTTTTCGAAAACAGACAGACAGGGTAACCAGTGTGGGAGTATGTGAAATAAGAGGGGGAAAAAACCCTCTTAAATTTATGTGATCTCTCATTGAATATGCTTAGAAAAAAAAAATGATTTTTTTTTTCTTATTTTTTATTCCTTAGATGTTGACTTGACTCATAACATTTAAATCAAGTAATAATAACAAATGGAAAATGTGTTGGTCCTTGACACCATAGTGACTAGCAAAAGCTATCTTGGTGCATGAGTCTATAGGAACAGCTGGTGGACTTTCCTCATCCAAATTGCTTGATAGTTTTCCTGACATCAGTTTGCACCTTTTATTGCATGTTTAGTAAATAATCTTTTTCATTTTCCTTCTGTTATGTCTCTGCTGTTGTAACGATCTAAACATCAAAGGAACTGTGAGGTGCAATTTTTCTTGTTGGAGCGCCAGGCAGCCCCTGTGGTATAGGTAAATAGTTTAGTTAGGTAAATAGCTATGGGGATCACTGAGATTCCTGCTTCGTATCAGAAGTCTCCGAGAGTACTAGAGGAGAGGAAGATGTCCTATTCTAGGTTGTTGCCCTATCCGTCTCTCTTTTTTTTAACCAAGAAGCTATGACATGAATCTACCCAAGTGCTGATTCAGTCTATGGGCTTCTTGTATGCTGTAAAAAAATGAAGCTGAAGCCTCAGTTTGAATAAGGTTTCCTGAGACTGCTGAGGGTTATTTGAGACATTTTGAGCAGATGGGATGTGAGAAGATGTTGAAATAAAGCTCCCTTCAGTTTAGCACCTGGTGGCTGATAATGATGCATGGATAGATGTATTTTATTAGCACTTCTGATTGTGATCTTTCTGTAAGATCAGCAATTAGTCTGAGTTTCTGGAGATGAGCTGGAACCACAGTATAACAGGACCACAAGTGCTGGTCCTACTGGGCAAGTTAAATCAGTGTGTTTGGCATCTAGAAATGTATAATCCCTATACCTGACAACTCAATAAATTTTTGAGAAATAAAAATCTTTTTTTTTTTTTTTAATCCTTCTTACAAAGCATAATGGAAGGGAAATGACTGAAAAGCAAGCAGAGTTTAAAAAAAAAAGGGAATGAAAAATGTTTTTTAATTGTTCTCTGCATTTCGCTTCTTTCTTGAGGACTCTGTCATTCTCCATCTCTGAAGAAGACAAGTAGTTGACAATTATAATATATAGATGGAGAAACTTTAGTGTGAATGTAGCTGTGAACATTTTTGACACCAAAGCCTACCACCCTGTATATGTACAGAGTCAGGAAACAAATACATTTTAGTGCATGTGGGATCACTCACTGCTAATCCAGAAGAAAACATAGATGTGTCTATTCATTGGATATAAATGCAGTTGTCCTTGCTACCTCCCTGGCTAGTGCTATACTCTGAGGTGCAAGTAATAGGGGCAGGTACATTATCTGGGAATTTTTGCAAATTTGTCTTCAAAAAAAAGTTAGGCAGTAAACACTGGCTATATGGATCCTTCTGTCTGAAACAAAGCCTCTAGTTGCCCAGGAGGATGTGCTTTGGGTAAACATTGCGTAGAGAGCAAGTCAGGTAAAGAAAAGGACTTTTTTTCTGCCAGAACGGTCCCCATGGAATTACTGAGCTCTTCAAACGGTAAGGAAATGTTTTCTGTATCTGTGATGTCATTTTACTGAAGGTGCAGACTTTATTTTTAATACTTATTGCTATCGTTTTGAGTTATTAAAGGCAGTGGCATTAATATCAGCCATCACAGTACCATGCAGCGAGGTTGGCATTCTCACCTACGAACTGATCTGCCTCCCCGTCACTCTGAAGACTGAGGTATTCAGGTGTTTACCCTCACCATGAGACTGCAAAATGTTATCATTCTGATTTTATGGATAGGTGAACAGCATGAGTCCCGTATTCCAGTATCCAGCTGAGACCTCCAATCCATTATTTTTAATTGAAGTTAGTTGCTTAACTGCTCTTTCTGAATAAGGGCTTGTTGTTAGCAGTGTGGCTTACATGCCTGTTCTGTTTAAAGAACTCCACTCTGAGACCTTTTAAATGTTTAAATATAGCATAATAGCAACACACACACACACACACACACACACACACACAAAAAGGAAACTTCCCATTCAGCATTTAGAACCTGGTTAAGGAGAAGGGATTACATATTTAGAGCATCTTGCTGGAGGAAATGGTATTTGGGGCCCTGTTAGGCCTTGTTTTCAAAAGCCTACTGCAGAAGTCTGTTTGTACACACACTCAAGTTCAAATTCTCACTGCAGGAATTTATACTTGATACCTTTTTAAAAGGCCTCAAGAAATGGCTAGAAATTGTTACAAATCATTTTTTTGTTTGTTTGATTTCCTTGCTTGTGCTTGTATGAAGATGCTGTTGATCCGGAATCAGAATGGTGCAAGACTGTTCTTATATTTAGCTTTCTGGTTCTTTATTTGTAAAGGGAAGTACTAATTTATTCAGGATGTAGACAGGTAAGCTTGGCATTCAATGAATTTTAAAAAGCTGAGTGTCTAAATACCCTTTAAAACCAAATATGACTTATATTGTTCCTTTGATGATTGAGTCTGATGGTTTTAGCCCTCCCAAAAAAAAAAAAGGATTTTGACGTAGCACCCTTTTAGGACCCTCCACTTAACTGCTGAAGAAAGTGTGTTTGTGTGTATCAACAAGTAGTCAGCAGATCTGTTTCTGAAAACAATTTTTGCTTAATTGTCTTTTGCTCCTGGTTGAGGTGCATTGAGGCGCTTGAACAGACCAAACTAACTGATATATATATTTTAAACTTGTTTGAGTGGGCCATGCTTAGAATCAAGTTTGATTCTAATTTGAGACACTGCTGTCTGTTCAGAATTCATAGTTCAAAAACATATCCTGAAGGATTTCTTTCCATCTAATCTTTTCATAAAGATTAATAGATTATGTTTTTTTCTTTGAAAACATGACTCCCTGAGACATGTGCGCTCTTTCCAGTATCTTGTTATCCAAGAGGGCATCCACTCTGCCCTCATATAGAACAGTGCCACTTACATTTTGCATGGAGCCCTATCAAAAAAAGCTTTGCTGTAATTGTTTCTACAGCAAGTGCACAAGATAATGCTCTTTAGAAAGCAAATAAAAGGAAGAACATTTACTTTCCAAGTTTTATTGAGCAGGTCACATACATCATGCCTGTGATATTTTAAAAACAATTGAATTAGCTTCTACTGTTTGAATGTTATTCCTCTTGGCTGCTACCTCTTTAAAAAGTCATTCATGTAATATTAATCAAAATGCAGTTCTGTTCTGAGAAGTCTTTGTGTTGAATCCAAGTTTTCTCACTAAGATACTACACTTGAAAAGAAGCTGGTCTTGCCTGGAGTATGAACTCTTTGCCAACCTCTAAATGATGTAGATTCAGCACTGTAATAATCAGAAAATAACTCTATGAGGTAAGATGTTCAAATATAGAGCATTACAACTGGGCTTTTTTACAGTGACATTTTTAGTGTTATGCAGTAGTATTAAAAATGTATATTTGAAAAAGTGCTAGTGTTTTCCCTGCCAAATTCTGACTCAGAGATGCATGCACATTTCTCAGAATGGAGAATTATTTTCAGTAACAGCATTTCTTCATGAGTTAGCCATGGGGCATTGAAAAAGAGTGGTTCACATCTGTTGTAAGCAAAAGTGTTGACAATGATTGTGGTCAATTCAATGTTCAACCTCTTCTTAGCTCTTCATCACAATGAACGCTCCTTGCAGTACTGTATGTGAAGTAGAATTTGTTCTGATCTTGAGGAATCACTTCATAATTAGTGGAAAAAACAAATATTTCCGTTAGCTTATGGAGCCAAAGAAGCTTTTCCCAGTATCACAGAAGAGGTTTTGGGATGCAGATCAAGAAAATGAATGTTACTGGAGATCTAGAAAGTACTCTAAGGATGCTTACTCTAAGCACTAAAGAATTTGGGCTTTTTTAGTCTAGAAAAAAAATGAAGACCGGAAGGAGACAATATTCTTAAACTATACAAAAAAAACATAGTTTTAGAGAAGATAATGAACTTTTCCCCATGTCTACTGTGAGTAAAAGAGCAATGGACGCTTAATGAGCTTAAAGTAGGGAGAGCAAGGGAGATTTTGGCTTTTTACACGTATATTTTTCTAAATGACTTAGAGTGCAAGAATATATTATTGTGAGGAAAAAAGTGAAATGTTTGACAGTGAAGATTTTAAAGAGCATACGTTAGAAATAAACTAGGTAAAACTGATTCTACTTTGGGGTTAGTGGATATATGCTCCAAGACGTCTGAGAATACAAAAATATACCTTCTCATAAACTCAGACCAGCCCAATGCAGCTAGGAAGATGATCATTTCCTAGAGTAAATTTTAAGAGAAAGAATCTGCATTTTCTTTTTTTTTTTTTT
>VZSV01000012.1:2268042-2322858 GCA_013398735.1 Nothocercus julius
TTTTTTTTTTTTTCTTTTTTAAGTGGGAAAGTGGGAACTGGTTGCTGTCATAGTTTTTAGAGCTTGTTTTAATTTATATGCCAATGGATTGCATTTTTTCCCCTGGTCTTCATAACAGAACAATTTGAACCAATGTCTTCATCTTCAGTTAAAAAAGGTAAGTTAAACCTCTTCTATATCACCGTGAAGTAGATGGCTTCAGGAAGAAAGGGAAGAAAGGGAACAATCTTTTTTTTTTTTTTTTTTTTTTCTCTTATTCCTGCTTGAGAATTGTTCACACAGACATTTCAACTAGAATTTAGTCCTAGAACTTAAAACGAATTCACAATTTCATCTTGAAAAACACTCCCTTCTTTCTTCCTTCCTAATCCCAAGAAGCCTTAAAACAGGTAGAGAGAAGAGCTGTATGTAGAGAAAAGGGAGGCATCCAGCACAACAAAGTGAACTGTACTGCCTTATGAACAAAACATCTTAAAACATTTTCTAACATGCACAACAGGGACTTGGGCAGCAAATAAGCCAAGCTGATACTGACCTTGCCAGTGTTACATTTTCACTAAGATGAACTGCTTTTGTTGGGTATGGACTGTCAGTATCAAGCATCTGCTTTTGCCATCTTTTTTATTATAAAAAAGATTTAATGTTGCCACTGCAGGAGAAAAAAAAAAAAAAAGGGACTCTTCTGTATGATTTCTCATATTTATCTTTTGCAGTTAATAGATTAATTATGCAGCACAGGCTCTCGCATTCAGTTGCAATTTCTTTTTTCTCCATATTTTTGGCCAGTGTCATGTGACAGTCTGTACTTCTTGTCTAAAAACAAATGTTTCTGCATGTAGTGTCTGTGCATGTAGGCTTTCAAAGCATGTAGTGTCGCTCCTACAGTAGAAGTTATAAAAGCAATAGCTTTCCTACTGTTCTTACACCTAGCTCCCTGTTGAAAAAAATCTTTTGCCAGATTAGATCATCATTAGCTTTAGCTCTCTGCCTGTGCAAAACCAGCTACCGGATTGGGTCATCAGATTGCCTGAAATGCAGTCATATGAGCTGTACTCTTCAAAACAGTAGTTCTTCCCTTTTTGTCCTAACATTAATTGTGCTTCCGTTGGCTTTGTGCGAATGAGGTTTGCTATTTTGAAATATAGTGCGTTCTGTCTATAGGAGACAAACCAAAGAATTACGAGAAGAAAAACTTTTTATCAATTACTTCAAAGAAGGTGTTTAGTCAAGGGTAAGTTATTCTCTACTGAATTTATTTTTTTAAACTAATCTTCATGCATATGCACCTATATACACAACCTTTATACAGAATGAATTTCCATGTGTAAAGCATGCTTACATATTTGTTGGTCTTTCCCTTGCTCATTTCTTAGCAAAATAGGACTTGATGTAGGAACTTTGCATGAGAGCTTGCAGAAAGAGTGACAGTGGAATAATTATTTGTTTTATCATTTAGTCTGATATTTGTTAAATGAGAATGGAGTTCTGTTAATCTTGGTCACTGCAGAAGCTGAAGACAGGATGTTATTTTATGCTTGCAAGGAGAAGGAAAAAGAGTTGAGAATTGAAGGAGACTTTCTGTTCACCTACTGTTCACCTAGAATAGTGGGTGCCTCATATATGATGCTGAAAATAGGCAGTTATGGAAGTGTTTTGCTTTGGGCATGGCATGTCCTGGGATTCCTTTTGTGATGGTGCAACACCTCTGTGCAGTACAACTCTAAGAAAGGGGCAGGATGGAGGGATTCATTGTAAATGTGGGAAAGACTGAAATGATACAGACCAAAGAAAGAACATGGAGCAAGTCTGAGCATAGGAAGTTGTAATTTGGTGGACTTCATCCTTTAGAGTGAAAGTATGGACGCCAGTGGAAATTCTTGGTTTCAAAAACATGGTAGAACAGAGAAGGGTATAAAGAGTAAAGCTGAGTGTTGCTGATGACTTTTATCTGCCAGTGCAATTGCAAGTCTGCCATGGCAGTACTTGCTAAGATTTTCTTGTATGCTGGTATAATTGAACTTGTAACCCAAAACAGTTCACAAGACAAGGGCTTGACAAGAAATAATATTCTCATTGATAATAATACATTAAAAATATATTAAGAAATGTCAAATTTCTGATACATCTTTTTAAAAATTTCTGAAATCTTGTATTTTTACTATGTGCTAGGGTCAATGACGTTTGGTCAAGATTTTCAGCTAGACCAATAATGCTAAATCTTCTTAATCTTGTGTGTTTGTGTAATTTTGCTACATTTATTTGGAATATATTGGCTAGTCCAGGGCAGGATAGAATGAATTCTATTATCTTTGCTGCTTCCTCTCTCTCCAAAGTCTCCTTAATTCCAAATGATATATGAATCCTGTCCTATTTCTTCCTCACTCTTTGAAATACCAGGATGCTGAAGAAAAGCCTATTTTTTAATGACCTTATTGAACATATAAATATTTCTGAGCACAGAGTTAGAACCAGTCTAAGAACATCTCCTGTATATGGACAAAAGGACCCTAGTTTACAAAAGGTACTCAGGATGGGATGTGGCAGAAAAGACTCTTGTATGAGCCAGATTTTTTTTTTGTTTGCTTGTTTTCCTTTCGAGGAGTTTTTTATACAAACATGGTATGAATGTTATCTGTTCTTCCCAATTCTTGGATACTATGGAAATTTTTCAAAAAGCGTGAAGCAAAGAGAAGGTTGGTAGTAGATCATCAGGTAAAACCTTTAATGTGAGTTAATGCATAGAAGTTGCTCTTCTCCCACAGTTTTCTGGCCTGTATTTGGACCATATTATTTAGATCATTATTTCTACATAGGATTATTTGGTCTGATGAATTAAGACACACCATTCTATTGATATTGACCCTTTAAATTATGGCTGCTTTTAATATGTAACTTACCGTTTCCCACATTGCTTTTTAAAAATAAAATATTGAAGGTAGAACTACTGAATAATATATTGACTGGAAATGTGGAAAAGTCATGCACTGATTATGATTGCTTTGTGAATTTGATCAGGAAATGTTCATAATAATAGTAAAAGGATTTTTCTTGCCTTCTAATTGATTTTCAGGGTGATCAAATTAATACCTTCTCTTAGTGTGATTATCCTTATCAATTGCTAGCAGAATAGAGAAATTAAAGGATTAAAAATTTACGTGTGTTAAGATTCAGCTTTAAGGTCTAAAATCAATCAGATCGTGGACTGAATAATGCCATTATGTCAAAACCGTCATTAGATTAGATTGTGGTAATTCAGAGGAAAAATAGGCTGTCTGCATTAGTATATATGGAAAAAAATATGATTGCAAAATGAAGTAGCTAAAACTTAGGAACTGGAGTTTAAATAAGCTTTATGAATTTAGCTCAACCTTGTTACTGTTCTGTGTTATGATGTCATGCAATCATCTGGTTAAAAACTAGTTCATCCGTAGGCTCTGTGTATGGAACAGACATTGCTTTTTAAAATTCTTATTGATTTATATGCAGATTGGTATGTGCCTTACTCTACATATTTAATTCTGCAGTAAATGCAGTTTTGTTTTGTTTTATTTTTTCCTAAGCTATCTTTTGCTGGAATATCTGTATGCTTTGTATTGGTATTCATCTTTAAAACATTTCATTATATTGTTAGTTTTGTTTTCCAAGAGGAAACTTTGGGTGAAGAAAAGAGGATCGAAAGTGTCAAAGAATCCTTCTGATTTTGAATACTCAGTTTAGGACAGCCAGGAACTAAGTTTAAAATTAATCCATGGGTTTAAAGCAAAGTTTCTATTGCCCTCCATTCAGTTAGGCACTCTTAAAACTTCCACAGACCTCCATGGGGTATTTTAGAATATAAGCATCCAAGAAAATGAAAAGTGTGTAGCAAATGAGTAACTTCGGAAAATCTGGCTTAAGTGGCTTGCCTCGTGTTACACATGTAAGAACTTGGTGGCGGGGACAGAATTATCCAGGGTGACATTGAACTGTCCAGCTAAACTGGGCTGGCTATGAAGCTGTCCTTTCGCTTCTACGCTCCCCGTCCTCTTTCATTGCACATCCTCATAGCACTGCATCAAGACAGGGTTCTACGCATAAATCCCTTATTTGCTACGTGTATTCTGTTTTGCTTGCTGAACATCATAAAATCCTTGAGGCAGCTTATCTTATGGGAGAAGTGTGTTTATATAATTGTAGACTATATCGTTATTCATCCTCTATTTGTGTGTGCATTTTTCAGGAACAATGTTAGTTCTTGTATTTTCCAAATTGTGATGGCTTGCTTGTGCCATCCTAATGTTGTCTAAATAGTTATTCTGAATATTAAAAACAAAACAAAAAAAGGGCATAGGAAAATCCCAGATGTGCCCATCATGTGAAACATTGCTGACTAACACAGATGTCAGTGGGTATGAAACTTTCATATTCATGACATCTCTTTGTGATCTGAACTAGTAGAGACACAGATTGCTGCACTAGGTGGTCTTTTGTATAGGAAGGTGTCAATAAAAATAAAAATGAGCTTTTTTTTTTTTTTTACTCCATTCTGTGTTTACTGGAAACTTTTTTTTTTTACTGCATTTTGAAGGAGGGATTTTCCTAGCAGTTACAGATTCTTCTTCTCTGCTCTTTTTTCGCTAGTGGTTTCCTATTTCTCTTGGTTTTATTTTTTTGTTTTTATTCCTTTTCTTGTTTTATCACTGTGCCTGTTAAACTGTCTTTGCTTGTTTTCCTTCTGTGTTTCACAGTGGCACAATGGGCTTTTTTTTTTTCTTTTTTTTTTTCCTGCATACTTCCAGACCCTGAGCAGGAGAAAATTAGGAGTCCGGGAGAAAGGCTCCTTGCTTTGTTTTCTGCTGTCTAGCACATCACCCCAACTTGGCTGTCAGGACCAATTCCATGGAAGGGCCTTTTGGGCCCTATGTTGAGTCATCCTCCAGCAACCAATCCTGCAGATTTCATGACTGCTTGAATTGAGTGCCATGTCTCTCACCTCAAGGAAACCACACTCAACAATATTTTGTGTCTCTGATCCAAAGAAATGAAGAACCAAAACATTTAGTCTTCTGTTATGTAAGATAAAGAAAGGCAATTTAAATTAATTGTCAAAGGTGTAATCAAAAAGTAGATGGCCTGAAAAAAGTATGACTGTAGATCACACTGTTTTAAAAATAGCATAGTTGAAGAAAAATTCTATGCAAAAGAAAACAAGGACCTGGTAGATAGATGTAGCATTGAATGTTGCTGCCATTCCAACCTGCAGATCCCAAGTAGGAAATACCTTTTGCACCTAAGTGCTAGAGATTTGTTTAATAAATACAAAAACTTGAAGAGTATATAAAAGTTAGTTATACTAAATTTTGATTAATTTTATGAACAGACCTTCCAAAGATTGTAGTATGTATTATCACTTGATAGGATCCTCAAAACTGCTTTTGATGTTACAATGACATACTGTCTTACAAGTTACTTTTGAGTGTTTTTGCTTTTAGTAAGCATGGACTTAAATTTTGGAGGTATTTGTAAAACTCAGTACAGTATAGCCAGAAAACAAGAAACACTTTAGAAGTCAATATCCCAAAGTGCACATGATCAAGATCTAATCAAATATATTTAAGTTCCTTTTATTAAAAAAAAAAGTCCATGCTTACTAAAAGGTGTTTTTTTCCAGAATGAGAAAAGATTACACATTTCTTTTCCAGAGTTTCTATCTTTTTTTTTCCTCAGATTATTCATGCTGTCTTTGAAATGCACTGAATTGATCTCTGAAGTGAATATAGATGGACAAGATTATTATTACTTTAAGTAACAGTGCAGTGTAATGATTGTGAATTCAGAAAGCAATAGCATAGCTATTCAAAAGAAAACATAAGTCTTCCAAGTAATGTTGTTCTCATATAAAGACCTTTCATTAGGATGAAAGAAATGTTATATATTCAGTTACTTAGAGGATTCATTGATTTCAACAGTGAATTGTTACATGACATTATTTCTTTAATTTAAAGACATTCTAGGGAATGATATGCTGTAGTTTGGGAAAAGTAATGGTACTCTACCTCTGTATTTGCCCGAACTGAGGTTTGACTGGAAGTGGTGAGAATCTGTGCTTACGGACTTAAGATCTATATTACCTTAAGATTAATTGAGAACATAAAGGGAGAAGCTGACAACCTGGAACCTTGACTTCTTAAAATTGCTGACCCAATTACTGCTAAGCCCTTTGCTGACATGTTAATATGTCTCTCTAAACTGGTAAATCACCACCATTTCAGCAGGTGCTAGAGTTGGTCCATTGGATGAGGGAAGATGTAAGTTTAATTTAAATAATTATTGACCTTTTTTGACCTTTTCATTTCACTTGTACTGCTCCTCTCGAGGTAAGCAATTATATTTTTATAGTGTTGGATGGTAATCAATGTACAGGAGCTATCTTTATTGATTTAAGCAAGGCCTTTGATCTGGTAATCACCAACTATTGCTGTATAGGCTGGCCTTGACTATATTAGATATTACCACAGTGATTTGGTTTTAAAATATGCAGAACTTAGAATTTTGTTAAAATGTTGCAGGTGAAGTCAAAAATCTTTGGAAATGCATAGCATTTCATCTCAGAATATTGATTAATAACTGTAAGAGATTATTTTATACAATACTTGAAAATTATGAATTTAAATTTATGTGTCTGCAACCTAATCTTTTCTAAACAAAGCAGATGGTACTTGAGAGTTGGTTTTGAGATGTATAGTGGAGAAAACATGACTTCTATTTATTTATTTGCTACACATATTGGACATTCTTGGGAGGATGATTTGGTTGGTTGGGCCATTGAGAGGGGATGTTTGTTTTTGGAAGTCATTTTTTTTACTGTGGATTAGTAGTTGCAAACTTCTGTTCTTTGCTGTCTGGGTGGAGACAGAATTTCTTAAAGAGGAAATTTTGTTTTATAGTTCCATAGTTCCATTCTGAATAGAAAAATCACAGAAAGTGATCTCCTGAAATTCTCATATTTTGACCAATCTGCAGACTGGTCATATTTTGATATTGGTCAAGGCTGTCAATTTGATATTGGTATTGTTAGGTGTTAATATTAGGTAATCATACTGATTGAAGTATTGGGCATTGTAGTTTGTGATTCCTGAACATCTTTCAAAACACAATCACACTTGAAAGTGTTTGGGTTTTTTTTTTCTTCTTTTCTTTTTTCTTTTTCACTCCTCATGCATCTTTTTCTTTTTCCCCTCTTACTTGACTTTCTTTTCTGGCTATATATTTTTTTTTCTTCTCTCTTTTAATTTGTTTGTTTCTCTGTTTTGTTTTCTTTGGGAGGCTTGATTTGATGGGGGCTTAAACTGACGTTAGAAAAGTGTGAGAATTATGGTCGTATTGATCCCCTGCATCACTGATGAGTTCCAGAGTCTCTGTGCTGCTTGCAGAGGGAGTTCAATCTTGCTCTTATCAGTCTTGAAACTAACAGCAGCTGCTGGGAGAGGTTGAGAAGGGCAGCTGAAGATATCTCGAACCAGTTCTGTGGATGACCATGAAGATTCAGTCTCCATATTTTCTGGCTTATGTTCCATTCCATTACCAGTAAGGCTTGTATATTATATTGCATACATACTTTAAACAACCTTTAATTGCCATCTTCTGTTCTTTATTCTTTTGTCTATTGAAAAGGCATTTTATTGTTGCGTTTCACATTTGCTGTCTTTTGGCTTCCTGCCCTATTGTTTGTAATTTCAGAATTTTTCTCTCAGTGAACATTCTATATATTAATTTTGCTTGGTATTGTTGATAGGTTTAATTATACAAGGACACAGTACTGCGGATCACCTAATCCCAGTGTTATTGTTCAGTCATGTACATGTCTGCAGTCTGGCGGTCAGAGGCTGAATGAGATACTGAGGAGTAGCTGGGACTGATTAGTAGGCTTGAAAGTTTTACCTTAAGCCTTACCATGAACCCATTTTTGGACTGCAAAGGTTTAGAGCGGAGTGGTAGATATGCCTATGTAGGTCATTTTTATCTTTTAAATGCCTGTAGAAGGAGTCTATTCCAATATAGCATTTGATTTTAAAAGAGTATGGGTACTATGGGAAATAGAATCCCCTATTCTACCATGGCTAAGAAAAAATGACTCAACACAGGAACAGACAGCCTTACAGAGGGTACAGTTATGTACTTTTCTGCATTTTTGAAGAGAGAAAAAAGACATTCCTGGAAGTATCTGGAAGTATAAAAACTTTTGAAACCATAAAGGATATTTGCTGGCATCTTTGGTGCTTCTACTGCTACCAGACTTTTTTTCCTTTATGTTCTGAGGAATCTGCAAGAGAGGAGTTTCTTGCCCTGTTGGAACTTTATTTCCTGCTCAAAAACTTCTGTCTGTGCTATTCTGTCATTTTTAGGTTTACTCTACCTAAGCTTCATGCTAATGTATCATGTAACTGTAAATCTGGTGTAAAAATCATTTCTTCAAACTGTTCTTTTTAATAGACCTATGGGGAAATATTAATTTATTTCACCAATTCATGCAAAAAAAAAAAAATTCCAGTTTTCCAATTTTTGCTTTTTTTTTTTGAGCAACCATGTCTCTCCCTCCATACCCTGCACTTCCCACTGTACCATCTAGGCTTTCTCAAGTTATATTGCACGGGCAGTGGTTGAAGTAAGAGCCATGACATCTTCTGATTTCAATATAGCCTTGAGTATATGGTAAGTATTTAATAAATGACGGTAAGAAAAAGAGTTTATCAAGTTTCAAATTAAAACCTTTGAACCAGGTCATATCCTAGATATTTATGTTCTTAGGACTATATTTGCTGATCCGAATTTCTGTCTTCCTATAAAAGTTCATCCAGGTCTCATCCAGTACCAGTTTATTAACCATTCCCTAATATGCACTGTAGATGGCAGGTGCTGGCGTCTTCATGGTTGTTCCCCAAGGCTAAGGCACCCTGCCTGAAGATACTATGTCTGCCAGTTTCATCTGTGCTCATAAAACTAGCACTTCTATTTTCCCAAGTCTTCCTGGCAGGCGGCTGAATGAGCTCTGTAGTTCTTCATTTTTCCATTTTTTTTCTTTTTTCTTTTCTTTTCTCCTTTTTTTTTTTTTTAAGAGACTCATGGGATATTAATAATATTAAGTTATTTTAGAAGCTTATATTGCATTGCAAATATTTTAAATTGATTATATGCAACACACAGGGAGAAAAAGGAAGCATAAGCAAAGAAAAAATCTCTTGGTCCAGTGGGTAAATTTTCAGAACAATATATGAGCATTTAGCCACTCGAGTCCCATTAATGTTAATGATCCCAGGCTTTCTTTTATTCATCACAGCACTGATTGCACTTGGTCAGCTCTTTATCAGTTTGAAATATTGACAGCAGAAGGAGGCATCCCCTAGCCAGGCTTGACTGTTGCAGTGCTCTTTTAACTTAGTCATCCTGCAAATGCTCCCATAAATGGATTTATTTCCACAGATCCAAAATACATCAACCAGATCATCTTACCTTCATGCTAGCCCTCTTTGCAATGGCTCCAGTTTTGCAAGAGCATTGATTTTAAAACATTGATCGTTACTTATAAAGCGCTCTATAGTGCTATCTTATTTATTAAACCAGCTTGTTACCTGTGCTGCTGCTAAAGTCCTATCTTTATCTTGTTAAGAAGTGATTATTTGCTCACTATGGTCATGATTATGATTTAGATTATAAAACTAGGCTATTCCCTGAAAATGTTGGCCTCAATAACTCAAGTTTTATACAGATTCTGCTGTTTGGCTCCGCAGTTTCTTTAGTTGTCTGTGTGTCTCCTTCAGAATTGTTAATGCTTTCTGCAAAATATATTGTGCTTATTATAGTTAAAGCATAAGTTTAAGCATAAGCTAAAAGCTTTTGGTTTTCTGTTATATTCTTGTGAGGAATTTTGTTTTGTTTGTAGGAGAAAAAGGCTTTTTCCTGGGTCATGCCTTCAAATTTCTGCATTTTTTTTTTTTCAGATATCTCTCTGTGCTATTTGATAATAAGCTGTCCAATTCTGCACAAGCATGCCGAAGTAGCATAAAATATTTTCCTGTACTAATCTAAGGGGGAAATACAGAATTTATATTTCTGTTCTGTTTATTATTTCAGAAAGCCTTCCTTAAATAGAACAGAGAGTTCAAAGGGAACACATTACATACAGGAAAGAAGGAAAGAAGGAAGGGAGGAAGGAAAGGAAGGAAGGAAAGGAAGGAAGGAAGGAAGGAAAGGAAGGAAGGAAGAAAGGAAGGAAGGAAGGAAGGAGAGAGATAATTCCAATTTGACCAGATACTTTGTATCTAAAGCTATCTCTGCTCAGAATTTCTAATTCTGACTACACTTACATGGACATACATTGGGATTATAGTTGCTGTTACAAGGACAGGTGTTTAGAGCAGCACGAATCCTTATTGTTTTATGGATTAAAGAAAAAAAATGGTTATATAAACCATATTTGTCAGGAAGAGTAATTAATAGTGCTCTTCTATTGCGCTTTATTTTAAAAGTTTTTTGATTTACTAAATATGACACTTCACCAGCAGAGGTTCTGTCATTAACAGAATGTTTGCTCACTCTTCTGTTGTAACTGGTGGGAGTTTGGGAAGAGTGCAAGTAGCGGTTTTTGTCCTTGGGTGATTTTATGTGTTTTCAAGTTGTTCAGAGACTTGCTGCAGAAGCAGGAAAGGAGGAGGGGGAATCCATTCACACAAAACAAAGGTTAGACTGGCAGGTAGACTATCCCACATAGTATCTTCTGAGCAAGAAACAAATTATTATGTGAAATAATGTGGGACTAGGGCAAAACTTCATAGGGAAGATTCAAGAAAGGGGTGGGAAATAAGTGTTTTTGGGAACGCCTACCATGTGGAAAGACCTATTGCCTTATATAGGGAAAAAATACATATATATATTTCTCATGGAATAGAAGTCATGCTGTCCATTAAAGTTTTAGTACTATCCAGAGTGGGTTTCTTTACAAACATTCTAAAAATTTATTTGTAATGTTTTGGAGGCTTTATTCAGTATTTTTAAAAGATGAAATGTATTACAATGTATTATAACATTGCCTCTGCACTCCAGCTTTCAAATGTAGGTGTTGCCTCCTCCATCATATTCTTCTTTGAGTCTCCTTTGATCTTTGTGTTGTATTTTTCTATTCCATGTCGCTCCATCTCAGGTATCAGAATATACTCATTAGACCTAGTTGTTCCAAAACCACATTAAACAGTCATGTTAGCCTCACTGATTTTTCAAAAATTTAGGACATTCCTATATAAATTTTGTTATCCTTACTGAGCTGTATTTGCTATGGAGGAAAAAAATGAGCTGAATGGGGATCCTAGATGAGTCTAAGACTGCATAATTTGTTTTATGCTAGAACTTCTGCCCTTCACGTGGAACAGAAGAGGGCCAGGAAAATGTCAGAGGTGGGAATAGGGCAGCACGGCACTCCGGCGGAATTGCAAAGTGGCAGCCAGCTGCAGCCAGCCTGGGAAATGACCGGAGCCCAAGGTTGCTTCAAGACGGAAGTGTCCACAGTTTCTGTCTTTGTAAGGCACCTTCTGGAATTGTCTCATGCCTTAAGCCTCAGGACATATGCTACATGTTGTAGGAGGAAGCATGCTAATAGCAGATAAAGTCAGTCCTTCCCAAAAGATCTGGCTACGAGACAGGGCAGAGTAGGTGTAAGGGTTCAAGGTGCTCTCCAGGGAGTCATGATAGTCCCACACTTCCTTCCTGTAACAGTTTGGGGTTCAGATTAACCCGCAGTCCGTGTCCTGAAAGCCCTGCTTCCAGCAGCTTGACGCGGCAGCAGCGATCCACGCTGAAATGGCCTGGAAGAGTCACATCCCCTTCAGGAGGCGTTCAGGCTCCAAGGCAATGCCAATTTACACTAGAAATGTCTGCCTGCTAATTACACCAGCTAAACCTTGTAGTAGCCTAGTGTTGCTTATTCTATTTTTATCTACTTCTGTTGGTAAGGTTGAAGTGAGATTTTTTTTTTTTTTTCCTCTTCTCTCCCCTTCCCTTACACTGCTCTAACTTTGCAAGCAAAACTTTAATTAATCAGCAGGAGTTAGGTGAGTTACTTGCCATTTGAGTCCTCAGGCAGCACAGAGGACAAAAAAAAGGTGACTTGGAAACATTGCTGCATTGCCTGGACAAGGCATAGAAATATTTATATATTTTTTTAGTGTGAGTGTCTTTGCGTAAGTCCATTTAAAGTGGCAATGGTGCAAAACTGGACATCCTGGAAACTAAAGGGGGAATATAGAGTATCATACTTGAACTAAATCTATTACTAAAACTGAGCTATTAAAATCTTGTAATCAATCATGATTTTCATGATTATTTTAGAAAGCCTTTTACCTTGGATATAAGGGACAGGGAGAAAAAAGAAAGAATTAGTTTTGTGAATTTATTACAAGAGGAGGAGAAATTTCCATATTATTGTCATTTGGAAATAGTCATGTATTCTAAAATCACTCACGTTTTAAGAAATAATGTAAAAATCAACACAAGGGCAGGGTACATCAAAGTTGTCTTTAGTTCAGGATTCCCTTAAGGTAATTACAATTCTAAAAAGATGACATGCAATCAGTCTATTCCCATCTTAAAATATCACAGTACATTGAAGCTAAATAATATTGTGCTATATCAAAGAAATCGAGTTAGGGAAATTATTTTTGGATTGTCCTTATCTTTTTGTTTAGATTAATTAAATTGGTTGAATGTTAAATCTTGCCTTAGAAACACAAAGTTGGTAGTCTCTGCGCTAAAGAGTTTACGTATAAGACAGGAGAGACTATACATGCATAGACGACAGTGAAAGGAAATTTTATTAAAGTTATTGCTTAAAGTCATCCTTGTGCCCTAGCAGTTTAATTTATTCTATGTTTAGTGTTACAAATTAACTTATATAGGGCAAAAAGAATTACTCTAGTATTTAGAAAACATGTTCTACATCAATTAATTTCCTGTGATTATAAGCTTTCTTTGTTATTTTCTCATTTGCCTCGGGTTGAATTGTTGTATAAATCACATCCTTTATTTAAGCCCTCATAGGCTGAGTTATATGGCCATTCATACCATTGAAATGTCTTTTCCATGCTTCAGATTTCATACTGATTATGGTAAGGGATATAGTTCAGAATTTGTAAATTTACTTAGTTTCCTCCAGGTATTGATTAGAATCAAGGGAAAATCGCAGACTCCTGTACCGTTCAAGAAGATCACTGAGACACTGACAGGTTTTGCTGCCAGCTAGTGCTGCTTTGTCTCTCAGGTGGCTTGATGCTTTTTCAGGATGCTTTTCTGCATCCTGACACGCACAGAAAATACCAGCTCGGATCCTCAGCTGAGGGGACGTTAGCACTTCCTGGGTAGCAGGAAGGCATGAACCCCGCACCGCCGTTTCTTTGTACCATCCCAGCTGCTCGGGGGCAGCGCGGAGGACGCGATGCGTGGCCTCTCTCTGCTTCCTGCAATGTGTGTTTGTCACGGCGGCCGTGCTGTTGACCGTGCTGCAGGAGGTACCCTTTCCGTTGTATATCACTGCACAAAGCCCAAGAGGGCAGGGACCTAATTTGGGAGCTTTTCAATCAATGATGCAAATCATTAGTAATTTCACTGAAGTTTGTGGACTTTATAGAACTGCAGCTAAGGCATGAACTAGGAACTGAAGGTGTGTCTTTATAGAGTGGATCTTGTCTTTGGCTTAGATCAAGATACATTTATTCCTCCTCTACTCCCTTCCTTCGTAATAATGTGGAAGTTTAATGATAGTTTGAAGTGTCTTTCCAAGTATATAAGTTATGTCTTCTCCATGACTTTTCCTGTAGCATGCATATCCTTTGGTTTCTCATTTGTTCCATATTTTCTAGCACGTGCATTTCAGTACTGCTGTACAAGGAATGGTAGATTTGTAGGTCGTGCAGGATTAAAAGATCTGTGTCCCAAACTGTTAATATGCAGACTGTGAAATTATTTCTCAAAGAAGTCTATAAAGAAGTTGCAGTGCACTATATAACTTTTAAAAGTCTTTCATTTGTCAACATTTCATAAATTTTAAATGCCTTAAATCCCAGTGAGTTATCTTTACTTTTCCAAGATCATAGCTATTGCAACAGGAATTTATGTAACTTCGGGGGGTGCGTGGGGGCGGACACTGAATTTTACTTATCCCTGTGAAAGTATTTCCAAGTCTGTTGTTACTCCATTGATAAGTAAATGACATCTCAATACCAAGCTAGTTCTGCTGTATATGTTTGACTTGAACAGTAATCCAGGGTTTTAGTTCTTGGGAATAAGTTAGACTCCAAGTTGATGATTCACCTTGAACAGCCGGTTTACTGCACTGGGTCACCCTTTTTGTGACACATTCTTTACAGAAGCTGGGCAGAAAGGTAGGTAAATTGGGTGAATATGGGTTCTAATGCATAAAAACTAACATGAAATCTATTCTTTGATTACTGGGCCACATACTTAACGGTGACACGCCATGAAAGGAAAAAGAAATGGTAGCAGTGTTCAGGGCTGAGCAGTGAATACAGGTTCTGTTTTAAGGAGGTCTCTAGGACTGTAACTGTTCTATGTATGATCAGTTCTTCCTTATGCACATTTGGAAACGTTAGTGAGAGGAAGAAGGGGTCCTACATGATCTGAAGTCATTTCTAAGAGAAAATTGCTGAGCTTAGTTTCCCATGCAGTATTTCCCTGTATTTTCTTCCATGTTGTAGATTAGGCTTACTTGTTTTCTTTTACTGACTTTTGTGCCTCTAATCACATGGTCACAGAGAGCAAGGCCATCGTGCAGGATTATGCTTAAATTTACCTGCCTGATGGAAAAGCAGATGGATTAAACTTTTCTTTCCATTCTACACTTCTGTACAAAGGTGATCTGTTTCCTGATAATTCTTGTGTGATCTGTTAGAGTGATGCTTGAGGTGTTGAAGCTGGAATCCTAAGATGTTTAGGTAGATATGAATCATATTCTAAAAAATTATTTTGTGTAAGTGCTACAAAACATTTGGAATACTATCCACATAATTTTTTTAAGCCTTTTTTCTTTCTTTCTTTCTTTTTTTTTTTAATCCTATAATTATCAATCTAAAAAGGCTGTAAATATTGCCAGGTGCATCATCAAAAGGTATCCAGGCTGTGTTTAACACATATATTGGAAATAACTACCCCTGACAACAAAAAGGAGCCAGGATCACTCTCAAAGATAACATAACTTCTTACTTGGAGGGAAAAAAAATTTCATTTTTTTTTCCTCTGGTGATTGAAAGTACTTTTTTAATCTTCCTTCTAAAACTTGTAAAGCAATTCATTTATTCAACTAAATCTGTTCTTTTTAGGTACAAAGGCACATGTAGAGCAGAACAAAATACGAGGGAATGTTATTAACTTTTTCAAAGCAGGACCAGCTGCACTTTCAAGGTGCAGTTCCATTAGGTGGCAAATATCTAGCAATTAATGAGCCTTTGCGATAGCCTAAGTTGATGGAGGTTGAGGAAACTGGTCACTGTCACCAGGTATGTCATGTTATATCAATTGTACATTCCTGCAAGTGTGAAAAAAGTGAGTTTCCCTATATGTAAAACTTGCACCTGGTTATTACATCCAGGTTCTCTTGTGAACTTAGTTGCTGCAAATGAAACCATTTTTTAGGCTTCTTGTGAAAAAGGTCATTATGACAAGAATAGTCATGGAAAATACTGCCACAGATACAAACAGATAAAAACATTATATGACATACATAATATTAACATTTGGCAGGTTTGTTGCAGTTTATTGGTCTGCCTTAAAACTTTGCATTAACCTGGATATATTAGGTTTTGCTTGCAGTTCTGTCATAACAAGCATTTGTTGCTGAGTTTGTATAACTGGAATGTTTTTTGCTGTGTTTGCTTTGTGTTATATTTCTGTGTAAAAGGTTTTTTTTTTCCTTCGTGTTACATTTCCACTTTTGTCCTATAGTATTTCTCAAGATACTCATTAACTTTATTATTCTTCTCAATATGTACCTTACCTAATCAATAAACTTCTTCACTTGCTGCAAAATTTCCACTTTATTGTAATTCCAACTTCTTTGGTGCTGTGTGATGGGGTTTTGCCTTGGCTAGTGCACTGTTGTCTAAATTTGCTCTGTTTCAGATCATTACACTGACTTTAATTTTGATGTATTTGTATTTTATTCTACTCTAGTCCTACTCTTTTCCCGTGATTAGTTAAATTACTCTTTGTGCAATGTTACATTTATAATACTACTCGAAATATAAAGACTTATATTTGAACTTCTATTTAGAACTACTGACCTCTACCTCTTTTTTTTTTCTGATTTCTCTGTGATATTGCCCTTTTATAGATTGCACTGTTGTAAATCTTTGAAGTGGTCCTTTTTGTCATCATATTTTTAATAATTATGATTTGCATTGCATTAACACCTTGAAACATTTCACACCTTACTCTTGTTGTTTTATGCAGTACTTTTTATACAGGTAACAGAAAACAGTTCTTTCTCTAAAGAATTTATGTTGAA
This sequence comes from Nothocercus julius, assembly GCA_013398735.1. NCBI lineage: Eukaryota > Metazoa > Chordata > Aves > Tinamiformes > Tinamidae > Nothocercus > Nothocercus julius. Next base: position 2,284,586 of record VZSV01000012.1, read on the forward strand.
ATTAAGATGATTGCTTGCCTCTATATCCAAAGCTTAGAATATTAAAGTTTGAAGTAAAGAAATTATTGATAAAGGATATTGATAAAGGATCGATAATTCCAGGAACTGGTTTTGTATTGCTTTAAATATCTGCATAAATAGATATTTTTTGGCCGTTAGGACAGGGAAATGCTAACAAATAATTGTTCAATCTGCATCTCCATGTCAGATTTTACCATTATCTCTCAAATGTCTTTCTTTTTATTTATTTATTAGATAAATCTGCCAGTCAGAATGTCCAGTGCCCTTTGGGTCTTACAAAAATCTCAGATTCTTTTTATGTCAATGCTCTGCAGCTTGTCATAATTACCTTTCTCTTTTCACTAGCACATTGTCAGGTGACTGATGAAGAGTTTCATCTTCGTTTTAAACCTTTCTTCCTTTTATTTTCTTGAAGACAATCTTGTTTGTGTTGAGAGGTTAAATAATCTCCCCTTCTGTAGTCAATCTCATATCCTTGTATTGTGTCCTCTTGTTTTATTTTCCAGCAGTCTCTCGCCTTTTGTCTACGTAGGAGAGTATCAGTCTTTACTGAGTGCATTTTTAAGAAATATCTGCTTTATTTAAAAGCAAGTCCTTTCATTTATTTACTACATTTCTTTTTTATGTTTCTGGGAGATGAAGAAGTGAGTGGATGTGTCTGTATTGGCCCAGTTAATTCTAAACTGCTAGCAGATGGTGATATGCAGAGTACTATTAATATGGAATGTGAATCTACCCCAAAACATGTGATATTCTGCATAATATGCTGTATTTGGAGAATGCTTTTGAATAGTGCTTGAGTAGTTTTTCTGATTACATATTTGCATACACTTTGCTGCTCATGTATGTTTTTAAGGACAACTTGGACAAAACAGGAAGGGAGTTTTCAAAAAATTATAGAACCTCACATAGGTTGCATTGCCTCCTGTTCTTCAGAAAGGAGTATGGAGGCATGTGGGATTTAAATGATGGCTTTTGGGTCACAAACCTTAGTCAAAGGCTGGGTACAGACTCAAGGTCTCCTAATTTTGAATCTCTTGATTTAACCACTAAGTATTGCTCGCTTTCTGAAAAAGTGTCACTGTAAGTGAGAGGAGAAAGTGCTACTAATACATCAAATCTTATCAAATGACTTTAAACTTATCTTAGCTTTCTTTTCACCAAGGTTTGCTGTAAATCTTTTTTCACTAGGAAGTAACAGGCCTGGTGTCCTTGCTAAAAGGATTGATTTACTGTATTCATATGGAAACAGCAACTTCATATGGTTATGTTATAGTGAATTAGAAACCTATAGCTTGTTACTCCTGTGTAACACTTACTTTCCCTGTGGAATATGTTATAGAAGTGTATTTGACAGAAACTTAGAAGCATACGTGTCTTCTGTAGAGAATAACAGCATAAAACACCTTCTAATATGAGCAAATTTCTTATTCTTCAAATACTCTAATTGATTGTTCATTGGGCGCAGTCAGCCAAAAGTGGAGAGAAACTTTGTACAGACATCATTAGTTTTTCTCCATTTAAAGATTAATCATGAAGAGCTCTGGCTCTTTAATTCTGTAATTTGTATATTTAATGGGCTGCTGCAGAATCTATGACAGTAATTAGCATAGCCTGAAAACTCATTAATACGCAACAACATGATTAATGCAGCATTAATGCAAACATGACTGAAGTTATTTGGGTTACGTAGTAAGAAGATTAAAGCTAAAATGTCCTGTTTGTTTTACCAGTAGTGGGTATAATGGGGTAGCAAGCAAAATGAGAAAAAAGCAGGTATCAAATTAGTCATTTTAGTGTAAAAGAAATATTCTGTTCTAATCCAGTGTTTTAGGCTAATAGTTGGTTCACACAGAAATTACTACACTTTGTCCCTTTTTTATTCATTTAGCATGCTCTGTGTTGATGCTTATTCAGTCCTTTGGTTTAACATTTTGGCAGTTATGAAGACATCGACAAATATTAATACAGTATAAGAGGAGTCTTCTATAAGAAGCCTATAGACTGTCATAGATTCATTCTGAAAAGTGGTAATTTCTGTTGATAAATGTACTTTGATTAGACAAAAGCATTCATATGTACTGTGTTAAATAAATGCTTAAAGTTGTCATCCTGGAGGAGTGTTGAGAACCTAATGCTGCAATCAAAATTTTCCTCTGTGATTTCTATTGGCATTAGGCACAAATAAGGGCTGTAGAAAACCTAACAGGATGCAGCAATGTATAGAGCAATACCAACCAGAAATACAAATTGTTTTTTTTGGAGAAATTGCAATTGAAAATGCTGTGTGTCACAAATTATAGAAAATTAATTCCTTACAATGCCTTGTGATTTTTCAGAAAATAGGCAGCTTGCTTTCTTTTCTCAACTGCAATGTTGATAGTTTTCCTTTCATGATGGCCTAGGTGCACAAAGAAAATGTTATGATATGCTAGAGTATCTAATTACTGTTTTTACTTCTTTAGCTGACATATAAGGGTTGTTATTGACTGTATTTATGAAATGAAAATATAGCTAACTGTATTCTGACTCCACATCAAAGTTGAAAAGACAGCTCTAAGGCTGTTCTTTTTACTTTAGGGAAGGTTGTTCAATGCAATAATATATAGGCTTTAATAATGTGCCATGGGAATATATCAGCTCTCTGTATGGGTGTCTAAATATGTAATGATTCTAAAAATGTTATTTGTTGTCTATTTTTAATAAAATGTCCATTTGAATGGCCTCTGAATGTACACTTCTGGGAAAGGTACAGGTGTTTTAGCAGAGTTCATGGGGGAAAAAAAAGTTAATCCAGAAAGTAACCTAGAAAGTCTTAAGCAGGTCATTTTGCTGAAATCTTTCAGATATTTTTGAGAGATGTCTCCAATTACTTTGCACAGCTGCCTATTTTCTCCCCTCAGTTCCTCACCCCCAAAATTTTAAAAAGTCAAAATACATCTTCTTTGAACACTTTGAATATTTTAGTATTTTGAGACATATTTTCTTTTCTAAACTAAGTTCAATTTAGTTAACTTGTAAAGATATTCTGCAAGAAATGAAACCTCTTTAGTTTGAGTGAATAGAGTATCTCGGTCAAACAGAACCTATTTTCAACTTTTTTTTTAGCAAACATAAAATGGAGAAAAAAAAAGAATTAGTTTTTGAAACTGTGCAGTTTGATTATCAAAATGAAAAATTCATTGCTAGTATAATTAAAAATGACTATATATTACACTAATCTGGGAGCTGCTCTAATTTACACTTTTTTCTTAACTACCAACTGACTCTTCTAAACTCAAAATAATCCCATGTGCTCCGTGAGTTTGCTGTGACCAAGAACTGCAGTCAACTTCTCATTCATTTTTTTTTCATTTTGTTCCTATGTCCTGTGCTGTTTTTTACAGATAGCTTTTTTTTTTTCACACAGCTGACCTGCAAAGTTTGCAGAATATTGTCTGTAAGAAATGTGCTTGCTTAACATTTGATTTCTCCATTGTAGTCACTACTAGAAAAACAGGAAGATGCTTGCATTGAAGTATGGAAGTACTTATCTGGAGTTAAATTATACAAATTTCTTATCCTATCAGGATCTTCAAAGATACCTGAATTTATAGGGGCAGAGTCTTTCTCTAAATTGCTTAATTAATTGATTGCAAATGAAGTCAGAAGAGTTTGCTTTATAGACTGTGAATGAGAAAGCCCCTTTCTCATCACTAATTTATATGATGCTATGGCAACTCTAGAGGTAGGAATTAAGGTGTTTGTAACCCTCTTCAATATGCAAGGAAGAAGGTCCCTATAAAACATTTCAAAACTTGAAGAATTGCAATATTATCATTATGAAAGAGCCGTTTCTTTTACATTTTCTAATACTTGCTAATATGATAATGGTGTTTTTGGAGACACTCAATTATTTTGTTTGCAATTTTCTGAAATTAGGTGTGATGAGGGATCCTTTGGTTTTCAGAAATGTCTTCTGGTACCTTGACAAAAATATGGATGTCTTATTAAATGAACTGGGCTTTCTAATGTTGGGATTAGGCCAACAGTCCCAGCCTTTTCAATGTGTATTGTGACTGGAAATGCCTGGTATTGTGACTGGTATTCTGACAGAACCTTAAAGAAAGAGATGGTGATTTCTGGGCAATGCAGAGCTATGCTGCCTCTGTCTTCCTTGAGGTATGGTAACTATTTTTGAGATTTTTAATATAAAAAAGATAAATGAAACTCAGAAGGTGGAGAAAAGCTGAATCGTAGAAATACTGTTTGAAAAGGCAGGTTAACTTTTCAATTAAAGTAACTTTATAAGTTAGGTAAAAAGGTTTTTGCATGATGCATCATCTGGATCCTCTCTTTGCTGGGTGTGGTTGTGTGCAGTTGCTTTTTGTAGCTATTTTAATAGCATAATTGATTATCATTATCTAGAGAGAATATTTCTTATCTGTGATTGCATCATATTATATTGCATGAGAATATCTACATGATTAGGAAATGTGGGTCAAAGGATATTTCTTATGGGTAGAGATAATTAACAAGCATTATCTAGTATGAATATGTATCAGAATTATGGTTCTTTAATTTCTTATAATAGATTCTGTCTACATGAAAAACTTTCATCACTTATTATTTTGTCTGACATAAGAGGGTGTAAATGCGTGTGAAGAGACTCAGTTGTTTGATAGAACTGGATGAAAAAACATTAAATTGCCCTGCTCTATAAAAAACATTTTACGTTGAAATGTAATGAAAGTGTATATGAAAGAAGTAGCACTGAACACACATGAAAATATTTCTGGAAAATTGCTGCATATAACAGGGATATGGTTTTCTCTTCCTTTTACCAACCATTTCACTTCTATCTTCTAACGGCCTGGCTCGCCCAATACGCATAACTCTAAGTTCACAATACACTGCTTTCAAATTAAGCCATTTTTGACATGAATGAACCCTGGAATTATTTTTGCTCAATATTTTTCCACCTGTCCCCCTCTGAAATTAAAAGAGCAAAAAGGAATCATATTCCAGCAGGAGAGATCCAAAAACATTAGTTTCTGTGCTGTTGATCAGGTGTTGGTATTGCAGTATGAATGCAGGAAGAGGAAAGAAAAAAAGGAGAAAGAAGTAAGGCTGTATTGCACAAAGTAGTGGGATATAGATATGCAAATAGTTGGATCACTTGAGTGGTAAATAAAGATACAGTGTGGAGATGGTAGATTTACACTGTAATATAGAAATGACGTGTGTATGTTTTATTTTGATCTTGTCGAATGTATTAAAGAATGTTGCTGGGAGATGTCTTTGTATTAACAATAACTCAAGGGAAGCAGATCATTTATGGTACCCATCCAGTTTGTAGAAATTCTTGGTTACTCTCTTCTCTCTGCTTCAAGGTGGCAGATATCACATACTTCACTGTGTATCCCTAAGTTACATCATAGATTGGTCACAGCCTAGGCTGCTCTGATCACATTTTAGACCTGCTGCTGAGATTTGCCTTACATTCTAGCATTGTTGGTCAAAGTTGCTGTAGTCCATTTAGTAGGCACATAGCCAAATCAAAATTGAGATACCAGAATATGATGTACTACTGAAAAAATAAGTTCTGCATGACTTAGTTGTGCCCAATTGCTCATATGGTTTTGAAACTGCTGTTTGCTTCTGTAAGAAGATTTTCTAGGGAAGAGCTTAAAAGAAAACTTGCATGATCCTAAAAAACATTTTTTTCTCAAAACTAGGATATATAAAATTTCATGAGTCACTTTATTAATGTGTCCCTACATGGTTACTAAGTAAGTTTATACAGTGAGTAATAATATTCAAGTATTTACAAACTTTTTAATTAGTTTAAGCTTTAGTGTTTTATTTGTGGTAAAAAATAAGGTAAAACAATGTACAAGAAGAAAAAACATTTTTTTTCTTTGAATGATATTCTGTTTACGTTATTACTTTATCAGAAAACAAATGGAGGACTATTGATAATGATTTCAAAGGTTCTTGATTAACCATCATTCATCAACTACCTCTTGGGGTATTTATAATTTTTCTTAAAATGTGTTGTTTTTCAGGCTTTTTTTATGCATTTCGATGCCATCATATACATATATTTATATATGTATATCTCCCCTTTGGAATCAGAAAGCCGTTATTATTCATAGAAAGCCATATTGTAGTAACATCATTTCTGCTTTACAGATAGAAGTGTTAAGGAAGAGGTGAAAGTCCATGTGCAAAACTGGACTTATGTCTTTTTCTAGTTCTTCCCATTCATCAGCTATTAGAACAGTATGGTGGTGCTACATTTTCTTAAGAAAGAGGTTATTTAACTGCCTAAGTCACAATTTTGTGACTTTTTTACAGACAAATCATGGCTTTGAAATCACTGGAATGTTGCTCAGAGCTTAATTAAAACTGGGTTAGAAGAATTCCTCCAACAAAGACTAATCTAGGTTTTAGGTGAACAAAACCTTTATGCTAAGACTTAGCATGACTTAGGCTTACCATTTGTAATTAGACTGTACCATTTTTTGACAGTAATCATATATATTTTTTTTTTTCCACCAGGTATTAAAGTTAAATTTAGAACACAGGAACCTGATGGTTTGATTTTTTTCTCTGCTTCACCTGGGAATCAAGAGGAGTACATTGCACTTCAGCTGAGGAGCGGTCGTCCCTACTTTCTTTTTGATCCACAGGTACAACAACAAAAATCACATAAAATAGATTTATTACATACTCCAGGAATTGTTTACATAAATGATGAAGTAAGGATGGTGGAACTTCAATTCATTTAAGTTATGTTTTGCATCACCCTTAATATTGCTTTCCCTTAAAATTTTCAGTTACTTGAGCCATCTACAGCTTTATTATTGTTTTAGATAGTTGCATGTCTGCCACTTAGCTTTGTTTTTGCATTTTTATGGCTTGTGAGTTTTTTGTCACTGCCACTGAAAACCTCCACAACAAAGTACCAAGCTTTCAAAGAGCTGGGGAGAATTAACTTTGGAATTAGAAATAAATATTTTGTGCTATTTTGTTCAATTATTTTTCAGCATCTTATCTTGAGACTTGTCATCTTCTCCCGGAGCCAATGTGTCGCCATCGGTGTGTTGAAAGTAGTCTCTCACTTCCACTAATAATGACTATAGCAAAGATGGAAATAATCAGGGAAACAGTATTAAATAAATTCCACAAAGTTTTAATAGTATTAAAAGGTGTGTATTTAGGGTTTTGATAATCCACCATTAGCTTTGCTTCCTGAACTCTGCCATGGTTAAACACATGGAGCACTAGTGCTCCATGAACATGCAAAGTCAAAGTCGTCATGCCTTTAATCCACCCTTGAATTACACAATCAAATCTAGCTAAATGGTAGCTATCTTTCACAGACTATAGGTCCTTTGTTCTGCCTTTTTCCCAATGGAGCACTGAGTATTTCAGACAGTATGAAATAACTTTAACAGTAGAAAATTCAGATTAACCCGGATTGACTTAATGATTAGGACATGCTTTTGAGGATAATGTATCAGGATTCTTCTCAGAAGGTAGAGGGAATTTAGCCCTTTTCTCCCATTTTAGAAGATGATCCATTTCAGCAAAGGGGGAGGATCACCTGCTGAATTTTCCTGATTTTCGTGCTGAATGGTTTTGTGCAACAGCCACAGGAATAGGCACAGCCCAAGAGTGAACTGTTACTCGCAGAGAGGTGGAGGGTACCTGGTTGTGAATCCTGACTGTACTTTGCTGTTTAGCACTAGCAGAACTTCAGTATTTGTTCACTCACTGGTAGGAATTTGGAGACTTTTTGGAGGAGTTTTACTTGCAGAAAAGTAGTTGCATTCAGGCAGGAGCACTGACAGTATCTTTGCAAATCTTTATATTAAATGTTGCTAAATATTTCATGAGTGTAGACTTCAGCAAGGAGAGCCACCTAGATTCATATTTATTAACTTGCTACTGAGGGCTGCTGAAAGATAAGGCTTATTGAATGGCTCAGCAAATTAATCAGATTTTGTTTCCTATAGGTGATTTTCAAACTGTATAATGAGCCATTTTACAACAAGATGCTTAAAAGTGGTCACAGAGTCACTTGGGTAGTTTTAGTAAAATGTGTTATAGAGGCTTTTAATGCAGTGCATTCTGAAACCTAAATACAGTCTTTTTTTTTTTTTTTTTTTTCTCCCCCTGAAATTAAGCACAGGTTAGCACATATGGTTGTGTGGTCCCAGATTGAATTGGTTACAAATAAATGTGGTTTCTGATGTAGAAAACTATTAATGCTCTAGACTGATGCCAAACATAATATGAAGAACCACTTATTCAGGCACCTGATCTTTAGAATGCAGCATCGTTTGTAACAATTTTAACGCTAACTAAGTACACTTTGATGAGACAGCATTTAATAAAATGCTCATTAATTTCATCATTAGCAAGGGTATGCTAAGAAGTAAGCCAGTTTCTTATGTCACGCCCAATTAGCATCCCATGCTAGTAATCCCATTAGTATTGTTGAATTCACTAATGGAAAAACTAATGGGCATGCTACCAGGGCACATTAATTGGGCATGACACCAGTTCTGGTTTTAATTATTAAACTGCGATAATGAAATGTGTGTTTGTAAAATATTAAAATGTTGAAATAGGAAAGAAGACAATAAAAAATAGTACAGGAAGAAATGCATGTTAGTATGTAAGGGTATGTAGCTTTGTGGTGTTATCATGGAACAAAACTGCTGTACAAACTGCCTTGATGCCAAGATGTTGGTTGCATGGTGTAGGAAATGTGGTAAATATTCATGGAAAATTATTTTTCCTGTAGACATATACACATCATCTGTGCTTTCATTCACAGGATGCACAGTGACAGTACTTAATTAAAAATATACTCTAAAATATACACTGTGTTTATTAATCTATGTGCTGGCCATCAATTTCCAATAGATACTTATCACTTTAAAAAGACAGTACTAAATTTCAGTAGACCTTTTTAATGATACCTTTTAGGTATTGATATATGTTTTTTCTCATATACATAATGCTAAAGTCTTTGAAGTAGAAAGAGTACTAGAAGAGATTAAATTTGGTCTTTTGAATGGTCTTATTTACTCCTGCAAAGTAGCACACTAGACCATAGGCATGGGGCGGTGGGAGGGTTGATTTTTTTCTGAGGCCTATTTTAAGCCATATACCCATTAAAAATACCCATTTTTTATATAGGTCATGATCCTTATGTAATGTCTATGCAAAATAGTGTATCTCCATTCCATAATTTCACAGGTCTATTTTGTGAGTTAGGATGAATAATGTTGAGTTCCTGCGCAGTTCAAGTATGACAGAGCGTTCTGAGGCAGTGCTACTGGAATTACTGGGGAATACTTAGGGACTTTGTTTAAATAAATAGATGGTAAAAAATCTGAGTGACACAACCCCAATAATCTTTCCTTCGTCCTCATGTTAATCAGTAGAACTAACTACACAGGGTTTTCTATTGTTAAGAGAAACTAAACTATATCCTTGATCCCTCATTTATTATTTGAGAAGGTTAATTTAGTGGGAGAATTGGTCCTTAACATCATTCATTATTTTAGCATAAGTTAAAAAGAAGACTTATATCTTTGTTTTCACATAATACATACCAAAGAGTAGTGGAGTAAAGTATAATTGTAATTCTTACCTTCAAAATAATCTAACTCTAATTCTTCTGTTAATAAAAAGGGATCTGCAGTAGCAGTCACGCCAACTAATGATGGTGGAAAAGAGTACAATGATAACAGTTGGCACCAAATAATTGCTACAAGAATTCAGGCCCAGGGAAACATTACAGTGGATGGGCAGTACACAGGTAATCAATCCAGTTCCATTTTATTTTATTATTTTGGTGTAAGTCAGGATGTTGCTTACTTGCCTTCACATCCACTATTTTCATCCACACAGCTTAAAAAAAAAAAAAAATCATTTTTTTCTGACAAAATAGCTAGTGTTTTGTCCAAGTATCTGAAGTATCTGTCCTCTGGGAATTGTTGATAATTTAATGCTAGGTGCAAAGAATTAAATTATTTTGTATTTTTGTGCCTGTGATTGTATTGATATTCTTTTGTAAATCTTTGTAGAATATATATGGGAAAGCATTAGGCTATGCTTTGCATTAGTATCTTTTGTTAATAAATGTCATTATTCTGTTATAGAATCAAAAATATATTGAAAGCACTGAACATAAAAATAACCATCTGTCTTGTTTAGGCTCTTCCTTTGCTACTAGTGGCAGTACCATTATTGGAGAGAACACCGGGGTTTTTGTTGGAGGACTTCCACAGGGCTTTACTATCTTAAGAAAGGACATAGGTCGGTATGATGGTGGTTTATATAATATGATATACTTGAAATGCTATACAGTGGCTATGTACTTTACTATACTATATACCTTACTTTTCCGGTCCTAAGGGTTCTGTTTATGTTTTATCAGGAACATGAGCACAGTACTTATTTACATAACTATTTACATAATTTTTTGATCAAAAATAAGTCTTTGCAGTTTATTGAATTTTATCTTTAGCAATAAATTGAAATATGTTTATAGACAATTTCATCAGTAGTCAGTGTTATGTGTACATGTTAATGATTTTTATATACAAGGCTATAAACCTGCAAGCGAGTTATGTATATGGTGGAATTATGGGTGTTGGAATTAGTTTGGAATTCTAAAATTCTTTTCTAAATATGCATTTAAAAAAAAAAAATGTGTAACCTAAGCATAGGGCCTTCAAATTCTGGCCTTTTTTCCAATCCAGTTTGGATCCATCAAGGATTGCTGTATTCTATGCCTGTATTTAAGTGGAGCAGCATTGTAGCTGGCTTCCATAGAACAAATAAACGTATGACTTCATATATGACATTAGTTCATTTGATAAGTGTATAAAGTATCAGCAGATAATGCAGAGTTAACTTTGTACAAAAACAGGACATAATCAGCTGTTGATTCCCTCTCAGAGGCTTCATATGGCAGGCTTACGCATTTTTTCAAATAAATTTGAAGGCAAAATTGTGCATTAAGTTTTCATTGCCACCCACTGGTGGCATGAAATCTAGTTGTTTACTTGCTGTGAGGTATGAGGTACACTAGATTACAATTTCCTCCTTCCCTTCTTTATTTCAGTTTTTGAAAGCAAAAAAAGATGACTGAATTCTTCTAAAACTTTGATTCATTAACTTATCCAAGGTAGATAATATTTTTTGAGGAAGAATTATCATCAAAAACCTCAGTTTGAATAAAAAATAGTTATCAAAATAAGATTGATTATAATTACTGTTCAAGAGAAGGCATTCTATAAGACCTGCTTTATTTTTTTGTCCCCAACAGGGAAAAGAGATTTTTTATCCAAATGGGGAAAGCAAAGCTTTCTAATGGAGCTTCTAAGAGTATATTCATCTGCCCAGGCTTTTTCAACACTGCTTTTTTCCCATGCAGCACATGCATACCTCTATTCTCAATTTTTGATTTGTTTAAAGAGGATAAACCTGAAAACTTCCCTTAGAATCTTCATGGAGCAGATTACTCTGATTTTTAAGGCACCTTCATGGAAAAGCTCAAAAAACTTAATTCTGTCCAGCTAGGTAGCAGTAGCTGCTGCTCTTAATAACTTGATCCATGCAGAAATCTGAATTTAGCTTAGAGATCAGCTCTATGAAGAGACTGGTATATGGGTATCAATACACACATGCACATGTATTAGAGGGACACTGTGTACAAAACATTTGTGTTCATCCCTATATTTAGTTTCAGGTAATTTGTTTTCATAAACAATTTCACTTTTTTTTGCAGGGATGAAGATGATAATCCAGAAAGGTTTTGTAGGATGTCTTAGTGACATGTTTTTGAAAAAAGTGCATACTCCCTATGAAAACTGGGAATCTTTAAAATGGCAGGATGCTGAAGAACAAAACAATGTCTATCATATTTGGGAAGGATGCCCTGTTGTCCTCTCGGAGGGAGCACATTTTCTTGGCAAAGGTAATTTCCTGTACCATGTACAGTAAGTATGTATCTTCTTGAAATTTAAAAAGTGGTCATATAAAAAGTATTGCAGTGATCTGGTTTTCAAAGAAGTTTTAGTTAAAAAGCACTGTTTTCAAACGGATTAAAATTTAATTTCTGTCTGGAAGAGGAACTGCATTCACTGACAGGTGGTCTGATTTAACTGCACACAGATGGGATGTGTGTGTAAAAGGAAGTCTCATTTCTGAAGAGACACAGATGTCCATAATGTGTCAAAAATGCCAGGTCTCACATTATGGTGAATATTGGGACATTACATCAGCTTGGATCATTGCTGCACCTTATGAAAAAACATAGTTTACAATGCTAGATGATTAACATTAAACACCTTAATCTTGAGAAACCTGATTTTTTCATGTCAAAGTAGAAAACAAAATGTAAGCTTTTGCTTTTGTTTCTTATGTCTATTTATGCAGGTACTTGACTAACTTATTCATGTACTCAATTTCTTTCAAGGTTTCCTGAAACTGCATTCAGGTGTTTTCCAAGGTGGACTGGAATTTGAGATCTCTTTCAAATTTAGAACAGATCAACTGAATGGATTGCTTTTGTTTGTTTACAGTGAAGATGGCCCAGATTATCTTGCAGTAAGTTTAAAATCAATACAAGTAACCATATTTAGATATCATCCGTGGGTTTTGCTTACTGACATATGTCCAGCATTTAAAGATATTTGTGTTCTACTTGTTTTGCTATTTCAAAGTGCAGGAAGGAAAAAAAAAAAAAAAAGGCAACAGATGCACAGAATAAGTTACATTTGTTGATTATGATATAAATAGGAAAAACTTCAATTATTCTCTTGATTAGAAGAGCTCAGAATATAGAACAAAAGACTTGCCTGAAAAGCTTTTGGTTCATTCCCATGAAATGTAGAGTTACCCAGTTTATCCACCAATATCAAATATAAATCAATTCAGTTGTAAATCAAGTAATTTAGTAAGGAAATTGTGCAGTAACCTAACACCATCTTCTCCAGATGATATACATAGATGTTTTATATTAATGCTTCATTTTCATTTGACACATAAGAGTTGTCATAGAGATTAAAATTAGTAGTCCAGTTTAATTCCATCCCACCCCACTCAGTCACATCTCCATCACTTCTTTCCCAATTCTGTGGAGGAGGCCACACAAATCCTGCCCTAGACAAATTTGTGAGATATGCCTGTGAACTTCATTTTTTGATGAAAGTTATTATGCCTGTTAGATAAGATTATTTTATGTTCAGAAGCATTTATGTGTCCTTTCCATGATTTCTTTAAGGTTGAATGTGTTGCAGTTTTTTGAACTTTTTAAGCTCTTCGGGTCTGTAACTAAACTACTAGTTTTGTTTTTCTACAGTTCATTTCAGCTGAGGAAACAGGATGAATGGTATCCAGCCAGTTAATGAACAATTGTGTACTTAAATATGTCTTCTCGTATTCGCTTCCTCTGTGATAAAATATATTTTATTTCCCTCTTAATTTGGAAACTTTTGAGGTATCTCTAATATTCATATTGCCAAAGGCTTTTCAAATATCCTTTTTTTTTTCCAGAATTGTCATCATAACAAAACCAAGCAAAGATATATCCATATACATATAGACATATATAGATGGCTCTGGAATTTGTTATTTTTCTCCCTCCAAGGATTTTAAATGCAATTAGACTGTCATCACTGTTGCTTAGTAGGTCAATTGTGGTTACTATTTGTGCCAACTACTAGGTGTTATGGAAGCTTAAATTGAGAGTAATCTCACTTTTTTAGTTGTTCCAAGAAGCAATCATTTACAACATCAGGAAATTGCTTGTTCTGTTGCGACATTTAATGAGTTTATTTGAAGGAAGTTGAAATATCATCATTATTATTTTACTAGCCTTACCCTCTCCTCGCCCACTTCCCCCCTACCCCTCCATGACTTGATATAATTGATTCTTGCCAATTACATTTGGGGCTCTTATTTCCAAATTCTGGAGATTTTTGGGGGTGTTGTTGTTATTTGTGATCTAATCTGTATTGTTTTATATCCAAACGGTACAGTATTTTAGAAATGCATTCATTATAATGTGTGTATTTCACTAATGACTCTTAAGTCAATGCCTGTTTTATTACATGGCCTTATATCTAATTTCTTTTCTCTTTCAACTTGCAATCTTAAATATATAAATATATTTTTCTTCTTACTGGAAGGACTAAACTATAATTTACTCTATTTATTTTTTATGTTGCCATTTTTTCCAAGAGGTTTATTTCCAGGATTTTGAGTTTTTCTAGGCCTGATTGCTTCCTCCATTTCAAGCAGCGCTAGTACAGAAATTGTAATGGGTTTTAATAGCAGCGGTCTTCTAATTTCGTGCTATTACTCTAGTTTTGCCCCAAAGTATTGGGCAAGATCATAGACTGATACACACTGCTGTCCCAGACTGAAAAGATCTGAATTTGTGTAATTCGCAGCCTGGATGGGAAGGGACAAGTTATTCACAGGGATGAACATGCGGCATGTTCTGTTCTTAGGATTCTTGTGGTTTATGGCCCTTGTTTGCTTTCTCCTGCTCTGTGAAAGGCTAACAGAAACAGGAGAAAAAAGCTTGTGACTAAAAAGGAGAAAGGGGACATAGTGAATTGACAGTGCTGTTAAAGCACAAAGTAATTGGACAAAACAGCTTCTTGTCAATTCTACATTTGTTATTTATAGCACTGAAATTGTGATTTGTTATTTTTCTCAGTGTCTGTCCCAACCCAAGTTAAAAGGTTTTAGGTTTTATCTACCTGTTCTCGCCTCAGCGTCTTCCTAACCTTAAGATGTGGAATTTTAGAGAGCATCAGTACACACGTGCTTTTCCAATGCTTGCACCTTGGTGCTCTGCACAGATGTAATGATGACAGATTTTTCTGCACACTTCAACTCACAAAAAAAGGTTAATAGTGAAAATGAGGTGTGTAGCTTGCCCAGCATGAGCTATGATATCTTTGTTAGGAGCTTTGCTCAGGGGGATGCTTTCACTGGCATAGAATTAGAAGCTGATATAGATTAAAAGGCAACTGTACTTTTAACCATTAAACTGGGAATATGTTTGGGTTTGAAGTTTTGTTATAACCCTTCTAGATTGATTTTACATTGTCTCTTTATGGGGAGAGATGATGCCTAACTTGTTTGGTAAAAGAGGGTGATCTTGGCACGTATATCACTTACCCTCGTAATATATCACCCAAGGGAAAACTAACAATCAAGCTTTTCTAAAGTAGTTCCAGAATTTTATCCAAAGCAGTGAATTAAGTCGATGTTTTTCTGAACCTATGCTGCATACCAGAGAGAAGGACCTGTACATGCTGGGTATATCCACAACTTTACTTTCTGTGTTCATCAGACAGAATAATTCAAACTGAATAGTTCTCTATCTCTGGATGCACTTGAGCTTTTTAAATGTCAGACCAGGTCATCACAAATAGCACAAGCATCATTCTCTGTCTGCTTCAGGACCATGCCAAGATGAGTAAGCGGGAAGAATGTGCCCCTGTGTCAGACCCCATACCCTCTCTCCAGCTGTGAGGTCGCCTGCCAGGTTTGGCTGATGTGCTGGCATGTTGCTGCAGTCATGATTCGACTCGTGAAGCTCAAACATTGTTGTCCCACCAGCCTGGGGTTCTGATGGCAACACAGTTTGATCTGTGTTAATCCTTATTGCATGAATTTAAAAAAGGCAGCTTTCCCAATGGGCTGCTTTTCCAAGCTATGCTCATCAGAACCGATCTATCCCTCACTTGTATTTTAATAATTTACCAAAGAGTATGAACTCAAGGAAACGGGAAAATTTGTGGTTCCAAAACAAATTCTGACCTTTTCATAAACAGACTAAGTTCTTTATTCAGTTGGGGTCACTGTTAAGAAAATGCAATCAGACTACAAATGCAACAATATTCATATTCACCATAACAAATATGTCAGGTTGTGATACTAGGGCTTAGTATTTATATTAAGCTCATAACTCATATTATACTTAATAAAGTTTTTGGCATGGAAATAGAAGGATATTTTCGTGAGCTTATCCAATTTTTTCAATCACAAGTTCATCATCTAAATGCTGAGTGTTCTGTACCTGCTAATTTATAAACTTGCCACTCCCAGTTAGTGTGTTCCATTCAGTTAGCGTACAGAGATTAACAGTAAAACACTTGGAAACTTCTGCAGCAAAAATTTTAGTAAAATATATTTCTATTTTAGAAAATTAGCATATTAATCGCACAGAGTGCATGCAAAAACAATTATTTTCTTAGAAGATTTAGAAGAACAACGATGAATCAATATATGCTGGAAAAATTTGAAATTGAGTTCACTAGCTAATTAAAAAGAGCTTAATCAGGTCTGACATTTCATTTCCTTGCTATCTTGTTACATTCTTCCAAAAATAAATGAATTGGTAGATAAAATACTGTTTTCTTGTTTTCAAAAAAGGGAAAACAATCCTGGTTCATTGTCCTTTATTTTTGCTTAGTTTACATTATTGCTGAGATGAATTCTCAAAAAAATTAGAAATAGTTTCCTACATTGTGAATTAACTGATACACTGTGTTGAATTTTTTATGTAAACAATTTGGTAATTTTTTCTATCCTGAAGATAAAAATGTTTTTGCCTTTTTTTTTTTTTTTTTAGAGTATCTACGGTGTGCTCATCTTTAATTGCTCTGTGTAATGTCTTTTTCAAAATTTTCTCTTTTAAAACATATAGATTGAGCTGAAGAGTGGAATATTAAGCATTTTATTAAAAACGGGCATTGTCTTTACACAACTGGATCTCTGGTTAGGACTGTTTTATTGTGATGGAAAGTGGAAGGAAGCAATTGTGAAAAAGGAAGGCTCTGTGATTTCAGCAAGTATGGATGAACTGAGAGAACAGACACTGGAACCTCGAGTCCAGAAGCTGGATGTAGACTCCCCTGTCTACATAGGAGGAATCCCGCCTGAAATTCAGAACACCTATAAAGAACTGGGATTAGAGCAAGGTAAGATAACACCAAGAGGAGGCCGTAGTTGGCAAAAACTTGCCATCCACAAGGCTACTAGTGGACACCAAGCTGCTGGTAGTGTAAATTAATGAATACGTAACACTGATCAAGTTTAGCAGAGAAGTAAATTTGTCCTTCCATCCACTGTTGCTTTCTGAACTACCATCTCTCTCTACCTAATCTAGCTAAATTTGCTGCTGATCCTTTCGCAATATGATAAAAATTATCCCAACCTAGTTCTATCTGAAGTAGTCTAACTCAAAAGAGCGGGACTGGAGACTGACAAGTAGTAACCTGTGATGCACAACCAGCAGAGCTCAAATCTTCCTCACATAAAGTCCGTTCAGATAACTTGTCTCACAAAAGTCTGCTCACATTAGTCCTGTTACTCTCACATCTGAAAAAGAAGACTGATCCAGGACAATGCAAATAGCTTAAATCACTGTAATGAAGCTGGGTATAGCCACATAGAACAGCTGTTGAGATCAACCAATACTTACTGAAACATCCAGCGAGTATAAAATTCTAAATGGGGTTTAGGCTCTATTACCTAATATCTTTCGCATTGCCAGGAGAAGAGGAGACGCTTGTGTTTTAAGTCATCACTATGACCTTTCTGTTCTGGTCTAATTTTTGCGGAAAAAGAGACAAATACTAGTTACAGCCTGCTACTAATGGTCCCCACCAACTGTATGAAAAGTAGTCAGAAAGATGTCTATAAAACTAATCCTGTTTAGAGTTTGGGGATTTTTTTTTGGTTACTTACGAAGTTACTGATCAGAAATGATGTATTTTTCAGATACTACAGACAAATAAGTAACAGTAAGTGATTAGTGGAAGACTTAGTAAGTGATTTTGAATGCATGATATGTGCAGGGAAGCTGGGCAGAGCTGTGTTGAAACTGCCAGATTGCAGTTACAGAATGACTTAAATCAAAGCACTACTATTCACAGCACAAAAATACTCTTTTAAGCATTCTTCTGGATGCAGGTATCACATTTATTATAAACTTCCTCCAGGTTGTATGTGAATAATTTTTATGGCCTAGAAGAGCTAGCCAGTGATATCCTGTCAGTACTGGCTCTTAGCAGATGGTACAGGCTTGTGGGTAGAGGCATTCTCGACTCCTGCAGCCAAGAGATCTATGAACAAAGAATCTAGGGCAAAACAGTGTCTAAAGTGAATGTCTGAAGTGCATGTTCAGGAACATCTGCAAAGCAGCATTTTTTTCCACCTAGCCTCCTCAAAACCCTGCAAAATAAGATGGCAGCTGTGTACATGGATATTCAGAACTTCTGAAAATAGAACCCTTTATGTGTGTTCCTGAATGTAGATTTAAATGAGCAAGTATAGCCATCCACATATGAAAATCTTGGTTTAAGTGCCTATTTTTAACTTATGTCTGACCTTATCATGCTCGCAAATGTAACCTGTCAGTTTCTATCAGTGTGACCAATCAGAATGAGAGCAGCAAGGGGAATATTAGTCAAAAAAGCAGTTAGATTGAAACATTATGTAAAGTATAGAAAGTTTAGAAATGCATGTTAGCTTTGGTTTCCTTTAATGCCACTCTGTTTGAAATAAGATTGTGTTACCAACTTGTTTTAGTTACAATTGTTAAAAAAAAAGTCAACAATATCTGTTTTATATGAATTTTTATTTCATTTTTGTGTACTTTATACAGCTCCCTAAAACATGCAGGTTTGAAACTTACTTTTGTTTAGGAATATACTTATGTATTTCCGTAATAATGGAATAATATGGCGACTTTCCCAGGTTAATATTTACCAAAGGTTTTCTCAGTAAATGGCTGTTTGCTAATCAATTTTGAATAAATGAGTATTTTTTTTTTATCACAGCAAAAAACAGGGATAAATTTTATTCTTCTCCTACCCCATCCCATCCTCATATCATTTACTATGAGTCTAAGAAATTTCAGCATGAGTCTGTGGACTTTTTTGTGACTCACTGCATATAGCCCTGAGCGGTTGAGATGGGGATGAGCTGGTGGGAATGTCTGTGAGAATTTTTACTGTCATTGCTTATACAGCAACTCTCTGACCATGGAAAAAGAGCTAACTACTTGGCTAGCATCAGTCAGACATCTTCAAATGGTGATGAATGCATCCAAAAACATTAAAAAAGAAGTCATGGATTAAAATAAGCTATGATAATACACATTTCAATTGCAAATTACACAACTGTTCATTCTGTCTAATGATCAAGATGCTTGGGCAGACACGGGATTAATTCCTTCCTCTGCCACAGACTGCCTGAAAAGCAGAACAAGTTGCTGTGAAGTAGGAGTTGTGCTTAAATTAGGATGTGTCCATTTGATGGAGTAGTGTCTCTAAATTCTCAGCATAGCAGGGAGAGAGAAGGTGTTCCAGAGGATGGATCAGGATGAGTGTCCTCCAGTGCCCCTTCTTTTCTCTGTGAGCTATGTACGAATGTTAGACTCTCAGCTCGGGTTGCTCAGTAGGACTACTGGTCTGGTCTGTCATCTTGTAGTAATACAGGCAGTAAAAATAGCTAGGGTGTAAATATGGTATCTTCACAAAGCTAAGAAAGATCATTGGTCTCTAAGAGACTGATTTTTAATTTACAAATTGATTAAATTTGTAAATTCTTGGGTGAATGGAAGACTTGGTGAAAGTTTGGTTTTATGTCAACCGCTTGTCTCTGCATTTCACATCCGAGAATTATTTCTATTAATTTTATATAATTTTAGCAATTTCTTTGTAAATGAAATCATAGCAATATATAGCAATTTGAACAACTTCACCCTAAAATTTTTGTAATGTTGTTTATATTGTAAATAATTAAATATTTATGTTATATTGATAGTAATTTTACACACATTCACTCACACACACACAAAAGGAAGTGGTTAATTTTTTTTTTTTCCAGTAAATGAATAGTTTGGGGTTATGTTTATGCAAAATATTTACAAACAATATACCAAATTATTATGCCAGATTTTCCCATTAGGATAATCTGATCTTCTACATAGACTCTATATATTTTTCTCAAATTGAAAAAAAAAAAAGTGTATAATAACAAATATTAACAAGTGATGAAGTACAGAAAACTGATATCCAAATTCAGAGTCACTTTTATGGTAATAATTTTAAAAGCAGAGATGAAAGATAAAACAAAGATTTTTCCTCGTTGGATGGAATTCATAATAATGAAAATACAGTTCAGTAAAGCAGCAAATCAACACTAGAATGACAGGAATATCTACCAGCTTAGTGTAGAATGGGGGGAGGAAATTTTCATGCTGGCTGTTAACATTTGCACATTGGAGTCTTTAACGCTGAAAATGTAGAATTGAAAGGAACAAAAATGATTGTTAATTAATGACTGAAGCTCTTTATGTGATACTAATCCCTTACTGTTTGCTAGGTTTCGGTGGTTGCATGAAGGATGTTAAATTTACACGAGGTGCTGTCGTTAACTTGGCATCTGTGTCCAGCAGTGCTGTCAGAGTCAATCTGGACGGATGCCTGTCAACTGACAGTGCTGTTAACTGCAGGGGAAATGACTCCATCCTAGTATACCGAGGAAAAGAACAGAGTGTTTATGAGAATGGTCTGCAACCATTTACAGGTAACACGTTGGTTCTTTAGTGAAATACTACATTTTTATTTCATTCTGTATTAATGTGTTGCCATGTTCAGTGTCTCATTTTCTTTTATTTTTCTCCCCTTTTATCCTTCTCTATGTTGTTTTAAGAATACCTTTATAGGGTGGTTGCCTTAAATGAAGGAGGATCCGTATCTAGTGAATGGACCCGTGTTCGTACAAGAGAATCAGGTAAATGTAGTTTAAGCTTATCCAACCTGAGGTTGGAGAAAATCCCACCGGGACAATTTTGAGTAGTGTAAGTTGGGTAGCATTTCTAAGAGATACAAACATGCTTGATGGTTTGGGTAGGTAGCATACTAATGTCTTATTTCAGCTATAAAGTGTTCAGATAAACGTTTACCAAATTATTCAAAGGCAATTTCCAAATATATATTATGTAACTGTACAAGTGCAAAATGAAACTCTGTGATCCAAGCAGAATATATACACATCTAGGTATGTTGATACATGCACACTGAAACCTCTAATCGCTTTATATGAGCCTGCAAATCTGTGCGCATTTTATATATACATTTTCCTATATATAACTACACATTCCTATATATAAGATACAAAATCAAGGGTAGAGAAAGGAGTGACTGGGATAGCAGGAGCAGTCTGTGGAAGATGAGAGTCAACATAGCTGGTCGTTAGAAGAGATATTAATGCAAATTTTTATTTCCATGTCTGCACATGGGTATGTTGTTCAGTGCTGCTCAAAGAAAGTGCAGAAAGTGAGGAGGGGCTGTTCTCTTTGCAAACAGCCCATCGACTATGTGTGAAAATATGGTAATATTGAAAGCAGAATGTGACTTGTGAAGAATGTTTCGAAGTAGGAGCATAATACCTGCTGAGCCTCAAAATCAACTTTCTTGTCAATCTCATGAAGCAAATGTAACGGATGTTTTTTTTCTGTCCACTGTTTTTGCAAACCTTGTTGAGCCAGCAAGTTTTTGAAGATTTACAGTTCTGCACATTTTATTTATCCAACTTTTCCTCTTCCGTAAATTGAACTCTAATTGCATTCCATCAATGCAGAAAAATATTCTGATGCAGGATATTCAATGTATGATCTTTCCAATTACATGGCATTTTAAGAAAAGTTTCCATAATTGCTCTTAAAAAGAGAACGCCTGCATAAATGTTTGACTTGCAAATGCATTCTTATACAACTTAGTGTTGCTATTTTGCATATCACCCAGAAGAGAGCGAATTCATGTATATTTTCATATCAACTATTTGACCACAGTAAGTTCTGCCATAAATTTATATTTGCAAACTGACCATAGCATTGAAAACCTACATGCTCCCAAGGATTGGCAAATAACTGGCGCTATTTAGTTATTTTTGAGTTGGTTTTGTTGTGTCCCATATGAGAAGACCATCTGCTGTACAGTACCATACCTTCCCCTGTGCTACACTTCACAATTAATAAAATCAATATATTACTGTAGTAACTGAGCTTTCCTGAAGTACCATATTCCTACTTGACAGAACAATTGCAACTTTCAGGTATATTTATACTTCGCATTCTGGTACTCTTATAAGAAAAGCAGTTGCATTCATATTTAATGAAGCTAAATAATAAAATTAAAAAAAAAAAAAGGTTATCTGCTTGTGAGAAAAGCAAGTGATCTTCATCAGCAGGGCTCATGAGTCCACATGCATTTACAGCAAACTCATCATCCATCATCCTGCCATAGTGTTCCTTGGGCCTTTCCCGTGCATCCCTTGTGCAGTCATCTGTGATGAAGTTGTTACTGGCCAGACCTTTGCTTGGTATAGCAATAGCTAATAAATAAAGGTTATGGGAAATGGGATGATCTTTTTTATTAGTGACTGTATGCATATATGAGCTTGGCTTTCCAGTTCTTTCAAACATCTTCATTTTCCCTTATCTGTAATGTGAAATGAAGAAGTAAGGGATTTTGCAAAAAGGCCTCTTAAGTCTCTGTTTTGACCTGAGACAGCTGTGCTGCATTGTAGAAATATGAAAATAAACAAGCATGCTTAAAATTTTAGAAGCCTTTGAATTTTGTAAATACTCACATTTTTTTAAACCAAAGTTTCCTTTCTGTGGTGTTTTTGTGGCTGAGCTATTTTAAGAGAGAAGTGTCAAACCTTTCTGTGTTGCAGCACTGTCTTGTTTCATTCAGTTGCATCATTATAATGCCTGAACTTGTTAGCCACATACAATCCACCTCCTCTTTTTATGAGTGATGCTTAGATATGTTTGATACATTAAATGTTTTTGGAAAGCCTCAACAAGACAAGAAAGAATGTTATGTAGATGGAGTTTTGATGGTTTTGAAATATAGCTTAAACTGAATAGCTCAAGATGTGCAGTCATATTAAATCAATGCTGAAAAGTTACAACTCTAATAAATTGTATTTATGCTAATGGTTGAGTCTGATTTACTGCAGCCATTAAAAGTGAAGAATAGGGGCAATAGTCTCCTCAGAACTGCCATTTTCTCTATTTTCTATTTTATCCTTCCACAGTTCCACAAAATGTGCCAACTCCCTCAAGAGTTCACAGTATAAATGGTTACAGCATTGAGGTCACCTGGGACAAACCTGCTGGGGTCATCGGTGCAATTGAGAAGTACATTTTGAAAGCATATGAAGAGGATGGTCCCAGCGTACCCATCACGAGTGCAGAGCTTGCTGACACTGGTATGCTCACAGGTAAGTGTTGTTGAGTACAATTTTTTAGGCGCATCTAATAAAATGGGATGCTTATACTGCCTTTGTTGACCTATAAAATATTATTGAGTTGTACGGAGCTTTTCTATTTTTTGTGTAGACACAGAATATATAATATTTAGATGACAGTATTTGATGTCAGCATCTACATACCTACCTCAGGACTGACTTCAAAGAACACTGGAATATAAGCTAAAACTAAAATACTAAAAAGTAGGGGGTTTTAACTATTTCTTTTCCACCCTGTTGAGGAATTTGGAATCTGTTCTATTTGTTTTTTGCCTAGCATAAGTAATTCTTTTTCTTACGCTTTTTACATCCAGTTCACCTAAGTGAACTCTGAAGTTGGGTCCCCTAATATGGGTCCCGTAGTAAGTGTATTTGTTCTCATAGTCAATGCACTTGATGAACTTTGAGCATATAAACTTTACTGATTTAAGCAGGAACAATATTCATTTATGTTAATCAAATCTTTTGCTTGATAACCGTGGAATGTGAAAGTAAGTTATTACTGAAAGAAAAGCTTTGGGGACTTGGGGGTGTGTGGGGGGCATTGTCACTATGGAGCTATGCTTGGTGAATGGAGGCATTAGGAACCACTGAAATGGAGAGGTATTTTTTGTAGTCTGCATCTTTTTACCTGTAGGAGGTGAGTGTTTTTAGGAAGAAGTTCTAGACTCTTCTACAACATACAAAATTTCTTGCGGCTTTTTTTGCTGGCAGGACAGTTTTCATCTGGATTTCTGTTCTCTATCAACAGACTGTCTTTTCTTGCTACTACACAGTTGCTATGGGAAGAGAATACATTACAGACAACAGTCTGAATTATGAAACATGTTAACTAAAGGGGACAATAGTTAAAAAATCATATTTTTATTATATCAAAATGTAACCAATGGATTTGTTTATGTACTCTCCGAATTTAATTTTAATTCATCTTAATTTAAAAACTGCAAATGACATAATGCTCAAGGCTGTTGGCTTGGTTTGGCTCAGCTTCAGGCAATATAACAATCTCAGAATGTTCCTTTACCCTCAGGCAATTTATTACTGCTGTTTTCCTAAAGCCTATTAATATGTTCTTAGAGTTTTTGCACAAATATATACTTTTTTTTTTTGCCATAATGTCTGTGTGCATCTTCAAGAGAAAACATTCTATTTTCTAGATTTTTGAACTCTCTTGTGTATTTGAGAAACATACTTAGTGTACCAAACCTGCATAGACTTTTTTTTTTTTAAAAATATGTTTGCTGTGATGAATACTCTTTATCTATGCCGTAAAGCAATGCAAATTGTATTAGTAGAAATTAAAGACCATATTAGAAGCATATGAATTAGATAGCATATTCACAGCTGATGTCCAGAATCAAAACTTCATTTTTGTTGGTCTCATGCCATGACGCTGTGTGAGGGCTATGAAAAAATCTACACCCAGCTGGACAAGGAAGACGTATTTGCAGATAGCCTTCGTGAGGCAGAAAAATGAGACGTTTCTTTACGTTAAAAGGAAGCAGAATGTGAATCACAGGTCTTTAGTCTGTTACAGTGGATAACTGCTGAATGCTGCAAAAAAAAATGACCCTGAGAACTTCAGAATGACTGTATTAGTTGTGACTAAAGGACTGTTTCAACTGTTTTCCTCTCTGACAATGTCAAACTGGAGATGCTTAGGAACAAAAATATAAGAAATATGCTATGTGTAGAATAAGTCTTCCTTTTAATACAATTTCTGTTGATTGTTTATAGAATTCCTGAGCTAAAAGTTCCACACGGACCATCTGCATAGTGGTCTGCAGTAGAGCTGTCTTTCATTTTTTTAAATCCCTTTATGCTTCTGGCACTTGAAGCATGCTATGGCAAGAAGTTTTTCCAGTTTTGCTTGTGTGGAAATAGTTTTCCTTTTGTTTTTCAGCTCATGCCCAATAGTTTAGTTGCGCATTGCCCAATTTCTACATTTTATGAAATATACGATTCACGTCATTATGCTGAGGCCATAGTTAAGCTAAATGAAAAGGATTTCTGTTAAATCATTGATCTTGAAATGATTTTGCCTTCAGCGTGTTATTTCAATACAATCTACACAGATGGGCCCATCTGCAGACATTGGGAACAATTCCCCCCAAATGTGTGAGTTGTTACGGAGAAGTGGAAAGTACTGATCGATACTGATTTTTGAAGGCAGTCAGAGCTTGCCCTCATGAGCAGATTTGCAATGTGCAGAAGGTGAGCACATGAGTTTATTAACTTCACTCTGAGGGCTGGGAAAAGGATACCTACTGCGGTGCCTGAGACCCTGTATGCCCAAGCACGCCAGGCAGGTTAGTGCGCTGTCATGCGTGTTTGGACGGAGGCTGGAAAGCAGCTGTGCCGAAATGTGGTGTGGGAGGGCAGTCAGGAGTGTTTTTGTCATGTAGTATAAATGTGGCAATTGCAATTTTGCTGCTGATAACATAGTGGATAAGAGAGACGATACATAGCTATGAATACAAACCTCTCTATGCCATGATATGGCACATGCTATATAAAATGCAATTTATCTGCAAATATTTGTGTTTAATTCACGAATGCAGTGTCTCTTATGTGATCCTAAAAGAAAATTAAAAGTGAAAAGTGAATACTATTGATGGCTAGGTAGTTAAAATTGAAATAACTCTACTTAATTTTCCCTATTTATTCTCTTATTAATTGTGCTCCATTTGTCACGGGTAGTTAGACTATTACTTACCAATTTCACTTTTATTTCAGATCAATTCTGAGAAAGTTTTAGTTTTATTTGAACAAACTTTATATTTGGAGATCGGAAGTAGGCCATTAAGCCTCATAAGTAATTTTGTGTTATGTGGGCCTGTAAGCCTCACAACTAATTTTCCAAGTGTTAAACAAGTGTTAGAAATATTTAAACGAGTGTAAACAATAGAGTAGGAGCTGGAAAGTCTTCTTCTCAAAACAGACAATTACTACCCTTGTAGTTACACTACGGTCTGTTGGAGAATTAGCCTGTTGGAAAAGAATGCAAGTCTTAGAACACACTCAGCTTCATCAGGATTTGAAATAGGTCAGAATGGAAAATGCTGTAATATGATCAGGTGGTTGGAGATGCTGAAGTGAGACGCAAATACTGTATTGCGTTATGGGATCTTCTGCAGTGTAAGTGGGTAAGAAATGTGACTAAATGCTTAAAACTTGGCATTGCTGTGAGGAACTATTTTTCCTCTTTGTTAACAGAAAGAGGCTGTAAATCCTGTAACTGTAAACACCCTTAAAGAATATTTGAAATACTGCCGATGGAGTGAGGATCACTGATTAATCCTTCATTACCTCTAATGGCCCAAGGTCCAGAAAGGCTAGGAATGGAGTTGTATTTAAATGTCTAATTTGAAACACAGCATATTTACTCACTGTGGACAAAACATGTGAAAGCTCTTGGAAGACCTTCCTCTCCCCTTTAATTGGATTGTGTTTTCTCCCCAGCCCCCTTCCTGCCTACAGCTAAGGAAAGGGCTGCCTATCTCTTCTATTTCTCCGTGTAGAAGTCCTCATACATTCAGAGAAACCAATCTTTGTACCTTCTAGCAAACCAAAACCTTTCAAATATCGTTAACATGATAGCAAGTATGTTCTTGTGGCTTAACCAATATTGTTCTGTGAGTGATCAGTATCAATTCATTTTCAAGCCCCTCCACACTCTGTCAGGCTCCTACATAACTCATTGCTGTGATCAGCTGTTAGATGTTTTACTTAATATTCATTTCTGCGCTTTCCTCCTCACTGGCATGTGAGAGAAATGCCACTAGCTTTGCTTTGAAGTTAAACCTTGGATATCTTTCCATTCCCTCCTTAAAATTTTCCTTCCCTGTTAGCCTAGACTACACTTAAGCAGCTGCTAGCAAATTTATTTAAGGGCACTGACATTCCCCTTTATCTTATTTTTTCCTCATGCCTTTTTATATCCGTCTGTTGTGTGTTGTTTTATGCTTAGACTATAAATTCTTTTGAATGATTGCCATGATCTGTTCTGCGCAGTAAGGTCCTAAGTCATAACTGGAGCATGGTAACAAAAAAAGTATTAACAGCATCACCCATTCCCCAGGAGCCTGTTCTGTGTGTCTCAAATTAAAAACAACCTGTTGCACCTCTAGCAAGATAAAGTGCTAATTATTTAAAGCAATAAAATAAATATTTAAGCTAAAGCAAGTTTTTAATTGAGCATAATCATGCAATCTCAAATGCCTGCTTCTGCCTCCTCAGAAAAAAAAAAAAAAATCCTTCAAAATCTGACGTTTGTCATCTTCAAAATCACAAACATTTTTAATTTTTAAAAAATTTAACCTTCCTCCTAGGAAGGAACACTTGGTATTTCTCCAGTAATTTTATCATCTTTTCCATATGTCCTGTGGAATGGTCCTTTATTTCAGTCATTCCTGATGTGGTTGGCTGCAAGCTGCCTTCTGTGCCTAAACAGTAAGGGCTGCTTTCAGAAGATGATCGAAACATTTGGTTTTGTGTGTCAATCACTGTGTCTGAGCCTATGCCAACACTTAGTGTGCATTCTGCTCAGCCACTTCACTGCAG
The DNA here is from genome assembly GCA_013398735.1 of Nothocercus julius. Classification (NCBI taxonomy): domain Eukaryota; kingdom Metazoa; phylum Chordata; class Aves; order Tinamiformes; family Tinamidae; genus Nothocercus; species Nothocercus julius. The sequence continues at coordinate 2,312,531 of VZSV01000012.1, forward strand.
GCCTTTCTAGATGCAGAGGGGGACACGGTGCAGGGATTATTGCTCAGCCTTCGGGCTTGTTTATTGTGTCTTAGTAAGTTTTACTATCGGAAGATTAATCTGGCAAGGTGATCATGTCTTATCAATTAGTGCTCACAATGCACACAAACACTTCATAGTGTGATACACAAAACAGCTCATGAGAAAAATATTCGCTAAGCGAGATCTTAGAAAATCTTAACTTCTCTTCGTGTTCGTCTTGACTCGCACGCTTGCATCAGTCTTCACCTCCTCTGTGCGGTGGTGTACTACTTGTTCTGACCAAGAATTCCTTGCTCCAACTCAGCCTTCAGATAAAAGTAAGCTTTTGTGTTTTTCTAGCCATGCAAAAATGCTTCTATTATCAAAACCTTATAATAATACTTTATATTTCTGATCATTCTCATCATAGAATTCAGGAGATTCACAGCAAATTTTAGCAGCTCCCAGTTACAGGCAACAAAGAAAACTAGTGACAGCTGCAAACAGTAATTAATTAAAATATTCTGCAAAAGAATTTACAAATATTTGGTATTCCTTCAGCACTTCTCTTTTGCTTTAGTACCATTACTGTAGCTCATCCTGCCTGCTGCAGGCCATTACTGCAGTAGCCAGGTGTTGATGATGTGACTGCACATGTGATAATGAGAAAATTGTTGTCAGTGGCTTTCCTTCCAAATGTCCATGATCACCATTCCAGCCTTCCCTTGGCATGTGTTTATAATTACTTTTCACCTTTTAGTCTTTTATGCTCTGCAGATGAATATCTCAGGAAAAGTTAATTTAATGATTTAATATGGTTAATCAAAGTGGTTAGGATACGCCTCGGCTTTGAAAGCGCTCTAGCTAGGGCTGCTCTCAGAAGAGAAAATTAAGCCTCCTGCCTGTGACTGATAGGTCTGGGCTTGCCTTCTGGGGCTGCGGAGCAAAGGAGGACTCGGCTGGAATGGCAAATGCCTCTCGGAAAGAGGTGGGAGCCGCTCGGATTGAAACGAGGAGGGAGGCTGCAGTGAGGGCTGGGTGAGCGGCCCGCCTGGGCTGCAGCTGCCGCATAACCCTGCGTGTCTCGGCCGCAGCGAGGGGCCGGGGTCGCTCTGGCCGTGGCCCCGCACGGTGCAGCCCCCGCGCTGCCGTGGGCGCGCGGAGCAAGGGGGTGACAGCAGCGAGGCCTGGTGATGGTCCAGCCGTCAGCACGTGAAAGGAAGGCAACAAGCGGAGCCGGAGGTCAGTCTGGGAAACGCAAGCAACGTTTGGGCCCGCTTGTCCACAGTTTACTGCAGATTTGGTCTGTCTGTCACTCTGAGCCTCTGCTCACACCTCTGTCTGCTTCCGCTATGAAACACAGGGCAGCCTACGGGTCGGTCTGTGCCCACAAGGTTTCTACAAATCAGCAACTGGTGGTTGAGCTTTGAGTAACTCTAAATCAGAGTGACAGAATGTAGGTCTTTGTCTGCTTTTACCTAGCAGACTTTGTCAGCATGTTTTACAATATGTGCATTTAAAAGCACAAATGTTTATTAGTATCTTTTTAATATTAGGGTTCTAACTTGATTGAGGTCGGACCTAAATGAAACTTGTTTACAGTCCAGTTCTGTTGTATCAATAAATTCATATGAAATGTAAATTCTCTGATTAAGTAAAGCTGAACACTTTATCAAAATTGCATCAACCTTTAGTTACATACTAATATTCTTACTAATAAAAAAAGAAATCAAATTCTGGTACTTAAGGCAGTCAGGGAGGTGTTCTGTGTTATGACAAATGTAACAGTCCTCCTTGAAGTACTGTAACATGAACTGAACCTTCAAGGGCAGTGGTGCTTGTGCATGGTTGCTTACGGAAATTTCCTGTTTCAAAAGACATTTTCTCACCCAGAGAGAACCAGTAACCAGACTAAATCCAGTATATATATATATCTTTTCCCTTAGGAGGCAAGGAGTTGTAACAGGTGCCTTCTTATTCAATAATTCTTCAAAATTTTATGACTCATACTGTGCTTATGGTAGAAGAAGATGCTTTAAAAATGCAGATGTATGTGACAGATTGATATGCACAGCCTTTCAGTCCAGAAATGCATATGCAGAAGACACATGTACTTAAACAGTTTTTACTACAATCTGTTGAAAACACAAAGTCTGTTGAGGGCTTCCTTTTCTGGTCAGTGACCTGTGATGAAGTGCAGGGTAGCAATGATGTATCTCGACACACAAGTGACTTTGTTAGACAGATGCTGCATGACCTCAGGCATTCAAGTTGGCTGTACGCAGCCTTTGAATTTGGGGCAAGGGGAGATTTGGTACTTTTTGTAACTGCTTAGACAAGAATTAAGACATATCTATAGTGTCAAACATTGTAACGTGTACTGCAGAACAGGTCCTTATAAGGTAGAGGAAAACAGAGGAAACTGAAGAAATCTGGCAAAGAAATGACCTTTCAAGTTCCTTTGCAAAAAGTACGTTCAGCTCATGGCACAAATAGTACTTTTGTGGTTAGCTCTGCTGCTGGCATTGGGAATCTTAACTTTCAATAGTAATCCTGGGAGGGTTGAATTCTCAGGCTGTGTGAGAAAGAAGTGCCTAATTATGATTAAAATTAGCTAAATGTAACTCTTAAAAATTCTATTCTTCTACTTTTTTTTTTTTTTTTGGTAGGTGAGGAAAAGAACTTTAATATTTGTGTTGCAGCTGTAAGAGTAAATAGCTTTTTATGCGAGTGGTGTATATGGGTGAACGGGTTTTGATTTGTTTTTATGAGAAGGCTCCTTTAAAAATGTGTTTTAAAAACACACCTCAATTTATATTTTTTGGTGCAATCCATTATGCAGAATAAAAGCTATATCAGTTATCACAGTGTGTGTTTTCATCTCTGCAGACCTGGTGGTGCTTTGAGTTAACTTTTTTGGCGAAAAAAAGCAGGACAGAGAAGCTTGGGAAAGAGAAGCAACTGTTTTCCTGAAGTTCCTTTAGATAAGGAATATGCTCAAATAGTATCATTCATTGCTTTGCAATATGCTTAAAAATATTTGTGAACAGGATATTAACCAGCATACATTAGGGTAAAACATTTTTTCCCTTGGTGACAAATACTGTTTTCCACTCAAAATCTGCCAAAGCATTAGACACCGGCTGAATTATCCAAAAGTATGAGACCTCTCTTTTAGATATACTGATGAAAATTATTCTTGTTTTATGGACAAATGTACAGTAAAAGCTGTATATTTAATCCTTTTGGTCTACTTTATGCATTAGAACGATGAATGGGTTGGAAGTACAGATGCAACTAGCTCTGTCAACCCATCCATTTTACTGTCAAGTCGTTGTTGACTCTTCTCCACCAATGTTTTTATCCTTTACCCACAGGAATAAGCCTAGTGTTTTCACTAGTTGGAAACGACTCTAAAACTTTAAATATTACAAGTAATTAAAGATCATTTAAATAAAATATAGAAAATTAAATACTAGCTTTGCATATAGAGAGGGTTTAATGTTCTAGATGTGATTCCAGATCACTCTCTTAGACTGTTAACTTTACATTCAAATTTAACAAATGACATTATTCAGTTTCATGGGGTCAGTGTGTCAAAATGTCTGTGTTAGAACTTAAATTTATTTCCAAAGGTTCTTTAAGTGGGCAGATAGGACTGGTGTGTTAGGATGATTTACAATCTCTGATTCTCCATGCAGATTTTAAGGCTTGCAATGTATATAATGTAAATTTTAAGTGTAGATGGATTCAGCTACTCTGTAGTGGCATATTGAATGAATGGGACCCACATCCCAAGTATGAAAGGCTGACCCTACTCTTAGGGATTGATGTGTCCTTCTATTTCTATCTCCTAATCAAATCAACAATTTATCTATCTCTCTTACCTGTTAGCTGTAGTAGAAGATAGGCACGTGTGGCTGTGGCCAGATTTTGCTCTGTTACCATCCTTTCTTGGAAAGCCTTATGGCCTGTTACTGGGTCATAATTATCGAGTACAGACAAGAGATGCCAATCTGAGAGTGCACAACTTGAAGAGCAAGAATTTTTTTTTTTGAAAAAATGTTGTCTATCTTGATTGGCTCATAGGGCTTTTTTTATGACAAAATTTATTTTGCTGTGCTGTAAATTAATGTACGTATATCAGTGATGATCTTTGCTATGGGACTGCTGACTTTGTACTCTGGATAGTCAGGCCCTGAGTGTAAATTTCACTGACTGGCTAAAAGTGCAGAGGAAATGAGTGGGTAATGAGAGCAGAGCAGCCAGTTCTTTAATTGAATTAAAAGCCGGTTGACACCAATGCAGACACCTGTCCAATTACAGACAGGCCAAGGTGTTTACCATTGCTGTACAAGCGATTTGAAGATGACAGAAATCTTTCCGCCCACAGATTAACATAATGAAGGAGAACAGATTACAGTGGATGCTGGCCAAACAGATAGGTTGGCAGCTGAGAAAAAAAAGTAGTTTGCTGAAGTATGTAAATAAAATCTGTGCACTTTCTCTTGCCTACCTATGCAGCACATCTGTTTCTTTGTTGAGAAAAAATAGTGAGGAGTGTGTGTGTGTGTGTGTGTGAATGCAAGATGTTAATTATGGAATAAACATACAGTTTATAACAGTTGCTGCCTTTGCTGAATACTTTTATTTATTTATTGCAAAAAATACCTGATTTTTCAAAAGGATTTTATTCCCTTAACATTTTCACAAACCTACTGGATACCAGCGTAAAACCTATTACATTGCAGATGCATCCTGTAAAATCTTTGTGAAAAGTAAAAAGTGTAGCCTTAGCAGCCCAGCTCAAAATCCTCTACTGCTATGGGCATCTTTCTGGATACATACTGCTGTGGCTCGCAGTGCCTGAAGCCATTGGTGACCCCACCGAATGTCTTCCATCAGAAAAGGCAAGGAGCATTAACTCACTGCTTCATGAGAAAAGAAGGCTGCAAGTGCTAAATGCACAAATAAAACTAAATTGCATCCTGAAGCACAGCAGAGTGAATAGGGAGATAGCATTTATACTATACCATGCTTCTCTTAACCAAGAGCTTGAAAATGTCAGAGTTAGAGGATTTTTGTTTCTGCAAGTGTTTATTTGCTGAAGGTAACTCAAATAATATCTTTTATACTTTCCCCTATTTAACGCTTTATGATCAGGAAATAAGTGTTTTGTCTATATGAAGTCTTAAGTCTGAAGTAGATTCCAGTAATTTTGCTTTACAGGGATCTTAACACTTTGAAACATCATTATTTTCTATTTTATGCATATTGGATGCTCTTAATATTTACCTCCAGTCCCCAAAAGATTAGAGGCGAGTTTGCTTGGGTAATGTCTGACACAGCCTTCTCATTCCACCACCATTCTAATATTTACATTAGTTTGTACGACAGTAGTACAAGTTTCTAGTGTTAATGGAGGATTTGCAAAATCAAAAACCTTACTAGAGAGTTGATTCTGATCAGCACTGTTACTTCAGCACAACTATACTCTAGTGACTGTTACTTGTGATTATCTCTTCACATGTAGGAAAATTCAAAGATGCAGGCAATGTCCACTTTCCAGGAGGACACAGACACTACTAATGCGGTCAATATTAACCTCATTTTCTGTGTGAATACACTTACTAGTAAACACATAGAAAAATATTTGGATTTACTTTAATTGGTTGTCCTGCTCTGAAAAAATAATATAATGCTGCATCAAATTCTCAAGACCATTTTTGTGGATTATGAGGGTAAAAGGATTTCTGCTTAAAGCCAACAGTGCATTGCATTCTGGTTAGTAATTCATTGAAAAGTGGACTGCTGTGGACTGCTTTCCTCTTTCTGTCTGTGTTCTGACTTTGTGCTATTGTTGTACTATGGGAGATTTGGCCAAAAATTATGGTTCTTTAAAGTGCCACTTTTTCCAAAGCTCTTTATGTAATGACACAGCTTTTCGGCATTCCAGTATGGGACAGTTCTTAAATAACACAGTTTGCACCATAAAAATATATATATATATATTTTTTTTTTTAAATTGAATGGTTCATTGGTTTTGCTAAAAGCCATATAGCAGAGGTGAGAACATGGCTCAAAATGAGACTTGAAATGAATTGACCTTCTTTTAAATTACCTCTGCTTTTTCATTCCATATTGTCTGTATTATAGGTTGTCTAACTTTGGAATTGGTGGAGTTGTTGGTAGAAATTGCTGGTAGAAATTAATGCATTTTTCATTTTTTCCATGTATTTCACTCTGATACACTGTTTATTTTTAAGTGATAAGTAGTGATGTGTTGTAGCTGTTTCTAAGGTATTTTTCCTAATTTGTTTTGTTTTAACGGCATCATTGGCATAAATGGATCAGAATGACCATTTATACCTCTGGAACCAAACTCCTGTGGCTTGTAGCTAATCTGTTTATGGGAATCCGGCACATTTTCTTCGCTAATAGCAGCAGCCCCTGAAAAAGCAAAAGCTTACAAACCTTTTTTCCTTTTAAATCTTTGGGTATTGTCATCTGAATTACATGACTGTGGTAGTATAGCAAGTGTATGTCTTATTCACGGAACGCAAATGGGATGTTTCGTAAACAGAAGAGGTATATTGTGAAGGAATATGAAGGAATAGGGGTAGCAGCATGGAGGTTCTGGCAGAGAGTGGGAATTTCTTGGAAAGGCAAAATGCGTACCAGAATTAATTTGATGAGAGGGGGACTACAAAAAAACATGACCTGATTGTTTATTATATTAAGATATGCACCTTGCTATAGTGGAGAACTACAGGAGCTTAGCTGAATTAGTAGTATGTTGAATGTAATAAAAGGTCGATTTATTTTTCAAAATCTAAGTCATGGCATACTGGCAATGAAACCTTAAATTTTTTTTCCCTTGCATCCATGATAGTGGAAGCAGGTTATGAAAATTCTAGTTTTTGACTTGTGTCTTTGTTTGCATGTATAACAATCTATACATTGTACAACGTGCATAACGTCTTGCTTTCCTCCGTTGCAGGCATATTGACCGGCTTGCATCCCTTCACAAACTATGCTGTAACCCTAACTGCTTGCACTTTGGCTGGCTGCACTGAGAGCTTGCATGCATTGAACATCTCCACTCCACAAGAAGGTAAAGTAATTTCAAAGGTCTTGACTTCCACATTTCAGTCATGAATAATAAAACAGGAGAAGAGCTAAATGCTGCAAAGCCATTTGCTGGAAAACCCCAACCTAATTTGATGACAAAGTGCATTGCCAGGCCATAATTGCTCCATTTTTTGGGGGGGTGTGAAAATGAATCAAACTCCATACCCTTTAATGACATGCATCTTTAATAGCTGTAATGCAGATTAATGGGCTTTTTAATTGCTGTTACATTGTTCATGCAAGAGCCTTGTCATTAATATGAAGCATCTGAAAGATTAATGAAAGCTTCCTCATTTTACTATGGCTCAGAAGTAAATCTAGAGACAGTCTGACTAAAAAGAATTGATTGTATGGCACAGTATGAAATTGAGAATCAAACGGTTGATTTCCGTGGTTTCTTTTAACTGCTAAATACCAGCAATAGGCAACAATTATTTCAGTGTGATGAAACCTCCAAATACCAATTGAGTTATTAATCATTGTTCATATTTTCTGGTCTTTTTTATGAACTGTTTTATGTTTTGTTGTGCTCAAGCTTAAACTAGTGTTTTCTAAGCTTAACTTAAACTCTGAAGTGGGAGGAAAGAGAAAATAGGTTACGGTTTTTGGGATTAAAGAGTATCTTTATAAGTAATACACCTCAATTCCTGCAGGAGCTGTTCCCAAAAGATCTGTAGCCTGTATAACTCCCTTCTCAGTTAAAGTCCAAGTCCAAGAATCTGTTCTTTTCCTGGTCACACCACTCCAAAGCCATGTTCCAAGCTGAAGGCATCAGTTAGTCCAAGTTTATCATAGCAGCATAGTGAGGACTTGGACTTGTATTTATAGAACAGTATTTCATCTTTCATGAGGTGATGTAGTTTTCAAAATTCTCCCTCACTCCCACAATCCTGTCTGGTAACTCTGTTTTGCATTTTTAACAAGGTTCTTTTGTTGTTGTTGTTGGGTTTTTTTGTTTTTGTTTTTTCTTCTCTTGTAGTTTAGGTACTAATGCAGTGCCCCATAAAAGAAATAAAATTTTAGCATGAGGTTGCGTGACATACAACCATAACGATCAAAATAATACTAAAGTGTGGAACTATTAATAATAAAAAAACTGTTACCAAGGGAGATATGCCTGCAAGGAACTGTCCCAATGAAGTTAGCTGTCTACTGTTGTTGGAACGTAATTTTGATGTGAATGCGTTAACAGTTATGAGCAGCACCAGTCAAATCAAAACCCAATTATTGCCTGTTGAAAGTTCTAAATAAACTCTCTGAATTTGTCTGGTACTGTTATCAGTGGAAGTGTGAAGCCTCTGACAGCCAAATAGGTAATGGACCCCATGAGAAAACATGAAAAAATGGTATTGTATATATGTTTTTGATGTAATACAGTAATTACAAAAAAAAAAAAAAAACTTATGTCTCATTTTCTAAGCTTTGTAAACGTGCTTGCTAAGGCATGTGATCTAAGTGTGTTTTACAGCAATACCCACTGTGTTTAGATGTGCTATCATATTGGGAAGGTTTAGGCAAGAAGAGAGGTGGGTTTTGTTTTGTTTTAAACCCCCAAGATCAAATAAGCCATGGGGAACATGTTTTATCTTTTCTCTTTAATCTCTCATAAGAACTGAACAAAAAGTCAACATGTGGAGTTCTATTTTCGAATGCTGTTGTTACATGCTCTTAGTAACGGTGAATTGATGATACATAAGACACCATATCACACCCTCCAGCTATCTCTGCTTCCCTATTGAAACATTCATTACTTTATATTGTTTTCACATTGCCAGCCAGGGCTAGTTATTGTTTTAAATTGCTAACACAGAGCTTGTAAACTACAAGATATTCCTTGCGGATTAAGGCCTGAATTCTGCTCCCCTTGCAGTACTCGGTGGGATTGCTCCTTGTTTGAAGATGCAGCTCCCTGGAAGGGTGAAAGAACTGCCCTCTTGCATTATTATCCATTACCAACTTTTGGTGTGCTGTATGCAAAATCTGTGCAAAACAAACATTGCCAACTGTTGATTTCAGCACAACTCATTTTTAATACAAGTTCATTTTTCTTTACGGATATTTTTTACTCCCAAATATTCTATTCTATTTGTTAAAGCTGATGCTATATTATGCACTTATTTCAGACTTTTTGTAATTCATGTCCCCCTTCCCGTTTTGAATGTTACCAGTTAGGAAATCAAGTCATACAAGCATAGTTATTGTCCTAAAGAGCAAAGTGTATATCCTTGGCTTTCACAGAAGTTTGTTTGGCTAGGAAACCTCACGTGTGATAGAAGAGCTCTCAAAATGTTGATATTTTTCAATCAGTGGTAGTAGTAGTTGCTCACTAGAATTATATATTATTTGTGAAAAGCCAAAAATGCTCTTATACATTACTGCAGCAGACTCAACAATTTTAGAGCTGCTTTTGATGTATTTTTGTGGAGGCTTAGAAGGGTGGTTAAGGCTCTCTCCCTCCTCACCCTCCTTTACTGCTCGTTTCATTTATATATATATATATATAAAAAATGCATTATAATCTCTTACAATCATTTTTTTTCCCCCAGCCCCTGAAGATGTGCAGCCCCCCACAGCAATATCCTTTCCCATGTTGCTGCTGTTGAGTTGGAGTCCACCAAAAACACCAAATGGTATCATTACACAGTATACTTTATATCTGAATGGAGTACCAATTTATTTGGGGAATGGAACCAAATACGTTGTAAAAGGTGAGCTCTGTGCAAGGTACTGTGTTGGATGGCTATTGCATAGCTGCTGTGAGTTTCCCTGCTTAGAAAGTCAACTGTGTCCAGTGGACGGTGGAGTAAGCCAGTAATGAGGCTGTATGGAAGATTTAGGAAGTTTGGAGTGAGCTGTGAGGTTGAGCCCTCTGTTAACATGATAGTATTGATGAGGTTAGTGCTTTGGCTCTCAGTGTCAGGCTTCAAGATATTTCCTGCCTGAGGCTGAAATTAAGTAGTTCTTTCGCTCCCACGTGGACCTGGGTTGCAGCCCATCATGCTGACTTTTCTTCTACCTCGAGTTCCTTATTTAAAAACAACTGTATTATTTCTAGTAAAAACTGACCACACCAGTGCCTTCTTTTAAGGCACAGTATTTCAAATACATTTCAGAAAAAAATAAAAATAAAAATTGGGCTGTATCCATTCCAAACCCTGATATTTTCTTTCTTTCTTTCTTCCTTCCTTTTTATTTTT